>CAUYUJ010018725.1:135000-152500 GCA_963575745.1 Prorocentrum cordatum
TGCCCCGATGGACAAATCGATGGACAAGCATAGTGCTTCGTGTGTTCGCAGGGCGCCCTGGAAGATTGGGCGCGGGTCCTCAGATGCCACCCGCTTCCACTTGTTGCCCCGATGGCTCCCGATGGGTTCAAGGACGCCATCGGGACACCATCAGTAATGGAGGATGACGATTAATAAATGACCGGGGGTCGTGTTCACGGCGGCGCCCGGGATGACGATTAGAGAAAACCGGCCGCGGGTTGGAAACCTATCTTTTTTAATCGTTCTCCTCCAGTCAGAGAATTGTGCAGAAATAGTAGAAAACTATGTTTTAATCGTTCTCCTCCATTTTATTAATCGTCATCCCCCATTATGCTGGGGGTGCCCGGCTGGATCCCGCCGAATCCGATCTCACCCCAGCTCCCTTCGCCCGCCGCGCCCCCTCCCCGCCACTTTCTTCTTATCACCCCAGGGGTGGTCGCATTCAAGGGCGTAAAAAAAACGCTCCTACCCTGGTTTACGAGGCGCTGTGCGCTGAAACTCCTGTGGGCTGACAGGGTAAACCCTGCGTGATGTGCCGCGTCCTGGCGGCTCTAGGCTTTGGGGGTTCCCAGGAGGTTTACAGACCACGCACTTGTAACCCAGGGTAGGGTCGTTTTTCCATCCCTCAACGTATAGGTAATGAGCAAGCGTGGAGGAATGGGAGGGGAGGAGCAGGAACATGCTGAGGAAGATGCGGGTTCAGCTGGGGTCGGAGCGGAAGACGAGGCGGAGGCAGAAGAAGGCGAAGTTCAGGGAGGGAGAGACGCACGATGCAGACGAGGTTTTCGAACAGTTGGGTGCGTTCACGCCCCTTCTCACTGCCCACCGCTCCCACCCGTGCCTGCCGATTTCGCAAGGGCCAGCAAAGATGCATGAGAGAGGCGGCGGCAGCACCGCATTGTCTCAGGGGAGAGAGGAGGCCAGTGCTTACAGCGAGGAGTAGGCGCAGCAGAAGGAGACAGGAGCATGACGTGGTGGAGCAGGAGACGGAGGAGCTTAAGGAGGGGGAGGAAGAAGAATTAGCCTGACGAAGGACCCAACCATGTGCAGTTGCGAGTACCGCATTGTGGGTACCGGTTTCAGTGTACCTCCTATGGGCCCACCAAGCTTGTGAGGGGTGCGCCGAAATTGGTGGCGCGGACGCATGTGGACACCGCCACTGGAGCCTTCGGTGTAGCTCCCTATGGGGCCACGAAACGCTGCTCTGGGCGAGGGAGACGCATGCGAACTGCGCCATTGGGACCTTCGCTGGAGCTCCTTATGGGGCCACGAAGCGTTGTCATGGGTGGGGGAGACGCATGCGAACTGCGCCTCTGGGGCCTTCAGTGGAGCTCCCTATTGGACTACGAAGCGCTGCCCTGGGTGGGGGAACCGCATGCGGGCACCCCCACTGGGGCCTTGGATGGAGCTCCCCATGGGGCTACGAAGCGCTGCCCTGGGTGGGGGAACCGCATGCGGGCACCCCCACTGGGGCCTTGGGTGGAGCTCCCTATGGGCCACAAAACGCTGCCCTGGGTGGGGGAACCGCATGCGGGCACCCCCACTGGGGCCTTCGGTGGAGCTCCCTATGGGGCTACGAAGCGCTGCCCTGGGTGGGGGAACCGGGGAACCGCGTGCGGGCACCCCCACTGGGGCCTTCGGTGGAGCTCCCTATGGGGCCACGAAACGCTGCCGTGGGTGGGGGAACCGCATGCGGGCACCCCCACTGGGGCCTTCGGTGGAGCTCCTTACGGGGCTACGGGACGCTGCCCTGGGTGGGCGAAACGCAGGGTAGAGGGGGAGGAGGGAGGAGTGGGAGGAGGAAGGGGAGGAGGGAGAAGGGGAAGAGGAGAAGAAGAGGAGGACGCGGGCCGCCGTCTCTTCAAAACGAGGACCCAACACCACAGGATGGTTGGGAATATTAGGAGGAGAAGCGCGACGATCAGAAGGGATCGTGAGGGAGAGGCGGGCTTCTGAAGAGGAGAGACGGAGAGAGGATGAGTTGGAATGCCGCTTTCCGCTCGATGGGGTCACGTGTGAAAGCGGGTGGGTTCGGGGAGAGGTGGGGCTTTGCAATTCTATCGCCTCGCTGGCTATTCCTATCCATTGAGCTCCTCGTCGTCGTCCACAGTCCCTGGCCCTTCTACCCTGAGATTTTTTATCAGAGCGAGGAGGCCGAACGGTCATACGCCGTCCGGGGGTGCGTGGCTGAAGTGGAGTTCCGCGGTGTGGATTCGTCTATGTTATTTCCGTTTGCCATCTACCCTGAACAGTGTTTGCCGCGGGGGGGGGTCCTACTTGTGCTGCAAAGGATTTGGATGGGCCCGGTGAGGATGTTCCACGCTGCCGCCCGTGACCGCCGCGTGGCTGCCTCGCGCGCTGGGTGGGTCTGGCGAGGTTTCGCCACGCTGCCGCCCGTGGCCGCTGCGTGGCCGCCTCGCGCGCTGGGTGGGTCCGGCGAGGTCTCGCCACGCTGCTGCCCGCGGCCGCCTCGTGGCCGCCTCGGTGCGCTTGGCGGGTCTGGCGAGGTTTCGCCACGTTGCCGCCCGTTTCTGGCTCGTGCGATGGGCAGGTCCGGGGAAGAAGGCTTGCTTCTCTGACAACTGACAGCCATAGGTCGTGCTCATCTTGGCAGGGCAATCTTCCTCGTGTCAGAATCACCCCTCGGACTTCTTCAATGGGGTGAGTTCTGAACCACGTTTCCAGGCGAATCCAGCCGTGGCGACGAGAATCCTCCCAAAGGCCCCCAAAAGGCTTCCCAAACGTAGTTCAACTCTGATCCTCGATCCTGGCGCTTCCTGCCGGGAATCGTCGCGCATCGCCGTTGCCCTTCCTCCTCCTCCTCTTCCTTCTCCTCCTCCTCCTCCCCCCCGGGGCGGCTGGCTGCGGCCACGGCGCTTCAGTGTCCAGGAGAATGTCGGTGTTCAGAATTGCGCGTGGAGAAACTAAAAGGTCCGTCCCCTTCTCTCAAGCAATGTAGAGCGACAGGAGCGTAGACTTCGGAGGTCCTCGGATTTCTTTGTTCGGCGCTGACCCCCCCTGGTGGCGCTTCCAGCGCCACCCCTGGCGCGCTCCGCGCGCCCGGAGGGGGGGAGGTCCAGCGCCGTCTCAGGAGAGCGGATTGGATAATGAGTGTTTGCATTCAGGGCTTCCTCTTTGCTTCCGTAAGAAATTGGATGGAAGTTCTGGGCTTGCGCCACATAACTTGCACCATATGGACAGTTCGCGCAGCATGACCTGCATCATGTGGGCTGCATCTCGTCGATTGCACCATGTGCCTTGGTCCGTGTAGCTTGCAACACGTAGCTTGCACCACGCAGTTGTCTTTGCACAGCTTGCTCCATACAGCTCGCACAACGTAACGGCATGGCTTGCAACACATGGCTTACATATATTGCAACACGCACATCGGTCCCCGCAGCTTGCACCACACAGCTTGCACCTCGCATATTGCACCTCACAGATTGGACCACATGGATTCTCCTTTCTAAAAGACTAATAGATTCTACCCCCCCCGGACTTATCGGTTCCCCCGCGCGTGCTGTAAATTACATATGATTCTGACCACATGTCCATCCTAAATATGAATTCATACCATCCCAGCCAAGCCAGGTTCCCCCCCCTGCGGTTCCCTTGTAAAAAAAACACTATGCGGTGACATTTTTTGTTCCAACATAGCACTTTTTCACGAATCCCTTGCAAAACATTGGACGAAGTGCACACGCGCGCGTCGTGGCGCGCGCATGCCGAAATCCTTCAAAAACCTTCGGTTCCGGAGAGATTTCAAAATTGAATTTCCAAAAAACATATAAAAACACATGGTTTCGCAACACTGATTAAAAACAAACTTACGCGCGAGCTCTTGCGAAATCTTAAGAAAACCATAGGTTCTCCAAGATTTTCACAACATGCTGCTACCAAGCGGGCTTCGCGCGCGCGCATGTCGAAATCTGTCGAACGCTCTTGCGCGCGTGCCGTCGCGAGAATCCTTTGCAAAAAACGGGACGAAGTGCAGACGCGCGCGTCGTCGCGGGCGTATGCCGAAATCCTTCAAAAACCTTCGGTTTCGGAAGAATTTCGAAATCGTGCGTCCAAAAAACCTACAAAAACACAAGGTTTCGCAACACGGGTTTTCAACAAAATTGTGCGCGCGCGCTCTTGCGTCGTCGTCGTCTTCGTCCTCCCTCCTCCCTCGTCGTCGTCGTCGTCGTCGTCGTCGCCGTCGTCGTCTTCTGTCTTTCCTCGTCGTCTATGGCGTCGTCGTCGTTTCCGTCGTCTTTCTCGCTGTGGTCGTCCTTCCTCCCTCGTTGTCTTCGTCGGCGTCTCGTCGTTGTCCCTCCTATTTCGTCGCCGTCGTCGTCGTCGTCGTCGTCGTCGTGGTCTTCACTCCTCCCTCGTCGTTATCCTCCTCCCTCGTCGTCGTCGTCCGTCGTCGGCGTCTCGTCGTCGTCCCTCCTATTTCGTCGCCGTCGTCGTCGTCTTCGTCGTCGTTGTCATCGTCGTCGTCTTCCCTCCTCCCTCGTCGTTGTCGTCGTCGGCGTCGCCGTCCTTCCTCCTTCTTCGTCGTTGGCGTCGTCGCCGTCTTCCCTCCTCCATCGTCGTTGTCGTCGTTGTCGCCGTCGTCGTTTTTTCTCCTCCCTCGTCGTCGTCTCCGTTGGCGACGTCGTCGTCGTCTTCGTCGTCGTCGTCGGCGTCGTTGTCGTCGTCGTCGGTGTCGTCGTCGTCGTTGTCGTCGTCGAAAACATTGGAGACGTCGTCGGTGTCGTCGCAGTCGCTGTCGGCGGCGCCGTCGTCGTCGATGTCGCTGTCGTCGTCGGCATCGGTGTCGTGGCCAAGTGCCACGCAGTACCTACCGTCACGGTCTTGTCTGAAGATGTCTTGCGACCAAGTTGCGGGTGGGAGGGTGGGATGTTTGCACGAGCAGTGGAGAGGACAGCTTCAAGACAGTCGAAGTGGGTTGCACCACGTAGCTTGTACCACAGATACTGTACCACACAGACTGAACCACATAGCTTCCACATCCAGGGTGCAATAATTTTCTGTTTGGGGTCCGCGCTGGCAAATATTGTTGCCTGTTATTGTCGCAGTCGTGCTCGCCCGCTGTCCGCAATCAACCCACCCGCGACCCGCCTGCGACCAGCTGCCGTTTCATCCACTACACATCTACCACTCACCCGCGACTCACCCGCGACGCGCCCGCGATTCGCCCTCGACCCACCCGCAACGTACCCGCGACTCACCCGCGACCCACCCACGCTGCGCTCGCAGAGAATCGGCGCCGGCGGCGGGTCTTTGTGTGATGTGTGAAAGATCTGCACTCGCGGCGGGCTCTTTCACATGTGCTTTCGAGCCCCGCAGACTGCTGACGCCCCCCCCGCCCCCTCGCCCATATCCGCAACTGCGGGGGCTGTGGCACCATGGACTCCACGTCGCGATCTCCGACGTCGCGAAGCAATGGAACATCGTGAACACTGGCGACCAGTGGCCTCGACCTCGTCTCTCCGTTGCATGTCTCGAGGCGGACCGATTCGTGAGAACCCATGGGGCCCGTGAGGAGGCAACACGAACGTCATGCGTGAAGAAAACATGCAGCGCTCAGAAGTCCGACTTGTGGGCAGCCCTTCCGCCGGCCCGAGCGACCCAGACATCCGTCGACGTGTTTTTCAATCCGCTGCCCCAGAGTTTCCGACCCTCTTCTTTCTTCTTGGGGGTAATCTTGCATTTCCTGGATCCTTGGATCAATGCCTGATGGAGCAGGAGTCGGGAGGCCAAGCAGACGAAAGCACGAGACCGAGACTGCGACATATGCTCGGATTGAAGAACGCACTCCTCTGATGCCCAGGTCCTGTTTTTCCCTACCAGCCGCAGGTCGAGGAGGCGCCGCCGCCGTCGTCGTCCTCGTCGTCGTCGTCGTCGTGGTCCTCTTCGTCGTCGTTTCCCCCCAGCCGAAGGTCGAGGAGGCGCCGCCGTCGTCGTCGTCCTCGTCGTCGTCGTCGTCGTCGTCGTGGTCGTCGTCGTCGGCGTCGTCGTCGTCGTCGTCTCATCGTCGACGTCACCGCCGCCCGCCCTCGTCGCCGCCCCCGCTGCCGCCGCCGCCGCCGCCGTTGCCCTCCCGGACGTCTGGCGACGTGATTCCTGATGCGCGGCTCCGGAGCTCCCCGGACCCCTTCACCGGCGGCAAGAAGTTTACTTCTAGGTCCCAGCCCTGTTCTCGACGGCCCCGTGGCCCGTCCTCGCGCCCCGGAGGCCGCAAGCGAGGACCCCTTCACCAGCGGCAAGAAGTTTACTCCAGATTTCGCAATCAAAGGGAGGGGGTCTGGACCCTCCAAGACAAGCCATTTCAGACCCTCCCCGTGGGAGAACCCTACAAAACATCGTCCCCAGGCCCCCCCAGGCCCTCCAAGATAGCCTGGAAGAGACCCCCCCCGAAATGAGACCCACCTCCCTATATTACGAAATCTGGAGTACTTCTACGTCCCAGCCCTGTTCTCGAGGGCCCCGTGGCCCGTCCTCGCGCCCCGGAGGCCGCAAGCGAGGACGCCGTTGAGAGATATTCTTTTTTTTTGTGTAAACAAAAAACATTGTTTTAAGTAGTAGCAGCTACGAATAAAAACGCCGAGGACACCGCGATGGAAAGTCCCGAGGGCGTCCAGGAGGAAGCGGAGGACGCCGCGCTGGGGCAAGCCTGGTCGTTGGGGATCTGAGACTCTGGCCCTGGCCTTAAGTCGGGCCTGTCCCCCTACAGGGGGATTTTCGATGAAAAATTTAAAATACCCAAAAACTAATCACGAAATAGTCCAAAGATAGTCCGGGGACTATTGTTTTAGTTTTTTTGACCTTCTTGGGGCATTTTTAGGGTTTTTCTTGATTTTTCGTTGAAGATCCCCTTTTAGGGGGACACGCCCGACATAGGACAAGCCTGGTCGTTGGGGATCTGAGGCTCTGGCCCCGGCCTGCGCCCGCCCATGAGGTTGAGGACTCGCCGGCGCCGCTCCCCCAGCCGGCGCCGGAAGCCGCCGCGCGAGAGCCCGCCGGGGGCAGCGGCGGGGGGCGCGCAGGGCCGCCGGAGGCGCCGTGCGCGCCGACGACGCTGGCGACGACGACGACGACGACGACGACGACGACGCTGGCGACGACGACGCTGGCGACGACGACGCTGGCAACGACGACGACGCTGGCGACGACGACGACGACGACGACGACGACGACGCTGGCGACGACGACGCTGGCGACGACGACGCTGGCAACGACGACGACGCTGGCGACGACGACGACGACGACGACGACGACGCTGGCGACGTCGACGCTGGCGACGACGACGCTGGCAACGACGACGACGCTGGCGACGACGACGACGACGACGACGCTGGCGACGACGACGACGCTGGCAACGACGACGACGACGACGACGACGACGATCGGATCTCGAAGTTCGTGGCTCGAGGGCCGAGGCTGCTTCCCAGAGCAAGGGGTCGCTCCCCCTCCTCCTCCTCGGAGGAGGAGGAGGAGGAGGGGGAGGAGGAGGGGGAGGAGGAGGAGGAGGAGGAGGAGGAGGAGGAGGAGGAGAGGTGCCGGCGAGGCCGCCGCGGCCCTCTCCGGCGTTGCCTGTGCGGGGCCTCCCGTTTCCGTGGGCCCCCCGGGTGGTGGCCCTCTCTCGCCGTCACAGTCGGCGGGGCATGGGCTCCGGAGGGCTCGGCGGCACGGACCACCGGCCTCGAGCTTCAATATTGTTTTGGAGGGACAAAAGCACACAGACACAACGAATCGCTAATTCGCCAGAAAAGATTAGAAAATATGGGAAGTGGGGGGGAAGACAAAAGCCCAGAAAATATAGGATAATAGAAGGAATCCTGTTATATGTGTGTGTGTTTATTTGTGTGTCCCAGGGCCCCTTCAACATTGTTCATTTCTAATTATTCGAACGTTGTTTGATTTATTGGGGGGCCAAGATCCCTTCATTTCCAATTGTTCTATCCTGGGCCTCGTCCTGGCCACTAGGGGACCAAGAGCAATTAGAAACGAGCGCAATTAGAAATGACCACGATTAGAAAAGAACGACGTGTATCACTATCCCTAAGATTGGCACGCCACACGGCGACGACAATCTTTGGGGTACGCCCTCCGAAAGTAAGGGGATCCCTAAGATCGGCATCGTGAAGAGGCGACGTCCAGCACAGGGACAGGGATACGTTAAAGGCTGGTGCACAGAGCCGGGGGGAGGGCCGGGGACGTCCTTCGGCAACGAGCGAGAGGGGGAAACAATCGGGGGCGGCCAAGAGGGGGGCGATGACAAGGGGGGGGGGGATGTCAGGGCGGGGGCCGTGATATCTCCCCAGATTCCATGGCGCCTCTTCTTGTTTCAGCACGTCCCCGCCGCCCCCCCTGGGCCGCGCACGTGCCGCCAGCCATGATTTGTGCCCCCCCCCCCTGTTGGACGCCCCCCGCTTGGACGCCCCCGGAACGAGAAGGAGAAGGTCTTCTCAGATGGATGGCGGCGGGACTTCTCAGAGGCTCCTTCGCGCCTTCTGACGAGCTGTCTTTCTCTGTCCTCGGGGAAGGCCCAGAAAAAGTCTCAGAAGGCATGGGGGGGGCCTCCGAACCTTCTGAGGAGACCTTCTCCTCCTCCCTTCCCCCCCTTCTCCTCCTCCTCCTCCTCCTCCTCCTCCCTCCTCCTCCTCCTCCTCCTCCTCCTCCTCCTCCTCCCCGTCCTCCTCCTCCTCCTCCTCCTCCTCCTCCTCCTCCCCCTCCTCCTCCTCCTCCTCCTCCTCCTCCTCCTCCTCCTCCTCACTTCCCCCCCTCGCTCGCCGCCGAGTCCCTCGCCGAGCGGATCCTTGGCCGAGGGGGGGCCAGCAGCCGCTGTCTCCGCTGGCCCTCTGTCTTCCCAGAGTCAGGAGGGGGGAAAAAAACACAGACACAATTAATCGTCGATTCCTTAGAAAACATGGGAAAATATGGGAAGTGGGGGAAAGACAAAAACACAGACAATATATGAAAATATGGAGGATCATATTATTTGTGTGTATTTATTTGTGTGTTTGTGGGCCCCTTCACAGAAGTGCCAGGAGACCCGAGGTTCGAGGCAAGAGGTCTCGATGCTAGCAGTAGCGAGGAGTCCTGGCTTGCCTACAGCACAGGCCCACCAGAGGATGTTCCAAGAGCCTCTTGTGGTTTTGCACGAAGTGTTCTCAGAACATGTCTGGCTGGGGCTGTCTCGTTTGCGCACATCAGCTTCACGCTCCCCAGGAACACGGGTTTGATTCGTAGAACATGTTTGGGGTTTACGAACATGTCGTTGTAGGCCTACAGGAATGTTGGGACGGTCGGTCATGCTCAATCGATGCTCGAGTCGAGGATCGAACCTTAGGAGATCGCTGCTTCGACCGTCCAGCCAGTCCTCGATCCACGATTGTAGGATTGATCCTCGATTCGATCCCGAGGGCTCGAGGAAAGAGCCTCGATGCTCGAATCGAGGATCAAGGTCTTTTGGGAGACCGATTTTTCGACCGTCTATTCGGTCCTGGTCCATTCGGTCCTCGATCCTCGGATCGAGGATCGAGGGTTTTGTTTTATGGGGAGCAAGGGAGCAGCACCGAGTGAGCAGGCACGCTGTGAGGGCCTCCTGGTCCCGCCAGGGTGGCTACTTTTGGCGCTTCGCCGGGGCTTGCCCCTTTTTTCCACGGCGGGAAACCCAGGTCATCCGCGACCGAAAATTGTCGGCCCTGTCGCTGCGAATGCCGTCGACGTCGCAATTATCCTCCTCCGCCTCCTCCGCCTCCTCTGTATTATCATTCCCCTCGTGCTCATCCCCTTTCTCCTCCTCTTGCTTTGAGTATCGAGCTGCGGACCGATCTGCACGATGCAATGGAGTCCTCGTTTTCCCCCCTCCCGGCCTACTCCGGGGGAGGGCAAAGACGACCAAGAGGTAAAGGGATAATAAGGAACGATTGAACGGCGATAAAGGCCATCTGAGGTACAAGTCGATGAGGTAGTCGGAGGTTGTGGCTGCGCCTGTCTGCACGAGGATGCAGCCCTGGCCGCTCTCCCAAGGTGCGGCCACGGCACCTCCTCTCTCCTCCTCTTGTTCATCCTCCTCCCTCGTCACCGAGCTTTCCGTCCTCCTGATCTGCCTCCTCTCGTTCCTAATCCTCCTGGCCCCCCTTTCCTCGTCGTTTTACTGCTTGCTGCTCCTTCCATGGCATCTTCCTTCCTCTCCCCTTTTCGCCGCTGACAACCTCATCGTCATCGTGATGCTCCTTCCCCAGGCCCCTGACGTCATGATTTTTACGTAACGTCGTCCCCCAAGGATGTCGACCCACTCCCTGGGACCGGTTTTTCATCCTCAGTCGTTTTGTGACGGCCCTGCGGCCCCATAAGCGTCCCCAGAGGCCGAAGATGTAGAAGAACCTACCGTCACGGTATTCTCATTCCTCGAGGGTGTCGGGGCTTCCTTCTCCTGGAACTCCTCGTTCTCTTGCTCATGCCATGCCTCCTCCTCTTCCTCCCTCTTCCTCACCGTCGTGCTCCTCGTCATCGTCCCCCTGCTGTCGTGCTCGCCCTCCTCGCACGGTTTTTTGCGCGGCAGGCCGGCGCTAGGCTCAGGTCGGGCGTGTCCCTCTACAGGAGGAATGTTCAAAACTACTTACAAACAGTCTGGGGACGATCTGTCGACTATTTTCAGTATTTTTGAAGATGTTTTGGCTGTTCAATTTTCGCCCGAAATCCGAATCCGCCTGTAGGAGGACATGCCCGACCTGACGCTGAGCTGGGACCCAACGTCCTCAGCTACATCTCAGATTTCAGCACTCCTCCGCCGCCTGGCCGGGAACCTCTCGGTGCAGCCCACCGCGCGGGCGGTGTCCAGGAGTGCCCCGTGTGCGGAGCACGAGGAGCCCGCAGCGTGGTGCCTCTCAGCCCCATCCTTTCCGTCCCTCGTCTTATGATGTTCCATCCTACTTCAGCCTTGACCACCAGAATAGGGGGCGAGCGAAGTGAACCTCACCCTCCCCCCCAGAAATCGTGGGGGGTAGGGGTAGGGTTCGCACGTGACCCCCTTCAGAAATAAATCCGAGCACCAAGGAAGCACCCAAGCTGGAGGGTGCTCGCGTGTCGTGCCCTGTGGGGCGACACTCGTTCGACACTCTTGTCGATACTCCTTCCGGGTGCTCGCGAGTACTTCTGGGATGTGGTCCTTAGGTGCGGTGGAAACAACATACAGCCAACCATGATAGCAAGGAGGGGGCAACTCTCCAAGGCTACCCTTGCATCCTTGCCCCTTTGGTTTTCGGCATCCTTCGGCATTCTGCTGCGCTCCGCGCGGAAAACGTCGACCTGGCGTCCCGAGGCCCCTGCATCCTTGCCGCGCATCCTCATGACCCTGGTGGACTCTGTACTTCTGGGATGTGGTCCTTGAAGTACGATGGGAACGACATCACCCTCGCCCTCCGTCGTGGGCATAGCCGCCGTGCTCAGGGCAGCGCCCGCCCCCCGTGTGGGGCGCCCCCCCCGCGCACAGGGCGGGGGCGGCCTCTGGTGGACCGCCCGGGGCGCCGCCGGCGGGCCGCCTGCCGCGATGGTGTGGTTCAGGGACTCCAAGGACTCCAAGGACGGGGTCGAGCGGGTCACTGGCGTCACCCCAACATACCTATGCTCTGCACGAACGGAATGGGTACGTACGCGAAGAATAGGTACAATGCCCAACAGCAATTCCTGTTCAGGACTCGCTGTCCGCGCCGCCGCGGCCTGTGTCCATTTGAGACAGAAGGCCGCCTGCCCAACAGCGGCCGCTGTTGGTTTGGGACAACATTTGTTGTTGGGCATTGTACCCATTTTCCCGTACCCATATCGGGCGTCCAAATATACGTATAACGGCGCACCAGGCTCGGGGGCCAAGGGCCAGAGCCTCGACCACAAATGTGGGCACCGGGGCCCGGGCCCGCCTTTGGGAGGCTCAAAATCGCCCCGGTCAGCCCTCAAGCAGCAATCCTGGCGGCCCCGGGCGGTCTCGAGACACCCCGAAGACGTCAGCCAGGGGTCTCTGGCGACGCACGATGCGCTTTAAACTGCCCCGGAGGCCCCCAAGACGCCCCAAGAGGCCTTTAAGATGCCGCCCAGGGGCGCCCCGAGAGGGCAACGCCGGTGATTATTTTGTTGAATGCATTCTCGCTGTTTCGTGTTTCCAGCACTGAAGCACCGCCCAAGAGGCTGCCCAAACCGCTCCAAGACGGCCCAAGAGGCCCCCAAGAAGGCCCCAAGACGGCCTAAGAGAGCCTCGAGACGGCCCCAGAGCCTCGAGACGGCCCCAGAGCCACCCAAGACGGCGCAAGAGGGTCCCAAGAAGGCCCCGAGAGGGGCCTAAGAGAGGGAACGCGAACTGAAAAATCAAGCTATCCGCCCCAAGACGCCCCCCAAAGGCCCCACCCAAGATGCCCCCAGGAAGCCCCCAAGAGGCCCCAAGAGGCCCCCAAGAGGCCCCAAGAGGCGCCCAAGAAGCCCAAAAGAGGCTCCAAGAGGCCCCAAGACGGCACCCAAAAGGCTTCAAAACTCTTTCTAAGTGGCCACCGAAGACATGCCAAGAAGGTCCAATGACGACTTCAAGAAGCAGTCCAGGATGCTCCGAGGAGGCCCCAAGAAGCTAGCTAGAACTTGAGCGCGCGTGAAGCGCGCGCGCGATGGTTCTAGTATACTATCTGTGTGTCGCCCTCCCAGGAGCGACGCGCGCACCGAGAAATCTTATAGTATATGCGTCGTGATGGGCGCTTTCCGGCCACACCGCTCGGGAAATGATGTACTATAAGATGGGTATACGACGTGTTCGGGTCGGACGCGCGCCTCCAAGGAAAACATTTAGTATTAGTATGTCTCTGTGCGTCCCAGGTCAAGTCTGGCGAAGAGGTGTCCAGGACGGACAGGCTGAAGATGTTCGGCAAGTTGATCGGCGCGTCGATCTCGAGCGCTTCGAGCGCCGCCCACGACAAGATGCTGCTGAAGAAGCACGAGAAGCTGCGCGTCGGTGAGCCCTCCGCGGGAACGTTTGGCACCGCCAGGATTCACATAAAAGCATTCCGTGAGCATGAATGTTAAGATGTTCACGCGGATCTCTTGCATCGGGGTTGCACCTTCATTTCCTGGCGTCGCCCCTGGAGCGCTGCGCGCGCCAGGGAGGTTCTTCTTATGCCGATCCAAAACGTCAGCGCGGACATGCGAAATTTGATCCTCCACCAGGCGGGTTGGTGTTGCTCGCCACCACCCACAAAACCACCCCAACCCAACCCGAAGGCCCAAACTTATCTTCGATTTCCAGTGGGGTGGGGTGGGGGAACACTGAACAAACACATGTGGAACCCGCACCCTCCCCCAACCCGAAAAATGGGTCTTCGGCTTAGGTTGGGGTGGTCTGGTAGGTAGTAAGCTCGATTCAAAGGAAATGGCCCCAGCCCCGCTCGTACACCCTGCTCACCGCGGCCACGCCCACAAGGTGTGTGCGGCGCTGCTCTCCCTGTGGATCCGGCTCCGTGCCTCTTCGACGATTGACGACTGCGCATGCCACGGCCACGATCCCCAGAGCGTGCTGGTGCTCCCCAGACGTCTTCCGCCTCGGGCTCCGGGGGTGGGGACCCGCCGCGCAAGGATCAGCATCGATGCGATCGCGGCCGCCGACCTGCGGCATCCTCGCGTGGGCAACCCGGACCCCTACTGCCTGGTCGCCGTGGGGCGCGTCGGCGCGCCGTGGGCGGAGAAGGCCCCGCCACGCGCAGCGGAGGGGCAAGGGGGAGGGGGGCAGGCTGCTCAGAGGCAGCCCTGCTCCTTAGATCTCAGGAGGCGCGGGCCTCGGCTGAAGATGCAGGGCCGGCGCTTTCCAAGAAGCACGGCCTCCTTCTAAGCAGCCTCCCCCCCCCCTACCCCCCGCGGCGCGCCGGCCGTTACAAGAGGCGCGCAGCGGCGCGGTGGCGAAGACGCCCGTGGCCCTGCGGCAGCGGCACCCGAAGTGGCTGACGCCGCTGGCGCTGCCGCTGCCCGCCGAGGTCTGCGGGCACGTCGGGGAGGATGGTGATGGGCCTGTTTGATCCTCCGACCCCAGCTACTCGGACTCCATCTGGGGGGGGCTCTGGGCACGAGGGTGTGGACTCGGGCATCGGGAGAGCGCCCACCGAGGAGACGGTTCCCCAATAGCTTTTGGCTCGAGGGTCCCGGGGATGAATCGCGGAGGAAGAGGGCCACAGAGGAGTACCCCCGTGCGGGCGGGGAGCCCTATAGACAGCCAAGTCTGGCAGCCGTCTGCCTGACACGTCCGTCCAATGTGTGCACGAGTCGTGCTCTCGTCTCAATGTCGCCACCATGTGTGGCTTCAGGCGGCCACGACCCTTGCTCCAACATGTCATTACAGAGCGCACGGCCGTGCTCTCAGCGCTGCCGCCGGTCCTCTCGTCGGCGTTCAGAGGGATCCCTAGGAACGCTTAGGAATACACGTTATCACCCGCCGACCTCCTACTCCTCGGCCCGCCTCTTCACCTGTTGCTGCCATGAGGGTGCTTCGCTGAAGTGTGTAAGTGTGTATATATATATATATATGAAAACTGTCGTACTTTGTTTTTTTGTTTTATCGCAGATGATTTGTTTCGCGAAGGCAGCAGCGCAGCCGAGGAGGGCAACCTTGGGCAGCACGGTTATCAAGACCACGCGCTGATCACGCCGACGATTGGGTCGTTCCTCCAGTGGTTGCGCTCGCCCTGCCCCCCTATAGACGGGGACTGCCTGACAAACCATGACGTCGGCGCGCCCGATGAAATTGCTGCCCTGGGCGACGATTCCTCCAGTCTTGGTCTTCTCCAGGTGGAATGTTCAGAGTCCTGGTTTGCAATGCCCTGGCTTGGGGGAGCCAGGATTCTGGCCCCTGTCCCGCCACCACAAGAAAAAGCAGGAGCCCACTGCAGAGACAGCCGCGTGTGGATCCCACCAGCCAGACGAGTACCATCAGTAAAGGTCAACCGCTGGGGCTCAGGGATTGTCAGTGGGCACGGGCGATGCGGACTCCCAGCGTCGGTGATCCTCAGGACGTGTGCCAGTCCGAGCGTGTGTTTACCCCGCTCGGCTGCGCCAGCAGCGCGCAGCCTGTGGCAGCCGTCGCTGCGCCGCCTGCCTCGTGTTGAAGGGCCTCGGTGGCAAAGCACAAACTGGCGCCGACACGGGTCGTGAGGATCTTTGACAGTGGTGACGCCGAGCTGGCCCAGATCGATTGGCAGCTCGGGCAAGGCCCGCACGTGCTGCCTCCATATGGCCGCTGCGCAGCGCGCGGAGCGAAGCGAAGCGAGGAAGACATCTGGCGTTCCGCGCATCACCACCAGAGCCGCCCCAGGAGAGCGGGTGGCAATGCAGGGGGGGGGGGGGGGCGGGCGGGAGCCCCAGGGGGGGGGGAGGCATGCAGCGGCCTTGCAGCGCAGGGCCGCTGCAGGGCATGTAGGATTCAGTCGGGCATGTCCTTCTACAGGCGGGATATTCCAGAAGAGTAAACATAGACGGGTGACGATGTTTCGTGTTGCTGTTCCGCTGTTGTTGATCATGCTATCATGCTCGATGGTTTGAGTATGTTGTTACTGTTCTTTCACCTTCCGCCTTTAGGAGGACATGCCCGACCGAAGTGTAAAGGCCATTGCAGCCCTCTCTTCAGCATCGGCGGGCGGGGGGGGCAGACTCAATGCAGGGCATCGCAGGGTCGGCCCGCACGCTCACTGCAGGACCGCTCACTGCAGGACAACCCTCCTTCTCCTCCTCCTTCTCCTCCTCCTCCTCCCCCTCCTCCTCCTTCTCCTCCCCCTCCGCCTCCTCCTCCCCCTCCTCCTCCTCCTCCTCCTCCTCCTCCTCCTCCTCCTCCTCCTCCTCCTCCATGCAGGGAGCGTCTGCGCGGCCCCCTGGGCGGAGGGAGAGGGTAGCGAGGCGGAGCTGCCTTGGCGTCGCGGCCCTCTCGGAGAGCAGCGCCCTCTGCCCTGCCCGCCTCGCTACCCTCTCCCTCCCTCCAGGAGGAGGACGAGGAGGAGGAGGGGGAGGAGGAGGAGGAGGAGGAGGAGGAGGAGGAGGAGGAGGAGGACGAGGAGGAGAACGATGCGGAGGCGGAGGAGAAGGAGGAGGCGGAGGCGGAGGAGGAGGAGGAGGAGGAGAAGGAGAAGGAGGAGGAAGAGGAGAGAGGAGGAGGCGGAGGCGGAGGCGAAGGAGGAGGGGGGGGCAGAGGAAAAGGAGCAGGCGGAGGAAGACGAGGCGGAAGATGAGGGGGACGTCGACAAGGAGGAGGAGGATGAGAACGATGCGGAGGCGGAGGAGGAGGAGGAGGAGGAGGAGGACGAGGAGGCGGAGGCGGAGGAGGAGGAGGAGGAGGAGGAGAAGGAGGAGGAGGAGGAGAAGGAGGCGGAGGCGGAGGCGAAGGAGGAGGAGGAGGAGGAGGAGGAAAAGGAGGAGGCGGAGGAAGATGAGGCGGAGGATGAGGGGGAAGTCGACAAGGAGGAGGAGGAGGAGGAGGAGGCGAAACGTTTTGCCCACCGCCCCGCCTCGCACGTTCTGTTACCGCGGTCGCCAGGCCCAGACTGCGCGGGCGCCTGCTGCTGGGGGCCCCGCCCCGTGCCGTGTTTGCGAAGGTCGGCCGCGCGCCACGGCCGCGAGGAGGTCGAGGAGCATCCTCGATCATTTGGCGAGCACACCACGCACGAAGCCGAAACAAGCACAGGGAATGGACGTCCGAGCGATGGCCAGGTATGGGGTCGTACATGCGCCTCGAAAGCGGCCGAGTACGCGCAGAGCCGGATCTGGGGTCGGCCGCTGCCTTCTGGTGTCTCCCCTTGTCTCCTTCCACCGACGTCACCCCAACATACTTATGATATGTGTGCGCCGCCCCCGCCCCCCCCCCGCAGGGGCGACGCGCGCACCGAGAAATCCTCTAGTATATGCGTCGTGGAGGGCGCTGGCTGGGCCGCACCGCTCGGGAAACGATCTACTACAAGATGCTTACGTTATGTGTTCGCGTCGCACGCGCGCCTCCGGGGAGGACATCTAGAACTAGTGCATTTCAGGCGTCTCGGTCTGATTGGCCCCGAGCCGGGCGCCCACGCCCACGCTAAAGAAATCCGCCCGAGGGGGACGACATGGAGTTGACGGTGCGGGTGATGGACGCCCACGTGCGCGGGGACGCCTGCGTCGGGGAGGCGCGGCTGCCACTGCGGGACACCGCCGAGTCCGGCGCCGTCACCGTGCGGCTGCTGGGGGGCGGCTTCGCCTCGTGCAGCATACGCTGGAGCGTGCTGCACCTGCACGGGGCGTCCGGCGAGGCCCTCCTGCAGCCTCCCTCTCTGGAGGACCCAGGGTTAGGGGAACGAAGAATGATACACACACATAACAACTCGGAGGTCCGCGCGGACTTCTCGGATCGGCGCTGGACCCCCCCTCCCTGCTCCGCGCTCCCTGCTCCGCGCGCCAGGGGCGGCGCCGGAGGTGCAGGGACGGGGGGTCCAGCGCCGAT
>CAUYUJ010018725.1:157500-170000 GCA_963575745.1 Prorocentrum cordatum
CAGGGGCGGACTGCCTGCTGGCCCAGGAGGAGGAGGAGGAGGAGGAGGAGGAGGAGGAGGAGGAGGAGGAGGAGGAGGTGGGGGAGGAGGAGGGGGAGGAAGGAGGAGGAGGGAGGAGAGGAGGAGGAGGAGGGGAGGAGGAGGAGGAGGAGGAGGAGAGGGGAGGAGGAGGAGGAGGAGGAGGAGGAGAGGGGGAGGAGGAGGGGAAGGAGGAGAGAGGAGGGAGAAGGAGGAGGAGAGATGGGAAAAGGAGGAAAAGGAGGAAGAGGAAGAGGAGGGGAGGAGGAGGAGGAGGAGGAGGAGGAACAGGGGGAGGAGCCAGGCCCCTCCCGTGCTTGCTGCCACGCGAGGTCGGCGGCCGCGGATGCCGCCTCCTCGCCCTCGAACGTCGTCGAGGGCGAGGCGGGCTCTGGGCCGAGCGCCCGGGCGCTGCGGCACGTGGTGGCCGCGCTGGCGGAGCCACCGCCCGCCGAGCGCACGCCGGCCGAGGATCGTGCGCGGAGATCACCTTAAGTGGGGCCTGTCCCTCTACAGGGGGATTTTCGACGAAGAAAAAATACCAAAGAAATAGTGCAAACATAATTTGGGGACTATTTTTGAAGTATTGTTTGGCCTTTGGGGGGCATTTTTGGTGTATTTTTTTTTTCGTCGAAAATCCCCCTGCAGGGGGACACGCCCGAGATAAAGATAACCGTAAGTCGGGCCTATCCCCCTGCAGGGGGGATATTCCAAAATGGTTTAAAAAATAGTCGGTGGGCAATGTTTGGATTATTTTTGGGCCATGTTGGTGTATGTTTGGACTACTTTCTATGTTTTTGTTCAAAATCGCCCTGTAGGGGGGCACGCCCGACCTACAGATAGGCATCGGAAACTAGAACATACCCATTGCCAGTGGCGGGCTGCTCCTCAGTCCCAGGGCTTCTTGAGGGTCGAGGCCGACGCTGGGGTGGTGTGGTGTATACTTGGTGTGCCCGATGTCCCGGGGAAACAACGAAACGTGTATACACCAGGGTCCCGCATACACCAGGACCCGCTCCCTGGTGCAATTTCCAATGCAGGGCCGAAAGAAGCGTCGGTGTATAGAGTTCGTTTCCTAAACCAAGGGCCGACCACAACGCTGTTTAGCTTTGTTTGGGCCCGTGTTTTGTTGTTCGCTTCGTCTGTCGTTGCTGCTTCGTCTCGCTTCTTTGCTTGTCACTTTATAAACGCCCCGTTTCGTCGTTCGCTCTTCGTGTGGCACCAGCTTCGTGTCGAACGTTCGCTTTCAACGTGGGCCTCGTTTCTTTGTCCATTGTAAAGTCGTTGTTGCCCCTGGGGACAACGCCCATCCAGACAGACTTTTTTTCGTCCGGGGCGAGGCAGAGGCAATCCGCGCCAGCGCGGGGCGAATCGAGGCAACCGATGGGCAGAGTGTCCGGGCGCGCAGGAGAGAAGGGCCACGACGAGTGGGCGGCCGCGAGAGCGGTGGAGGGCCATCCGGAAAGACAGGTCGACCGAGGAAATCCGCGCTGGTTCATTGGACCTCGGCGAGTATCGGAGCTGGGACACCGACCAAAAATATCGGCGTTTGCGTGCCAGAACGTCTTTCCTTTGCGGAGCTGGGCGCCCTGGCGCGGGCGGCCGAGCGACCCCTGCAGCGGGACACCCTGGCAACATGGCTGCCGCCGCGAAAACTGTCGGTTTAACGCTGGCGCCGCGCAAGGGCGGCGCCGAACAGAAGCCGGTTTCGATTCGGGGCTTAGGAAGCGGGGGTCCATGCAAGCGGGGGTGAGCCCGAGAGCTGGATCCTGCAGGATCCTGCAGGGCCAGGCTGCATTGACCCCATCTTGGGCGCAGGATCCTGCAGGACCATGCAGGATCTTGCAGGATCCTGCAAGGCTTGACGGACCCGGGGTTGGACTGACCCGGGTCAGGAGATGCCCGATCGATGATCGACGCGCGCGTCGCCGATACATCCGGTTGTTTGTGGACGTCGATGGGTTGCCCCGCTGGGGTGCAGTCGGATAGCGGAGGCATGCGCGCGTGGATCGCCTTTGCCAGCTTCCGTTACGGGCTGTTTTGCTAAAGGGTGTTCTGTTTATGCCCGAGAGGACTGGAGGAGAACCACCATTGTTCAACAAATGCAGAGGAGGAAGATGTACCCATACCTCTACCTTTTCCTCGTTTTCTCTTTTTCTGGGCCTCCTCGGAGGCCCTCGTCGCCACCGCTGAATTCGCTGCGGATTTCTCGGGCAGAGCGCACCCTGGGAGAGGTCTGGGGAGTGGCGGCATCGGTACTTCCAAAAATATGGCGCTCCCATTGGCCCCATATATGCTTGAATACACCATTTGACCGCATAGTGCCGCCTCCTGCGCGGCCAGCGTGTTCCCCTGGCTGAGCCGACCTGTCATGCGTCATGCGGCGTTGTTTGCGAGCGAGTGAGGGCAGCCACTGGGGATCGATCCTCTTCCCCCTCCCTCTCTCGTGCGCCTTCCCTCGTTGTCCTCCCCCTGTCCCTTCCCTCCTACATCTCCCTTTGCTCCTCCTCCTCCTCCCTCCTCCTCCTTCTCCTCCTCCTCCTCCTCCTCCCTCCTCCTCCTCCTCCTCCTCCTCCTCCTCCTCCTCCTCCTCCTCCTCCTCCTCCTCCTGCTCCTGCTCCTGCTCCAGCTCCTCCTCTGTCCACGCAAGGGTGTCAACGTGGCCCGAGGGCCAGAGCCCCCCCCCTGCAGGTCCGGAGTTCCAGCGACGTGCTGCAGGGGGCCAGACGGCACCCACCGAAGCTGTCCGAGGTCCGCGTAGATTTGTTGGATCGGCGCTGGACCTCCCCTTCCTGGTGTTTTGATGGGCCTGTTTTCCACCACCACCACCACCACCATAACTTGGAGGGGGAAGGAGGTGTAGGACGAGGAGGAGGACGAAGAGGAGGAGGCGAAGGAGGAGGAGGAGAAGAAGGTGGAGGAGGAGGAGGAGGAGGAGGAGGAGGAGGAGGAGGAGGAGGAAGACGAGCAGGAGGAGTAGGACCCCCCTCCCCCTCCAACTTATGGTGGTGGTGGTGGTGGTAGTGGAAATCAGGCCCATCATGCCTGCCAAGGTCGGCATCGGAAACGCCGCAGGCGGCGCCCCTGGCGCCGCCGCAGGCGCGCTCCGCGAGCCAGTTTGTTTGGGGGGAGCCCGCCTCCCAGAGGAGGCGCGCGACCGCGCGGGGGTCAACGAGCTGATCCTGCAAGCCCCCCTCGCGTGGGCGCTCGCCAGCGACGGAGCCGACCTCGTGGTGGAGGCGATCTCTGGCAGCCTGGACCTGCTGGAGCCCCTGGCACGCAGCCGCCTGGCCGGCGTCCTGCTGGAGCAGCTGAAGCAGGGGTCGTCTGACGACAACCCCACCGCTGCCGGCAAGGCGAGGAAGAAGGAGAAGCTCGTGTGGCAGCTCCTCAAGACTTCGCTTGGTGACTCTCTGATGGAGCTGAAGCGGCTGATTGACACCGCGGGCACCGGCCAGAACCTGCTGTCGGTCTGTGGGGAAATTTCCCCCGAGTTGTGCACGTCGTTGATGGACCACTTTCTGGTGGAGGGCTCCAAGGTGATGAGGAAGCCCATACACGTGCTTTCCGACATCGACATGACCGTGTGGGTCGGCACGTTCGGAGCGGGCGGGCCAAAGTTCCCCCAGGGCCCGATCCCTGGCGCACTGCAGCTGTTCCAGGCGCTCGGCGGCCGCATCACCTTTCTGTCGGCGCGCCCGCCAGTGTGGGAGTCGCGCACCCGCGGCGCGCTCCTGGACGACATCGGCATCGCCGAGGCGACCGTTCTGCAGGGCACCCTCGAGAACGTGGTGCGGTGCCTCTTCCAGCCAGCGGAGGCCCGGCGGGGGATGGGCCAGCAGAAGGAGAAGGCGTTCAACGAGTTCGTGGACCTCTACCCCGAGGCTCGGGGGGGGCCAACGGCGGCCCTCCCGCCCCCCAAGTCCGCCCAAAGCAGATGCCTGGACTCCTCCCAGGGTTAAGTCGGGCATGTCCCTCTATTAGTCTGGGGACGATGTTTGTTGCCCTTATTTTTGAATATCTGGACTAATTGCAATTTGCTCCACCAAAATCGCCTGTAGGAGGACATGCCCGACCGAATCCCAGGGTTCCATCCCAGCACGCCTCTCGAGGCGGATCCAGCCGTGGCGGCGGGAATCCCCCAGGATGAAGTAGGACACGTCCCCCTACACGAGGGATCTTCAAAAAGAGTCAGACAAATAGTCTGGGGACGATGTTTCGACTATCTCTGCTGATTCTTGAATGTTTGTTGGGCTATGTTTTGATGTTTCGCCCAAGATCCGCCTGTATCGGGGGAGCGTAAAACCCGGGTTTGCCAGGACTCGGGTTCGCCATCGTTTTTTGACGACCGCGCCTCGGATTTTGACGAGCGGGAGTTTCGTGGGATGTCTGCAGCGGGAGGCCTCGTCAAAATGCAGGCTCGGCCTCGTCATTTTTGTTGACGACCTCGTCGGGGATTTCCGAGTCCCCTGTACCCAGGTCTTACGTCCCCCCGACTGTAGGAGGAAGGACACGCCCGACCCGGGCCCGGGAGGCCCGGCCGAGGACGCACCGCGCAAAAGGGAGGGTCGCCGCTGCCCGAGCGGTGAGGGCCTCCAGGAGGCGCTTCCCATCGGGGGGGGGGAGGGACCCCCCGTTGTCCGTGAGGGGCTCTGGCGCCCGGGATGCCGAGGCCCAGCGTGCGCTCGATGTCCTCCTCCTCCCCCATCTCCCCCATCTCCTCCTCCTCCTCCTCCTCCTCCTCCTCCTCCCCGTAGCCATTTTGGCTCAAGGTTTTGGTTTCCCCTGGGAACAAAGTGGATACCGCTAGTCCGCGGCCAGCTTTCGTCCTTCGCCTGGTTCGCCCCAGGCAGAGCGCCGTGCGGTCCGCCCCGCACGGCCCAGCCCCACTGTGATCACCATTACGACCGGCCCATGGTACCGCCTGCCAGGCAGGAATCGGTTCTCCTGGGACCGAAGTACCCCGTCTGGGGGTGCGGCCGCTGCGGAGCGGCCCAGAATTGGGCGTGTCGAGTGGTGTGCCAGTGCGGCAATCCAGCCCCGTCCAGGATCGTTCAACGAGCAAAAGAGAATGCAGCAGCTTGGGCGCAGAATGGACCCTCGCTTGCAAAGTCAAAAGGCAAAGGTGGTAACGGATCGAAGGGCAAAGGCAGCGACGGCGGCGTTGACAACGGCAAGCTCCAGCGGCTCGAGAATCAGCTGGCGCAGGTGCTCAAGGCTGTGCAGTCAGGTACCACGACAGCGGCACCTGGTGCAGCACCCAGGTCTTCTGGCACAGGGGGCAAGCCACCATGGCATACTGCGGGGCCCACAGCTGGAGGCGCAGATACACAGTCTGAGGAGAAGGCTGACAACGGTGCCAAGCGAGATGCCATCATGCAAGAGATCTATGAGTTGGAAGATGTGCTCAAGCGACTCCGATGCAACAACGGTAATGATAGCATCAAGTCCCCGATCGAGCAGCGGCTCAAGGATCTTCGCAGCCAGCACAAGCAGCTGCGATCCCCTACGACTGCACACAGACGGGCAGCGCAGGACCTCAGTCGGGCACGCACCTCGTTGCAGAAGATGCAAGATGAGCTCAGTGAAAAGCAGGACTTCGCGAGTCGATCGCGAAAAGACAGGATGAGATTGTGGCAAAGCAAAAGGAAGTGGAGGCGCTGGAGGTCGAATTTGCTGAAACGGCTAAGCATGTCACGACCTCGACTGAGGATGCGAAGCAGGCGCCCGATCTGTCGCAGCTCTTTGATTTTGGGTCCGAGCCAGACGAGGTTCCCAAAGAGCTCATCCCGTTCCTCGAGAGCCCTGAGTGGAAGTTGCTCCAGACTTTACTCACGCAGAGGGCTTCTAAGTTGCCAACTAAGATGGATATTGATGGTGATGGTGATGATAAGCCTACTGAGAATGCCGCTGCAGCCGAGCCAGGCGATGACGGGCAAGCTGCAGGGGAGAAGCGCATGTACGAGGACCTCACCGAACCTGAACACGAGATTTTGTTCTCCCTGGCAGGAGATAAAGAGCAGTTTCGACAAAAGCTTGCCGAGTTCTCCGTCAAGCGTGCAAAGGTCAGTTCCAGTTCCTAACGCTTTCTGCTTGCGGCGATGGCTGTGGGGGCTGTCGGGCAGGAGTTCGCCTTCGGCGTCCTGCAGTGCTACGGCATCCCCGTCGTCCACGTTGCGGCCTGACCCTGAGAAGGCTGAGACCCTTGGCTGGACGGCACCCCCAACGCAGCTGCAGGTCCAGGCTTGCAGTGGGCGAGGAGAGGGAACCCAGCCTAGGGAATCGCTGGAGGGAAGGCCCACCTGTTCGTCTACTGCTACGAGGGCTACAAGTTCTACGGTATTAACTTCTTCGTGTACGCTGGCATCGGAGTGCAGCGTCGACAGTGCTGCGGATCCGAAAGTGCGTGATCCCAAGTTCGATTTTCCCCGAGTGAGTGGTTTCAAGTTATCTCATCATGGAACAGTTCCTGCAGCAGACGCTGAACACGATGATACGTTCCATGAGTTCGAATCGTTCAGCGCTAATGGTGGGAAACGCACAGTGAAGAAGAGGCTCGAGAAGAGTTCGGCGAAAGTGATTTTGATGCAAGAGATCGGACATCTCGAAGCGGATCTTGAAGCTCTTGACTCCTGGTGCGCTGCGCGAGGTTGGTCAATGCGAGCTCTTTCGTCGAAGACAACGGCTGGTCATAACACTGGAGCTGGTGTCGCTGTGTTTGTACGGACTGGAGTCGGACTGCGACCACCTGCAGCTGGAGCTGAGTGTCTTTTTCCAGGCCGACTACAACGAGTCGAGGTCGACCTACCAGGCTGGCCCGCCATCACGATGTTCAACCTCTACCTCCACCCGCAGGTAGGCCCCAGCGGGCCTAATGCCCCCATCCTCGCTGAGCTAGGCAGAATGATGCAAACGATTTCTGGACCCGCTTTATGCGCAGGCGACTGGAACCTGACCCCAGAAGCCTTGGAGGCGTCGGAGTTTCCTGTCCTGGCGGATTTGTGTGCGCTGGCGCCTGCGGTGCCAACGTGTCGAGGAGGGACAGGTTCCAGTATCATTGATTTTTACTGTTTGAATGATACGTTAATGCGAGGTTTTAAGAAGCTAGCGGTTGATATGCGCTGGACGGTTAAGCCTCATCGGCCTATCCGTCTAGCTATCTCTGACAACGGGTTTAAGCTCAAACATCTAGTGTACTCAGTCACCCCTGCGCTGCCCAAAGAGTTCCCGATAGGCCCTGCTCCTCAACCACCCACCTGGTCCATCGAGCAGCGTCTAGCCGAGAATGCCTGCGAGACTGCTTCGGATCCTACGGTTGTTCCGAGCGTGGCCTGGGCCATGCTTTCGAATGCCTGGGGTCGTTTCGCCACAACAGCGGCCAGATACCTTGGTGAGAGGGCAGGGCAGCCTTTGAAGAACCCAGGGGCGTTCGGGCGATGTTTAAAAGCGCGGTGGGTCGAAGTTTGTTGTACGACTAAGACCTCCAGTGATGTGCAAGCGATCGCCGACGGCTGGAAGTGGCTCCAAAATGCTGTTGGTCAGGTCCTGGTTTTCCCCCGCGTGGCCGACACGGCTCAAAATCAGATGATGCTTGCACAAGAGGTCTCAAGTTTTTTAGTTGACGAATTCCCAGGCCTGGGGTTGAGTGCCCGACTAGAGAGGTCCGTTCAAGTGGCGAGAGGTTTAGTCAGCTCTGAGGAAATAGACTCAGAGGCGCTGCAAAGCTTTTTAGACGATATAGACTCAGATGTCGAGTTTGCAGCTAAAGGAGAAAGCAAGGAACAGAGAGACTCGTGGCACGACTGGTGCGTGGCCGCTCGAGCTGCAGGGTCGCGAGGCTTTCACAAGATCACTGCTGTCCGCCAGGTCCGAGCGGCTACGATAGTGCAAGGCCCGAATGGACCCACTGCGGACACCATCAGTATTGTGCAAAACGAGGTATCGCTGTATAAGAAACTCTGGGGTGCGACGTCGGAGCCTCCTCGGGCGTGGATCCCTGATCGGTCGTCTTGTGAACGAGCTTCTGTTACAGCGATACGAGAGGTAGGACGCACTTTTTCGCGCAGTACCTCCAGCAGTCTTGATCATTTTCACCCGCGTTTTGTGTTGGCCCTGGATGATTCAGGACTCGAGGTTTTAAGTTCTCTTTGGCAGGCCTGCGAGGCCATCGGTTTGCTCCCTCGGCAGCTTTTGTGGGTGGTCCAACCCATGCTCCCAAAACCCAAAGGGGGAAACCGTCTCATCGTGCTTTATGCTGGTATGTACCGTGTTTGGCAAAGACTGCGGCGCCCACTGCTGACGGAAGTGAGTCGTCTGGTCGATCGTCGTTACTGGGGGGCGTCGAAAGGTCGTTCAGCAGTGGATTGCGCCTGGCTCCAGGCAGCGCGCAGCGAGAGCGATGCCGAGCAGAATAAGCACAGCGTTTTAATAGTGGCCGATTTTTCAAAGTATTATGAAACGATTCCCCTAGAAGCTCTCAGGGACAAGTTTTTGAGGTTCAACGTGCCGCTTAGTTTCCTGAAACTGGTTTATAATGTTTGGAAGGGCCCACGACTCTTGCGGCTAGGTCAGCACCATGCCCAGAGTGTGCTCTTCGCAGAAGGAGGGCTGCCCGCGGGAGATGTCTTTAACGATATCTCGATCAAGATACACGCGGTTCAGGAATTCGATTCTTTCCTAGTCAGGCAGCCTTGTATCGATTTTCTCAGCTATATAGACGACAGTGCCATCGGAATAGCTAGCAGTGACAGGCAGATAGCCAAGTCTATGGCCGTCACAGCAGGTAGAGATTTCAAACTTTGTGTGCAAGAGCGTCAGGCCAAGCTGAATGATAAGATAGCGGTAATTTCCAGTACAGACGGCCTAGCCAGAGAGGTTTGCAATGAATTACGTTTCCCTCGTGAGGCTGCACTAACGAGTGTTGCGTATCTCGGGGTAGATCAGTCTGGAGCCTCTCAACGTACTAGGCCGCATGCCAGAGATAAGCAGCGAACACGATTTTCCAAGATGCGTTTCAGGCTCAGGAAGCACAAGCGAATGGCGCGCACTGTAGCAGGGTGCACTAGGAAGTCCTTTCAGCGAGTTTTGAAGACTGGTGTTTCCACGGGTGCTGCCTTCGGCACCGAGGTCCTGGGCCTAAACAATCTTGAATGGTTTAACTTTCGAAGGCTTCAAAGCCGAGTGCATTCCCCCCAGCATGGAGGAACAAGTTTAAGCGCAAAAACGGTTCTTTTTGGAGATGAGAGTGCGAGGTCGGCGTTAGCTCCCGCGTTGCAGTGGTGTCGTATGTTGTGGCTGGCTCAGTCTAACGCCGACCGAGCGCTTGTCTCCACGCATGAGTTGTGTAGAATGTGGCGAGAAGCCAAAGCCAGCAGTCCCCGATCCTGGCATGCGAGCAAAGGGCCCCTCTCGAGAGCGAGGCTCGCAGCTTGTCGCGCAGGATGGGATGCACCCGATCCGCTCCTCTGGACAGACCACAACGGTCTACAAGTCAACATCGGCCAGTTGACTCCAGGGCTGCTTTTAGAGTTGCTCGAAGCTGGGCTACAGCGCCAGCATGAACAGGCCTTGGCGCGCAAGCTTGGTTTTGAGCAGGCGCACTGTGCGACGTTTGATCTTGTGCGCAAGCAGATCTGTGCCTCGAGCAGCAAAAAGTTTACACGATATCAACAGTTTTTGGTTCGGTGCTGTGCCTGCGATGCTCTTTGGACTGAAGAGCGAGCGCGACTCTCGGGGTACACAACCTCGGGAAAATGCAGGTGCGGTAGAGTAGACACGCTGCACCATAGGTTATACACTTGTGATCTGCCTGAGGTCAGAGAGGCCAGAGAAGCAGCCGAGATTCCAGAGTCTTTTATTTCGGCAGGATGCGAGAGCACTGATCCGATTTATACCAGAGGGCTCTTCGTCTTTGATCCCAGTGAGGTTCCCCCCCCGTGCGCGTCGAGTGGCTGTTGTGTTGTGGGGGGTGATGGCGAAGAGATCCCTCAGACTCCCGAGCAGGTGGGACAGCTTCTGGGGGAGCATCAATTGATGGAGTTAGCCGCAGACGGGTCATGCACGAAGCAAGCGTTGAGATGTCTTCGGAGGGCGGCATGGGCCATTGCGCTGTTGCGGCCAGAGAGCGAAGATGTCCTGGCGGTCCTTCGAGGCCCCGTGGCTGGCTCCCTCCCCCAGACCCCTGCTTTTGCGGAGCACCTAGCCTATGCATTAGCTGGGCAAGTTTCAGATAGAGAGACCCATGTCGGTTTAGATTGCCTCGCTGTTGTTACCACCGCTCAGAGGTCCCTCGAGGCACAGACACGGTCCTCAAATAAGTATGCTGCTGTGCGCCTGTTTGCTCAGTCACTCCCAGGCACGTCGAATATAAGCCTCACGAGGCATGTGAAAGCTCACAGGTCGGATGAGGCCATCTCTGTTTTGCAGGGTGACGAGTTGAGGTATGCTCAGGCGAATAAAGCCGCAGATGCTCATGCTAAAATCGCCTTGACTATGCACGCTCGCCCAGACCCCAGTTTCCTAGAGAAGGTCGAAGAGGCAGAGGTCAAGGCCACCAGGTTCATTAAACTGGCCGCAGCAGTACTTCCGTGCTTTCAGAATGACAAGAGGTGGTCCAGGCCTCCCAGATGCAGGCGGCCCCAGGATAAGCGGTGCAGTAGTTTTCATGAATGGGCCTCCACACTGGTGGGACACCAGTGCAAGCAGTGTTTGATTGTTGCGCCTCCTGGGGACTCGCCGCCGATGGACGGCTGCAAGGGCACCCCTGCATTCTTGCGCAAGCTTCTTGGGGATGCCAAGGGTCACCAGGTCGTTGCGGTCCAGGGCTCTGTTGTTGGTGGAGGCTCTCAGATCCCTGGGATCCCCACGAGGCGAGCGGTCCAGCAGTTTCTCTGTGTTCAGTGTGGGGGTTGGTCTCAGGGCCGCGGGGCCAAGTTGGGCAAAGTGTGCCTTCCCCCCACCAAGAAGGGGATAGAGATTCTCCAGGCTTTCAGGAAAGGGCTAGGTCCCAATCCTCGGCTACGATCGGCCATCGATCGTGTGATACCCTTCAGCCAGGTGGAGATCCAGGCTACCACTCGGGCAGAGGCTCGAGTGGTCACTCGAGTGCGGACGACGGCGGCCGCGGCGGCGACGACGACGGCGCCGCAGGAAGATCCCGCGGCGCCGCAGGATCGGCCCGCGCAGGACCCGCCGTCGTACGAGCGCCGCCTGTCGGCGCTCTTCGACAGGATCAGGGCAAAGGAGGAGGCCAGGCGAGGAACGCCCACGCCTCCCGCCTTGCCCTAACCCGTTTGTCCTTTTCCCCTTTTTTTGTGTAGTCATGTGACTTGTCCTTATGGCTGTTCTTTCTTTCTTTCCTCCTCCTCCTCCTCCTCCTCCTCCTCCTCCTCCTCCTCCTCCTCCCCCTCCTAGTCGGCGTTGAAGCTCAGAGAAGTTGAGCCCCTGACGCGTCGCTTCGTGAGGTGTCCGTTTTCGGTTCTCGAGGGGGCGCCGCGGCCGTCATTTCCCAGGCTTGCGCCCGCCAGCTTTGGGCCCGAGGGGGTCCTGTCCATCCCCGAGTTCAAGGGGCCCGCAAGATCTGGGTCGGGCCTGTCTTCTTGCGGGCGGACCCTTGGACGAACCACGAAACATGGTCAAGCATGCTCAAACCTAGCCACAAAACGTCCAAAGCACGTCCCAGACTAGTGGAGGACGACGATTAATAAATGACCGGGGGTCGTGTTCACGCGGCGGCGCCCGGGATGACGATTAGAAGAATCCGGCCGCGGGCTGGAAACTATTTGTTTAATCGTTCTCCGTCAGAAAAGTATGCAGAAATAGCAGAAACTATTTTTTTAATCGTTCCCTCCCATTTTTGTATGAATCGCCATCGCGCATTAGTGTTGGGTTTACTCGTTTGGAAGAGTCGTCCTGTCGAGGGACGGGCCCGACTTCCAAGCAAAGGCCGAGCGGGGCCCCCGCGGCCTCGACGGGCCCCCTATCATTCAGGAGGGGAACAAAAACACACAGACACAATTCATCGTCGATTCCCATGAAAATATGGGAAAATATGGGAAGTGGTGGGGAGGACAAAAACCCAGAAACTATGGGGAAAGATGGGGAATCCTTTTCTTTGTGTGTATTTATTTGTGTGTCCCAGGGCCCCTTCAATCACCCGAGAGGCGCGCTTCGTCTTCTTCGGCGACAGCGGCGAGGGGGACGTGGACTTCGCGCTGGCCTTCATGCAGGACGCCGCGGGAGCCGCCGCGGTCTCCGTTGGCCCGTCGGCATCGTGCAACCGATCCCCAACCCCCCTTCGAGACCCCGGCCAAATTACCACCCCAGAGGAGGAGGAGGAGGAGGAGGAGGAGGAGGAGGAGAAGGAGGAGGAAGAGGAGGAGGACGAGGGAAGAGGGATACGCCCCTCGAAACCCGAGGGGAACGGCATGCATCCCCATCTAGGGGGGTAAATCGGCCAGGGGGGCCCAGGCCACGCCGCTGGG
>CAUYUJ010018725.1:175000-177500 GCA_963575745.1 Prorocentrum cordatum
GCCCCCCCCCGGATGACCTGACCTCGTCGGTTGCGCGGGTCCGAAGAGGCGCACGGGAATTATTCGTGCGCGCGGGCAGACGTGGGGTTGCCCGGCGCGAAACGGTTTGGTGATCCGCCGTGGTCTGAAGGCGAGCGACCGGGGGAAGTGAGAAGGAGAAGGCCTTCTCAGGAGGCGGCGGGACTTCTCGGAAGCCCTCGCGCCTTCTGAGAAGTTGTTCTGTGTCTTCGGGGAAAGCTCAGCAAACTTCTCCGAAGGCTGGGGAACTTCCGAGCCTTCCGAGCAGGCCCGCGCCCCTTCTCACTCCCCCCCCCCTGGGCGCGCCGCTGTTTGGTTTATCGACCGTCCCCCCCCCCACCCCACCCCTTACACCAACGCTCACCAAACCAGCTTGGTTATCGACGGAAAACAAAAAACGGCCTCCGGCTTTTGATGCCTGCGTCGACGACGACCAGCCCTTAGTGGGTCCTGGAAACGACAGGGCCGTTTTTTTACCGATTCCGGTTTGTCGTTTTTGTTGCCGGTTCCGACGCCGTTTTTTTTACCGGTTCCGTCGCCGTTTTTTGACCGGTTCCGGCTCCGGTTCCAATCCAGGAGCAGTTTTTTTGCCGTTTCCGGTCGCCGTTTTTTTTGCCGTTTCCATTTTCAAGGGACATTTTTGGGGAAACGGTGAAAAAACGGCCCTGCCGTTTCCGGGGCCCACAAAGGACCAGCCTGTGTGGGAGACGGTTAATGGAGTGGAGGCACGTTTGCAAAAAGAAAGATCGAGATGCTTAAACATGTAGCAAACATGTTCTGAACATGTAAAAACCATGTTCGACACATGCTGGTACAGTTTTTGAAAATTCAAGCCTTACTTCCAATTCAAGTTCAAGAGTAGAGCTGCTCACTTGTCCATTGTCATGGCGTCCATAAGGCCAGCCCCCCTAGGCATTGTCTCAGAGGCGACGCTCGCCGTGGGCATCGCCGAAATACAAAAAAAAATGCGGTCTCCTGGCACTGCCCCAGACGACGACAACGACAACGACGGCGACGGCGACGGCGACGGCGACGGCGACGGCGACGGCGACGAGGACGACGGCGACGACAGCGACGGCGACGACCAGAGTGACGACGACGACGGCGACGGCGACGACGAGAACGACGACAGCGACGACGACGACGACGTCGGCGACGGCGGCCAGCTCCCAATCGGCACTACCCCAGCCCTGGGCCCGAGTGTGTCGCCACCGATCGAGCATGTAACGGGCCTGGGGCGAAAGCCCCCCCCTCCTCCCCCTCCTCTTCCTCCTCTTCCTCCTCTTCCTCCTCTTCCTCCTCCTCCTCCTCCTCCTCCTCCTCCTCCTCCTCCTCCTCCTCACGATCAGCAGGAGGAGGAGCAGAGTGTGTCCTCCATGGGTCCTCCTCCTCCTCCTCCTCCTCCTCCTCCTCCTCCTCCTCCTCCTCCTCCTCCTCCTCCTCCCCCTCCTCCCCCTCCCCCCCAAGGCGGCGCTCGGCGTGGGCGACCCGCCCGCAGAGGCCGCGGGCGGCGCCGGCGCGGCCGCCGCCTCGTCCCGGGGGTCCGCGGGCCGCGGCGCCGCCCTCTGCGCGCCGACGCTGAGGAGCGATCGCCGAGGGCAGACGAGCCCTTGACCCGAATTCGACTAGACGTGAGAGTGACCTTTCGCGGGAGTGACCTTTGGTGCGGGCACTGATGGGTCCCCAGATGGCTGAGAACGAAGCAGCGGCAGCTGCTTGCGCGCCCAGGTTTGGTCCTCCCCCAGCGGACCCCCCAAAGCCGCGCACCAAAGGTCACTCTTACCCAGGGCCACTCTTGCGTATAGCCGAAACGAGCCCTTGACCCTAATATTCTGATGTTTCTGGTGTTTTTGGCTCTTCGAAGTTTTCCTCCAAAATCTGCCCGTAGGAGGGCATGCCCGACCTATAACCCCAGACTGTCTCACGCTCTGATGTTCCGCTCAGGACAAAAGAACCCTCGACCCTACAGTGCCGTTTTTAATACATGCTCCGCGTGCGGATCATGCATTAAAACAAGCACGGACTCAGTATCAAAAACAACGATGAGTTCATGCATAGATTCAGTCATGCATTGATCATGTATTACACATCCTATAGTTAAAACAATCCCATGTATTAAAAATTGCCCTGTAATAATCTGGGCCTCTCAGATGGGGTCCGAGTAGATGGGGTCGGGGGATCGCGCCGCATTGCCGATGCATGGCCGATGCGGGTCGATGTGTATACCGATTTGCTGCACGTCGACGTCGCCGATGCATCGCCGACGTCGACGATGCATCGCCGATGCATCGCCGATGCATCGTTAATGTATCGGCGATGCGGCGCGATCTTCAGACCCCTTCTGCTCGGACCCCATCTGGGAGGCCTCTAAATAAGACGATGAAGACGTAGCCTCACTGAGGTCCCCGTCTTCGCATTAGGGATGGTATTTATGTGCGGTGTGGTCCGGTACATCTGCAGAGAAGACCCCCTTTCCCTAATG
>CAUYUJ010018725.1:180000-196765 GCA_963575745.1 Prorocentrum cordatum
CCCCCAAGAGGCCCTCAAGAGGGCCCCCAAAAGATCCCCACGAGGCCTCCAATGCTCAAAGGCGGCCGGTATTCAAAGGCGGCCCGGGAGGCCTCCAATAACGCCCCACGACGACTGCCCAAAAAGACTTCAAGAGGGCCCCGAGACGCCCCCCCGAGAGGCCCCCAAGGCGGCCCCAAAGAGGGTCCAGACGGCTGGCCTGAACGGACGTTTCGGGCCCTCGGTCGTGAGAGGCCCCAGGAAGCCCCGAGAGGCCCCCGAGAGGCCCGAAGGTGCTTCCAAAACGCCCCCCGCGAGGCTTCCACGAGGCCCCTGCGGGAGCGACATTCGTCGATTTCTCCGGGGTTTGAAGACTGTGGCGTCGTCGTTTTTTCGGCCTTTCGACGCCCCGCGGCTCCTCGCAGGAGTTTCCTCCTCCTCTGCGCCTTCTCGCCCTCTCAGCACTTGCTCCCGGCCACTGCGCGGCCAGTGCGGCCAAGCCCGGGGGGGCGCCATGGGGACGGGGAGGGGGCTCCCTACCCCCCGGGTCTGGGGGAGTCCTTGGATGGGCAAATCAATAAAAATGGGCCCCCTTCTGGGGGGAGGAATTTAATATTACGTCGGGCGTGTCCCCCTACAGGGGGATTTTCGAGGAAACATTAAACATACCCCAAAAATGCCCCCCCCAAAAGCCAAAAAGTATTCCAAACATGATACCCAGATTATGTTTGGATTCTTTGTTTGGTTATCTTCCTGGGTATGTTTGCTTTTTCGTCGAAGATCCTCCTGTATGGGGGACAGGCCCGACTCAAATGGAATACTCGCCTAGGCCCCGAGGCGTCTCTGGGGCCCTCCGCGGGGGCGCCCCGTCGCCAAGCACGGCGGGCTCCGCCCCGGAGGGTGCCGGCCGGAGCGCGCCCCGGGAGAGGTCTCGTGGGCCGCTGCTTGACGTCCGAGCCTCGACAGGGGATGCTCCTCCTCCTCCTCCTCCACCTCCTCCACCTCCTCCTCCTCCTCCTCCTCCTCCTCCTCCTGCTCTTCCTCCTCCTCCTCCTCCTCCTCCTCCTCCTCCTTCAGGGAACCCCGCGCTGGGGTGTAACGATTTGCCTTGCATCCTTCCAGCGAGTACAGTACTAAGGGAGGTGCAGACGCCAGGCGATCGCAACCATGGATCAAGGGGTCGTGGATCAGCGACGGGCCCCGTTTCCATGGGAAATCGCGGATGTCCGCCGCCGAGCGAGGCGGTACCAGCCGCACTTTGGGTAGGGCACCTCCCCCGATCCATGGATTTGGCGACCGCGCGCCAAGTCCGAGGACCATGGATCGCCAATCCATGCTTGCGCGCCCCCGATTGACGCCCGAGCCTCGATTGGGAGAAAGGGGCGGCGCAAACTGCTGCGTGCTCCAGCCCCGCCGCCGTGCGGTTCTCGACGCGTTGGCGCCTCCTGGCGCGCCGCGGGGCTGCCGGGAGAGCCAGCTGCGCGAGCTGCTCCGCGGACCCCCCCTCCTTGCTCGGCTACGCGTAGGAGTGACCTTCCAGCCGGAGTGACTTGTGGCGCGGGTCCAATCATGGGGTCCCCCGATCGCTGGACGCGATGCGGTACAGTCGGTGCGCTGAAGAAGGAACCCTTTTCGTTGTGGAGGGGCTCCGTGTTCCCTAATTGTTTCACAGCTTGCCTCAGGGGTTCCTTATGTTTCCGATGGGAAATCGAAGTTTAACTTATGGAAAAAAGGGGCCTCGTTCCTTATTTTGGGTTCCTTAGGTCAACGCCCGGACTGTAGGAGCGCCTTGCGCGCTGGCGTTTGTTTCCCCTGCGGCCCCCGAAGAGCCGCGCACCAAAGGTCACTCTTACGCAGGGTCGCCCTTGCGCGTGGTCGGCCTTCGTACACCCCGAGAGGAGAGACAGCGGGGACAGCCAGGCCAGCGACTGCAGGTGGGAGTGACGCCGTTCTGTCGAACATGAACTGTCAGAGGTCCTCGCGGTTTCCTTGGTGATCGTTTTCGTATTCATTGTTTTGCCGATCGGCGCGGGCCCTCGCACCTCCTCCCCCCCCCGCCATGGAGTAGATCTTGGCTGGTCTTGGCGCCTGTTTCAGGCAGGTGGAGTCTCCCCCAGAGGACGCACGGTTCTAAACAGCCGCACTGAGCAGAGGTACGGAGCCCGACTCCCCCCCCTTCCGCCCAATGTCGACACGTTCACTCAGATCGGCGCTGGACCCCGCTCCCTGGCGCGCGCGGCGCACCAGGGTTGGCGCTGGGAGCGGCGCCAGGGGTGGCCCAGCGCGCTCCTGGCGCGCTCCGAGCGCCCGGGGGAGGAAGGGCCCAGCGCCGCTCCAAGAAGCCTGCGCGGACCTCCGACAGATCACGGCCATGCCGTGCTTGCTCCGTTCCAGTGCCACGGGGCGGCGCCCGCGGCCCACAGAAGCTGCCGCTGAGGGCGCCGCCCTGGCCCCCTGCTATAGCTCCGCAGGATCCCTGCGCCTCCTGGGTGCTTCCTCCCCGCCATCCTCGACAGTTGCTCGGTAGTTTTAAAGTCGGGCGTGTCCCTCCACATGAGGAACATTCAAGACTGGCACGACAACTAGTATGGGACGAGTTGCTCTTATGTCTCATTGCTTTTTTTGATTCTATTGAGCAGGTTTTCATGGTTCCTCCAAAGTCCGCCTGTAGGAGGACATGCCCGACCTAACCGTAGTCGCTCCGCCGCGTCTGCCCGGAGGAGTCCGAGGCGGCCGTAGGGCCGTTGTGCTTCGTGTGCCGGTGCTGCCGGTGAGGGGCCCGCCTCAAGAGGAGGGGGCGACCCCCCGAGCCCGGTAGCGACCCTCCTTGGCATCGCCTGGTCCGCCCATCGTTTTTCTCGTTTCCCACCCGGCGCGCGGATCTGCTCCTTCGCTGTCCTTCCCATGACTTGAGTCGGGCATGCCCCTCTACAGGAAGAAGATTCAAGAACAAACCACTTGCTGACGATTGTCCGTGCTCTTTTGACATGTGTTGATTATTTGTTGACGATCTTTTGTTGTTCGTCCAAACCGCCTGTAGGAGGACATGCCCGACCGAACCCGTGAACCAGCGCCGGCTGCCCCGTGACAGATCACGCCCTAGCGCTCCCCGCCCGAAGGAGACCAACAAAAGCCGTCGCCCCTGCCCACCCTCATGCTGCCTCCGCGGTGGCTCTGCTGCTCTTCTTGATCCTCCTTCTTCCCCCCTCCTGTCCTCCTGCGCATCCCGTGGGCAAAGGAGGTTGAGACCACTGCTTTCGGGCCAGTTCGCGGTACAGCTGCAAGGCCCGAGCGCTGCCAGTGACAGTGCCGATGAGTTTGCCGAATCGTTTTGCGGAAGCAGCGGAGACTGAGGATTGAGGACGTCATGGAAGCACCACTCAAGGCTAGTTGTTGTAATGGAATCGAAGGTTGCGAGATCTGGGGCAGGAGTTTCGGACCATTCTCAGCCCTGCAGCCTCATTAGCAACGTGCCACAGCGACTTCCCACGTACCCTGTAGGCTTGCTTTTACCAAGTAGCGCCTGCGGTACTTCAGGCGGTCTTCCGAGTGGACGGGGCACTATCGCTATTCAGCATGATATGCGGCTTGCAGGCAAATAGGTGTCGAGCGGTGCGTCGAGGCGGGGGGCCCTGGAGCATTACAAAAGAGCCGTACGGGGCAGCACTTGGCATGCAGCCGCGGCGCAACAGGCCGGGGTGGCACGGTGCGGATGAATGCCGGCCTGGTCGATCCGTGTCGAACGCGAACCTCCGACGGTCCGAAGCGGCCCGACGTCTGCGCTTCGATCCGATGCTGACTCCGTGCTGCCCGTGCAACTTCCAATTCGATCCGACGTATTCAACTGAACGCCCCTGGGTGGGCCGACGCCGCCGCCCCACCATTTTTAAATCGTAGAATTCATCAAATATGAAAGGGGGGGGCAAGGCGACGCCAGAGAGGGTAATGGGGTCCTCCTTGGGATTTCTCTTGGGGCGTCTCGGGGCCCTCTCGGGGCCTTCTTGAGGGTATCTTGGGCTGCTCGTGGGAGTTCTAGGGGGCATCTTGGGGCCATGTTGCAGAACATCCGTTACAGCAGTGATGTGAACGATGGCAAGCGTCGGGGGAACGGGCTCGAGATACCAGTTTGGATTGATCTTCTTGGGCTCTCTGCGGGGCCTCTTGAGCCCTCTTGGAGGGCTGCATGGGCCTTATTCAGGCCCTCTTGGAGTCAACCTGAGGCTCTCTTGGGAGTGTCTTGGGCTGTCTTAGGGCGATGTTGCAGATCCTCTGGGCCGTCTTGGAAGGCCGCAGTCACGAAAACCTGAGAAAACATGAATCATTGAAAACCCAAGGAGTATCTGATTTTTGCCCCCTGGGCCCTTCCTGGGGGCGGTCTGGGGACTCTTTGGAGAGTTTCAAAGGCGTTCTGGGCTATCCATAAGCTCTTTTCGAAATATTGTAGCGCTGTTGGATCGTCTCGGACACTTTGGGGCTCTCTTAGACGTCCCTGGGGCGCTCTTGGAACGCTCAGGGGGGCCTGGAAGGCCGCACCCAGGAGCACCACTATCTCTGACTCAAGGGTGACCGGGGGTTGCCTGGGCTGCGACCGGGGTAGCTGTTGTTCGATATTTTAGCACGCCTTGGCCTGTTGGGCCGGCATCCTCATTCTATGCTGGTTGATCTTATCCTGACATTGCCATCCTTTTCTCTCCACTAATTTCGACCCTGTTCTCCAGACCCACCCTCTCTCTCGCCAAAAAACTCGTGGCCCGGCGAGGACCCCGAATGCCAAGAGCGGCGAACACATCCACCGTTTGTTTTTCGATACGCTGGAGCTTTGGGATCTTGACGTTACCGCCCCTGCTCTTGCTGGCGGTCGAGGTGGTGGTGGTGTACCGGTCAAGGCGCTGCCAACACACACACAACACACAATCTCCGATCGAGCACTAAGCCCGGTCCAATACTGGACTCGGAAGGAAAAAATGTTAATTCAAACCGGTCCCAAGTCGTGCATGGCCTGCCTCTGGAACGCTTCGGCCTTGCAGGCAACTTCGGATCAGTCACGTCGCCTGGGCTCCACCTGGCAACCACATGCGCCAACGCATTCCGGCCAAGGCGCTGACATGAGGGCCACTTTGGGCTCAGGAGCGGCCCTGGTTTGCGGGCCGCTCAGCAGGCCTATCGGTCGGGGAACCTCTTCGTGGACGGAGCCCGCCGTGGCCACGAAAGCCACTTCGTTCCGGAGGGAAAGAAACGCACAGACACAATCCATCGTCGACTCCCCAGAAGATATGGGAAAACATGGAAAGTGGGGGGGGGAAGACAGAGACCCAGAAAATATGGGAAAATATGGGAAATATCTTTATTCGTGTGTATCTATGTGTGTGTCCTGGGGCCCCTTTGACATTCGTCTGCATCGGCTGGCTCTGGGCCTGCCCGGACAGCCATGGTCGGGGGCAAAGATGAGGGGGGGAGAGACATGGAGGGACGCATGCACCCCCAATCGTCTACAGTCGGGGCCCTGAAGAAGGAACCCTTTTGGTTGGGGAGGGGCTCCGCGTTCCTTAAATGTTTCACAGCTTGCCTCAGGTTTTCCTTATGTTTTCGACAGGAAATCGAAGCTTAACTTATGGAAGAAAGGGGCCTCGTTCCTTATTTAGGGTTCCTTAGGTCAACGCCCCGACGATATTCATCGCCGATCGGGGCCCGATAGCCACAGCGTGCCCAGGAAGCTAGGGATGCGCTATCGGGTCGCACCGCCGATCCATCGGCGATGTGTCGCTGATTCCAGGGCGATGCCTCACCCCTTTGCGGGTCCCCCCTGCCGCGCTATCGTTTCGGGGGTGGACAGAACCCCCAACAGTGACACGTCGATCAGTGAATTGTCCGTTTTCGGTTTTCGTGAGGGCGCCGTGGCCGTTATTTTCCAGGCTTGCGCCCGCCAGGTTTGGGCCCGAAGTCGTTTTCACTAAACCACGTTTTACTAAAGGGAGGTCTGTCCATCCCCGATCGTTGCCCCTCACATGGACTTGAAGACATCCCAGGCGGAGTTTGTGAGCAGCTGTCGTTCTCTGGGGGACTCTGGCGGGCCCCGGGGTTGCCAAGGAACGACTGAGGATGAAACGTTGGCACTGAGGAAGAGGTCTGGACCTTCGGTTACCGCGTTTTGAAAAGTAAAGACATCGGATGTTTTGGGTCGATGGCGTCGAGGTCCGAGTTCCAAGGTTACTGGACGTCCACTGCAAGTTGTTGTTCCTCCAGGGGCGCCGTCGTCACCACGGCCCGATCCCCCATCTGGCGTTCTTGCCACGGCGCACCTCTGAAGAGGTCATCGGATCGTTTCCTGACCCCGCGTTGGACTGCAAAGGTGTCCGAAGGATTGCAAAAAAACCCTGGGTTGCAAAAAAAACTTGTTTTTTTTGGCAATCCTTCGTTCAAGAAGGTTTTTTTTGCAATCCTGGGTTTTTTTGCAATCCTTCGGGTTTTTTTTGCAATCCTTCGTTCGGTGTGCCTCCAGGACGTCTTGAGAGGCCCCCGCGGCCTCAAGGGCACCCAGCCCCAGGCCAGGAGGGTCCCTGGGGGACTCGAGAAAAGGACGCGAAAGCTTGGGGACACAAAGGATTGCAAACAAACTAAGGTTATTTTGCAATCCTTCGGGAAAACGAAGGGTTTTTTTTTGCAATCCTTTGTTTTTGTAATCTTTTTTTTTGCAATCCTGGGGCCAGGGGCACCCTGGGCAGCATCCTTGGACAACGAGCGCTGCACTGAGCAATGCAGCGTTGATGCACCTGTCAGGCGCAGAGCCGTGCATGCAGTCGGGCCGAGGCATGAGATCAAGGCCGGTTCGGGGAGGGTGCCCCAGTTTTCTTCGTGCTTGCTGAGCGTTCTTGTGCACCCTGGGGAAGGGTACCCGTCGAATGTTCTGCTTGTTTTGGCCGCGGTGGGTCTCATGTTCTTGCGGGATGTTCTTCTGGCCTAGGTCCGACTGTATGCCCGTCAGCGGCTGCCTGCCCCCTCCCGACCCTTCCGGGCCGCCTCCCCCACCCTCCCCCCCGTTGGTTAGCCTGCTTTTTTCGCCTCCCCCCTGAAGCTACCCCCCTCCCCCCTTTCGCCACTCCGAAGCTACCCCCCGCTCCCCCCCTTTCCAAAGGGCTCCGCGGCGATTCCTCGTCCCCGCGGCGGTTCATCGCCCCCCAGATGACGGTCAACCCGCACAGTAGGGGCCAGCAGTTTTCCAAGGCTGCCCTTGCATCCTTCCGCTTCGACCTATCCTCTTGGCCGCTTTCGCCGGCCGCCCCTTGCTCGCAGAGCGTCGACATGGCCTTCCGAGACGCTAGTGCCCCTGTCGCGCGTCGTTCTGCAACGGGCTGACTGTTCCGCTGCTGGCCCCACCTCTTGCTGGGACTCCGCGGCTCACCGCCTCTCGCGCCTTCCTCCTCCTCCTCCTCCTCCTCCTCCTCCTCCTCCTCCTCCTCGTCCCTCCTTCTCCTCCTCCTCCTCCTCCTCCTCCTCCTCCTCCTCCTCCTCCTCCTCCTCCTCCTCCTCCTCCTCCTCCTCCTCCTCCTCCTCCTCCTCCCCCCAATCCGCCCTCGAAGGCCTGCGACAGAGGTGCCTGGCGCTGCGACCGAAAAAACGCAGTCCGACCGAAGCTGCGGTCGATATATGGTCCAGGGCTTGGGCCCCCCCCCCAAAAAAAATCCGATGCCATTGGGGCACCCCCCCCCGCGCGATGGTCCCCCCCGCCGCCCCCTGTAGGCGTGGCGTGGTGCTGCGCTGCGGTGCCCCCCCCCCCTGTGGATGTGGTGTGGTGTTGTGGTGGTTCAGAGATGGGCGTGGCGTGGTGCTGCGCTGCGGTGCCCCCCTCCCCCCCGTGTGGATGTGGTGTGGTGATGTGGTGGTTCAGAGGTCGTCGTCGTCGTCGTCGTCGTCGTCGTCGTCGTCGTCGTCGTTGTCTTCGTCCTCGTCGTCCTCGTCGTTCTCGTAGTCCTCGTCGTCGTCGTCGTCATCGTCGTCGTCGTCATCTTCGTCGTCGCCGTCGTCATCGTCGTCATCGTCGTCGTCGCCGCCGCCGCCGCCGGCGTCGTCGCCGCCGCAGCCGTCGTCGTCGTCGTCGACCTGGTTGTCGTCGTCGTCGTCGTCGTCGTCGTCGTCGTCGTCGCCGCCGTCGTCGTCGTCGTCGTCGTCGTCGTCGTCGTCGTCGTCGTCGTCGTCGTCGTCGTCGTCGTCGTCTCTGGGACCATACCATCTGGGGGGGGGGAGGGGCCCGAGGAATCCTGGGACCATACCATCTGGGGGGGGGGAGGGGGCCCGTGGGCCTGGAGCCCGGGACTATATATGCCCAATCTTCCTGGCTCTTCCCACGGACGGCCACGCTCGGAAAAGTTCGGGGGCCGATTCCGACCACACCGTGGCAGAGTTGTCAGGGCACCGCTCCGGCCGGCCTGCCCCTCCGACTGCAGGACGCGTCGCACCGCTCGGAGGTGCGCGCTGTTTCTAGCAGGTCAGGGCCGCGGAGCAGCCTCCTCGTGTCGCCCTGCGGACAGAGTGCACGCACGCCACCGAAGCACGCACGGGGGCTGCTGTCGGGTATGGCCAGGACCCAGGGTAAGGGGACCCGGTTAGTGGTAGGGCCCCAGAGCCTTCGAATTGGCCAGTATCACTAAAAACCAGGTTTGCCACAGCTGGTGGTTTTTCCGGGTGACGGCAGTTCCGGTGAGTGGAAGTGGGACGGGGGGTCGCCCCCGGTACAGATCCCTAAACCAGGTTCCACGAAACCCAGTTCTACCAACGCCCGAGACTGGACGGCCGAGCGGTGGCGGGGGCGCGGCTGCGTGCGAGGTCCGCATGCGCCCCGCCTGCTCCGCGCCGGGGGCCCCCCCCCGCCCCACCGCCCGGCACGCTGTGTGTGCTGGGAGTCCGAGGAGGCCCTCCCCAGTCCGGGGGCGGCAAAGAGGGGGGTGATTACTAGGGGCGGGTGGAGATCATGGCGTGGGCCATGATAGTTCCCCATGATAGTTCCCCGAATGAAAGAGGGGGATAATTGGGGAAAGGGGGCGGAAATCTGCTGCGTGCAGCTGGTTTCGGCCCCCCCTTCCTCGATACATGGGCGCCTCCCGGCGCCGGGAGGCGCCAGGAAAATCAGCTAATTACGCGAGCTGATTCTCACCCCCCCCCTTTGCTATCCCCCCCTTTCGCCCGGCCCGACGGGGGCGGCGCCGGAGGTGCTGCCAACGGGGCTCCAGCGCCGATCCGAGAAATCCACGCGGACCTCCGAGTTTTTGTGCCTATGTCATTGCTTGTGCCCTTCTCCAGGTCCGCTTGAAAGGTTACCATGCGGGGCGCTGAAGAAGGAACCCTTTTCGTTGGGGAGGGGCTCCGTGTTCCCTAATTGTTTCAGCTTGCCTCAGGTTTTCCTTTTGTTTTCGACGGGATGTCGAAGTTTGACTTATGGAAAAAAGGAGCCTCGTTCCTTATTTAGGGTTCCTTAGGTCAACGCCCCGACTGGACCATGCGGGGTCCTGCAGTCGGAGTAGTGCACCTGCGGGGCCCCCCTGGAAGCACCGCCCCCCCGTGCCGCCCAGGAGCAGCCGAAGCGCCCGCCGCAGCGGGCCGCGGCGGCCGAGGCGCCTTCGCAGCGCGGGGCCGCCGCCTCGACGGAGAGCGCGCGCCCGCCGCGCCGTCGCAGCGCGAGCATTCAACCTGTTTCTCCCTCCCTCCCTCCTTCCCTGATTCACCCCTCTCCCTCTCTTTCTCTCTCTCTCTCTCTCTCTCTCCCTATCTCCTTCTTTTTTGCTCCGTCTCGGCCAGAGGGCCCCTAGCCCAAGGCGCAGCCGCGACGCGAAGCCCCCAAGCGCAGCTACCAGCTTTCTCCGCGCATGCCGGGATTACACACACACACACACACACACGCACGCACACGCACACGCACACGCACACGCAAACGCACACGCACACCCTCACGCACACGCGCACGCACACACACACACACACACACACACACGCACACACACACACACCGCAACCAACGGCGTGACTGAATCGGGTCATCTCTCTCTCTCTATATATATATGTATATATCCGCACGCGCCACAATGGTTTCTGAAAACCCTCGCCGTGTGATTCATGTACAATGCAGCCCAAACCACCGGGCAAGGACCGCCAAACCTCATGTCCAGAGAACCCTCTCGCGCGCCGGGAGGCGTGCACCGCTGGTCTCCGGAGCAGGTGCGGCGCAGACCAGGCTGCTGCAGCCTAAGACGACCTTGTCCAAAAGCCCCCAACCGACCCCGAAACCGTTTACCAGCAACACCGCTCCAACCAGCCTGGGCACCAGCCGTGACCCACCAGGGTTCATGGCCCTGGCCGTGATCCACCAGAATATTGGCGCAGTCCATATCATCAGCCCGACGAGTCTGCGTTCTAGAGGGCCGATTACGGGACTTAACACACCACTGGCATCCCATAACGCCCCGTCGAGCGTTAAGAACCTCCGGGCTACGACGGCAGACCTCGGACGAATTATGGCTGTCCAAACCATGCGTCCAGGATATCCCCGATCAGACCGACGCCTGGCTCCGCAGCCTCAAAGCAGAGCAGAAGACGCTCGCAGACATGGCAATGTGTGTTGCAACCACGGTGACCAGCGTGTCCACCAGCCAGGCGGCATTGGCCCGACAATGCCACCAGCTCGAACACATGGATCGCCTCTGTCCAAGCAGAGCAAACTGACCTGAACACATACCTAAGGGCTCATGACAAAGTCGCGAGCTGACGACTTGGACGGCGAATGGTACCCCTACGATGAGGCGGACGCGCGCGTGCCCCTGCGACGACTGGGACCATTGCGAAGAGTGGGACTCCCGCGACGAATGTGACCCCAGCGTGCCAGGTAGCGCGGGGGCCCGGGCGCATGGCATCGGGAATGAGCTTGGGCCGATCAGGGCAAACGCAGGGCCCGCCAGGGCCGACGCGGTGCCCGACGCAATGGGCCTCGTTCCGGCGCCTGTGTCTCCGCGTATCCAAGAAGGTACCGGGGTAAACGGATAACGCTCACCAACCAGCTAAGGGACCCCGTTCACGGCCAACATGGCACCGGCGTTGGCCGCACGAGGGAACAGAATCAGCATTTGGCTGTCCTGCTGACCAACGGTAGTATTGCCGTCCTGTTCACAGTTTGGCCCCCCGCTCCCCTCGGCAGTTGGCGCCCAAGGCCCCCCCCTTCATGTGGGGGAGCCCCCGTTTGTCCTCTCTGTCCACTGGGGGGATTCGGGGAGGGGAGCGGGGTCCGCCGGGACTCCGGGGGGCGGCAGTCTGACCCGAGACCCCCCCCTACCCCCCCCCGGCAGGGATGGGAAGAATCGAAGGGATCTGACTCAGGTGGTACGACGGCTATTTTCTATGTTCGTTTTCTTCTTCTCGGGACTGGCGACAACGACGACGAAGACGACGACGACGACGACGGCGTCTCACACGTCGGAGGGTCGGCGGATTAATGCCAACCGTCCCAAACCAGAACCGGGACCAGGACCAGTCACAGTTGCGATTCGGGTTGCGTCCACATTATTCATGGGTGATTTCTGTCGTCAGGCCCACATCACAACTGTGACCGGGGCCAGTCCTGGTCACAATTATGGTTCCGCTTGCATTGGTAGTGCAATAGTATTTTTAATTCCGTTCGGCCCAAACCACAGCCGTGACCTAGACCAGACATGATCACAGTTGTGTTTTGGGCTGCAGGAGCATGCGTCTAATTAGTTACGCAGTAGAGCCAAGCTCAAATCGTGACCACCAGTCTCGGTCACGGCAGCGGTTCGGGCTGCATTCGTATCACAGTGATACGTAACATCTAAAAGACCACCCTGTAGGTGGTAAGGAGGTTGGTGGGTGGGTGGAACAAAGAACTGACGACAACTGCAACGCCTGTGATGATGACGATGCTGGTGATGCGCCCTCGAGTTGGCGACGACACGTGGTGACGATGCTGCGCCGCGATGTGATGCCACGATCGAGTTCACGCGATCGATCTCACCACGGGGCACCGACGGGACACCAACAGAACACCGACGGGACACCAACGGGAAACCAACAGGACACCGCCGGGACACCGTCGGGACACCGACGGGACACCGTCGTGACAAAGACGGGACAGCGACGGGACAGCCACGGAACACCAACGGGACACCGATTGGACACCGAAGGGACACCGACGTGACACCACCGCCGGACAATGCGGCCACCGCCCGCCCACCGCGGTGGAGAGGCGGACAGCGACGGGACACCATAGCAAAACAACCCGGCCACCGCCCACCCACGGGGCAGGAAGGAGAGGCGGTCAACGGTTCATGACCCGTCCAGGCCAGAGCGGAGTTTTTCTTCTCTCCCGCCCACGAGCCTTCGCTTCGCCCGCACGCACGACACGAGGCCGATACCGAAACCGATTCTCAGGTGGGGGCTCTCCGTTGCACGTCGATCTCTCCCCACCACCTCCGCTTCTGAATGCCCATCGACCCAAACCAGAAGCGTGAGTGCGGTCCGGGCTGCATTACGTATTCATATTGCCGCCCGTACGACAGACCACGACCGCGGCAGAGCAGTCGCAGTGCGGCGTCAGTTACGTATGGTTCTGGTTCGGATGCTCAAGATACGGTGTTTTCACCAGCACCGGAGCTGTGCAGCTCCCGCGTGGGGCCCCCCCCACCCTTTTTGCAAGAGACAGGATGTCCGCCCACATGAATCCAGCTCGTATCGAGGCCGTGCCCATCCACATCGGAATCGCGTGCTCTTCCACGAGACTTCAGCACAATTCCTTGAATTCACTCAGGGTTGGTGCTCCCGTTTGGAGATTCTCTCATGTTTGAGTCACGACACCCGTGTCCGCCAGAGCTGTTCTCACAGGTTAGTGAGAACGGCGCTTCCATTGTGGACTTCCGCACACACCGTACAGGAAGCGCCTCCCCAGAGGAGTCCCCTTTCCCCATCCCCCCTCCCGCTTCCTCCCTCGAAGCCCCCCGCCCCCGGGACCTTCCTCCTCCCCCCCATCTCGTCTCACGCCTTCTCCCCCCTTTGATCGGAAACCGGAACATCTACATTACCAGTGGCGGGCTGCTTCTCCATCCAAGGACTTTTCGAGGGTCGGGGACGACGTCGGGGTGGTATGGTGTGTACTTGTTGCTTCCTGTTCCCAGGGAACAACTAAAAAGCGTCTACACCAGGATCCCGTACACACCTGGATCCGCTTTCCTGTGCTAATTTCAGTGCAGGGCCGGAAAACCGTCGGTGCATAGAGTTCGGTTCCCTGTTTGAAGTTGCAGTTCACTGGCCGCCGGGCGCCCCGTGCGGGGAGGGGCAGCCTGCGAGTCCGCTGGTGATGTCTCAGGCCTGCTGGGCCCCTCTCGGCCAGGCGACCGCCCATCCTCAATGCGTTTGAGCTCGCGCGTTGCCTTGTTTCCACCCCCCTTGTCGCCCTTCAGATCCCCAACCTGCCGTTCGTCAAGGAGTGTGCCAGGGAAGCTGCGGGCCCCAGGAGATTCCCAATCTGAGGGGGGCGGCGGTGGCATCCAGGGCCAAGCCTCGATTGGCTCTCCACCATCCCTCAGAGCTTGGAGTCCTCATCCAGCCCCCTCCGGCGTATCTGATGGATTCATATTCCATTCGTTGTTTTGTTTTTAATTAAAAAAATATTCGAAAGGTCTTCGATTTTTTTGGGAGCCAAGATCCTTTCATGTCTAATTCTTCTGTCCTGGGCCTCTTCCTGGCCGCTAGGGGGCCAGGAACAATTAGAAACGAGCACAATTAGAAATGAGCGCGATTAGAAAAGAACGACGCGTATCTGATGGATTCAGATGCCCAACCAGGGCTGGGAGGGCAGGCCAGGGCCGGTTCCGCGCGGCAGCGCGCCGTCCGTCCAACACACCTCGTGCACCTCCAGCTCCTCCTCTCCCCCCCTGGATGCCTCCACGGCATCGACGTCCTGTAACGTTCTTCACGCTTGTCTTCTTTCAGTTGTATATCTATACATATATCTGTATGTGTATATATATATATTGCGGGTGTTGTTTTGAGTAGTTTGAGATTTTCGCCCAAAGTTCCCCTGTAGGGGGACAGGCCCGACCTAAGCCTAACCAGGGCTGAGAGCCCGAACTAAGCCCAACGCCTCCACGGCATCGACGTCCTGCCACTTTCCTCACGCTTGTCTTCTTTCAGTCGAATACGGAGGAAGGCTCAGGCGGGAGCCTAGTCGGCGAGTGAGTTGCGCGACAGTTTTGGGCGGGAGCCCCCTCCGCATGGGGTCCGCAGCCCATGTCATCAATCCGAGCGGGCCATCGGAAACTGGTAATTGTCGGCATTTCTCGCCTCGTCAAGCTTGAGTCTGGAGAAAGCCTCCCCCCCTCTCTCTCCCTTCCCATCCGTGTGGGGGGTCGGGGGGGGCGCCCCCTCCTCCCCCCCCCAAAGAGGACGCGAGAGAGAGCAAGGAGGAGGTCCTCCCCCCCCCCCCTTGGATGCCTCCAAGTGTGTGGTGGGGGGGCGCCCCCTCCCCCCCCCCGCCGAGGACGCGAGGGAGAGCGAGGAGGAGGTTCTCCCCTTCCCTCTGGATGCCTCCAAATGTGTGTGTGTGTGTGTGGTGTGTGTGTGGTGTGTGTGTGTGTGTGTGGTGTGTGTGTGTGGTGTGTGTGTGTGTGGTGTGTGTGTGTGGTGTGTGTGTGTGTGGTGTGTGTGTGTGTGGTGTGTGTGTGTGTGGTGGTGGTGGTGTGTGGTGGTGGTGGGGGTGGTGGTGGTGGTGTGGTGGTGGTGGTGGGTGGGTGGTGGTGGTGGTGGGGGGGGGGGGAGGGGGGGGGGGGGGGGAGGGGAGGCTCCCCCCCCGGCTCCCCCCCCCCCCAAAGAGGACGCGAGGAAGAGCGAGGAGGAGGTCCTCCCCTCCCCTCCTGGATGCCTCCAAAAGTGCATGTGTGTGTGTGCGTGTGTGTGGGGGGGGGGCGCCCCCTTGCTCCCCCCGAGGACGCGAGGGAGAGCGAGGAGGAGGTCCTCTCCTCCCCTCTGGATGCCTCCAAAAGAGTGTGGGGGGGGGGCGCTCCCTCCTCCCCCCCCCCCCGAGGACGCGAGGGAGGGCGAGGAGGAGGCCGCGCCCTCGCGGCTGGGGGCCTTCGCGTCGATGCTGGGGCTCGCCGGAAGGCCGGCGAAGGACGCCCCATGGGACGAGCACGGAGGGCGATGTCCGCGAGATGGGTCTCGTTGTGCGTGGGTAGGGGGCCGCATGCGAACCCTACCCCTACCCCCCACGATTTCTGAACCCCACCCTCCCCCTCAGAAATCGTGGGGGGGTAGGGGTAGGGTTCGCATGTGGCCCCCTAGTGGGATCTGCGGGGGGGCGGACGGGGGGGCTGTTCTCGAAGATCGGAGGAGGAAAAGGTTCAGGAGGGGAATAAACACACAGACACAATGAATCGTCGATTCCCACGAAAATATTGGAAAATATGGGAAGTGGGGGGGAAGACAAAAACCCAGAAAATATGGGGAATCCTTTTATTCGTGTTTATTTGTTTGTGTGTCCCAGGGTCCCGTCAAAGGTACCCATACCTCTACCCTTCGGCCGCTTTCCCTCCTCTGGGCCTCCTGGGCCTCCGTCGTCGCCACCGCCGGATTCGCATCGCATTTGTTGGGTCTGAGCGCACCCCGGGAGAGGTCCGGGGAGCAGCGGCATCGGTACCTCTGGGGGTCCCCAGCAGAGCAGGCCTGAACGTTCGGAGCTCCGAGAGCGTCCGTTTGTGCAGCTCGCTCGCTGCGCAGGTCTCGGCATCCCCCAGAAGGTGGTCGGAGCAACCGGGGGTCGGAGCATCGCGCCGCGTCGCCGACGCATCGCCGTTGCGTCGGCGGTGTTCTCCGAGCCAACGTCGCCTCCGCGTTTCCTCCAGCCCCATCCACTCTTATAGGTCGGGCATGTCCTCCTACAGGCGGGGCTCAGACGAAAAATGAAGAGATTCCGTAGGCAAATACGCAAATGATACCGGAGAAAAATCCCAGTCAGATTTGTTTTGGGGGGGCTATATAGGGCTATTGGGCTATTGGGCTATAGGGCTATAAGGCTATTATATGGGCTATAGGGCGATAGGGATATAGGGCTATAAGGCACCCAACACCCGGGCACCCACCCGGGCACCGGGCACCCGTCACCCGGGCACCCGGGCACCCGGGCATCCAGGCATTCGGGCCCGGCCAACGAATGGGCGGCGAACGCGGGCACCCGGGCACCCGGCCACCCGGGCCCGGTCATCGAATCGGCGGCGAACCCGGGCACCCGGGCACTTGGCCCCGCGGGCGATTATTTCGCATAATTTGAGGTTCTTGGAAGATATGGAAAGAGGTTCTTCGCAGGACTCACATTGGGCGCTCCTTCGCATTCTTCTTGCACTCGGGGCACACAAAAACAGAGGAACGAGATATATGTTAGGGCCCAGCCGAATTTCGATAGAGGAAAAGGATGTCCTGAGGTTTTTCCAGGTTGTCTGGCCCTGAGCTGTTTCCAGGTCGTCTGGCCTTCGGATCGGCTTCGGCGATCCGAAACCATTTCGTGCTGCGGTGCCCGCCGCAGGGCCTGGCCGCCACGGTAGTGGGGCTACTCGGCGTGGCGACCGTCCGGGGGCGACCGCAAAGAGGGCCCGTTGCCCTTTTTGTTGTATGCCTCATGCGCCGGAGATTGTTCCAAAGTGATGGGCCTGTTTTCCACCACCAGCACCATACATAAGTTGGGGGGGAAAGAGGTCCTCGTCCTCCTCGTCCTCCTCCTCGTCCTCCTCCTTCCCCCCCTCCA
>CAUYUJ010018726.1:0-92395 GCA_963575745.1 Prorocentrum cordatum
TTCCATCGTCGATATCGATCTGGTCATCGACTCGTCGTCGACGTCCGCTTCGAAGGTCGTTCGATGGATCGGCCGACCCATCCTCGATCGATCCGTCGATCCATCCATCGCGGACCAGTCCGTCGGCAATGTAATAGATCGATGATCGATCAGACATCGTCGATCAATCCGTCGTCGATTCGGTCTCGCTCCTCGGGCCGGCCCCCTCGCGCGTGAAATGAATTGCGTAGGGGAGGTGATGAACGTGCCGTGGCTCTCGCCATTCGCGCCCCAGATCGACGAAGCGGTCGACCAACTGAGCGATTTCAAGGGCCAATTGACCGATGGCATCCAGGGCAAGTCAGCCCCGCCACCGTGCCCCTCTCTAGCGTTTGCGCTGTGAGGGTGGAAACTCAAGGGTAAATTGGCCGAGAGCCGATCGAACCTCGAGCCCGACGATCTCGCGCCCGAGTAGGAGGAGGGCGAGGGATCCAAGACATGAGGTGGATGAGGAGGGCGAGGAGGAGGAGAGGGATGTGGAGGGCGAGGGGGAGGAAGAGGAGGAGGAGGATGAGGGGGAGGAGGAGGAGATATGAAATAGGAGGGGACTCGAGGAGGAGGATGAGGAGGAAGGAGTCTGAGGAGGAGGGGCGAGGTCGATGAGAAGGGGCGTGGCACCACAGATGCTCACCCCCCGCCACGCCAGGTCGACGGTCGACTGCGATGAGATCAATGCTGGCTTGGACGAGGCCCCGCCCCGAGCTCGCATTCGAATCCTTCAGTACCTATAGACCTAACCTCCCCAAGCCACGTCCCCTCGCATCAGTTGGACGCCCGCTGGGTTTGCATCCTCGCGCAATTGACGGGGGGGCAAGTAGATCGATGCCGACAGACAGGGGTGCCGTTTTTAAAGAGGGGCCCCAGCCCCTGCAGGGGCGATCTATAGTCTTGGGCGCCACTGCCCCCCCCCCACTCGAACCAGCGATTCCGATCCCGCCCTCGCGAGGCGAATCGGCTGTGGAGCCTGGTTGCCCCAGTGATGGCATCGGCGAGCGCGGCGACGAAGGCGTTGGAAGACGCTTCGGATCAGTAGGGCGCCAATCGTCCTCGCCTGGGTTTCCGAGTGTGTGCGTGCGTGTGCGCATGGAGGGATGTGTGTAAGATCTTGATGTGTGATGTGTGTGATGTGTGTGTGTGAGTTGTGCGATGCGCGTGTGCGATGTGTGTGATGCGTGCGCTAACGTGCAAACATGTGACTGGTGTTCATCTCCCTTCTCGGAACTCAAGATTTCAAGGGGCGTGCGGTGAACCGCGAGCGGCGAATGCACTATACGTGTATCGTGCGACAGGTGACGATATTAGGACCGCGCGCAGTTGCTCTGGCCCCGTCGGTGACGAGGCTGATGAGGAGTACATGGTGGGGGTAAGGTTCAGGGGAAGCAACTGATCAAGGATGAAACGGAGGAGGGGGACAAGTAAATGAGGATCGAGGATGAAGGAGGGGGGAGGCGGGAGGAAGGGCGATGTGCACGTGCAAACGTTTGCTGCTGCGGAGTGCTCGACGCGCGAGGAAATGGCAGCAACGCTTGAGCCTTGTCGCCAGCCAGCGCGGGGGAAAAAGAAGGACGGCCTGATGCTTACAGTCGAACAGTCGGGACAGTCTGACCAGTCTGATGCAGGTGAGTCCCTCGACGCCGCGGGACATGTCCCTTCAGGTCGACAGATTGCAATGCAGGCGGCTCGGATGAGTAGGTCGACCCTGTCAAATCGAGGGTGCCCTTGCGTCATGCGTCTCGCGACCCATGCTTCCTACATTCCCGTGGCAACGAGGCGCTCGGAAAGGCATTGTGCCCCCCCCGCGCGTCCTGTCCAACCGAGTCCGATTGTAGGACATGCAGGTCGCCGCGTGAGATCTGTTGCCGTTTGGAGCTGCCGAGGGCCGATCCTCACTCCCAAGGCGTATCGTAACAGGCGTCGGCTTGTGTCTTCTGGAAGCGATCTCGAAGATATGGCCAGCGCCCTCGCTTGAGACATCCTCACATTCTATAGCGAAGAGGATTGGGACGCACGCTCTGGGTGAGCACGAGGAGGTCTCGAGCGGCGCAGGCGCTCTCGAACTAGCGCTGGCCAGTCAGATCCCGCATCAAGTGTCCGTAGTCGTTTGTCACGATCAAGCTGTTCGGAGATCCCTGGAATCGATCGCACATCGATTGCACCATCTTTCGAGCGTGAGCCGCCTGTCACCATGGCAGCCCGCGCATCAGCAGCATCGGTGTCCATCGAGGCAGCCAGGGAGTCAGATAATGCACGGCAGCCCGCGGACCCGCACGGGGAAGGGTTGCGGGGGCACTTGCCCAGCAGGTGGGGCGAGGGCAAGGTCGCGGCGCAGGATGTCTGGGAGAGGGGAGGGAGGGGGGATCATATTACCATCCTCGTCCCACCTCTGTATTGTTTTTCAAGGGGGGGGTCGAGTCAATCGATCGATGCTGATCGACGTTGGGGCCTACATCGGACCCGCGCCAGTTTTACCCAGGCCGGGGGCAGCAGCACCCCCCCCCCCCGAATATTCGAAAACTGAATGGCTGAGGATGGTGTCGATCCCCCCCTCTCCGACAGGATGTGTGTACAATCGCGTGGCACTGTGCGAGGGCTGGGCCCCGTGGCCTGGGCGACTTAGCATGTGACCCCGAAGGTTCAGCGCACCGCGCTCACCATATTCGGGAAGCGCTTGGAATGAACATCCGTGAAGCGTTTTACACCACTGAGGTCCCCATGTGGGATTCAGGCACCCAGACGCGCACCTACTGCAAATTCCCCTTGTCTCTCCCGCACGAGACTTTCAGCAGCACCTACGAGGCCAACCCTTCGGACTATGATCTTCGCGGCCTGGGCGCTCAGAACATGCCGCCACACTTCGAGAACCATGCTGTCAGGCAGCTGAAAGGAGACCTTGCTTTTCCAGTGGGGTACTACTCCGACGGGGTGCCCCACGCAAAGACAGATAGCTTCATCACGTTTTCGTGGAGCAACTTTGTCACCTCGGCCCGCCACGCAATCGCCATCGTTCGAAAGAGCGACTTGTGCCAATGCGGCTGCCGAGGGATGTGCACCCTGGCAGCCATCATGAGAATCATCGTATGGCCATTCAATGTGATGTCCACAGGGATGTTTCCCGACCGTGGCCACGACGACAAGCCATTCGCTGACGAGATCCGCGCGGCTAAACGTGGTTTTGCGTTGGCTGGCGGGCTATGCGCCGCCGTCTGTGAGATGAGAGCGGATCTTTTAGAGATCCACCAGGCGTGTGGATTCAAGCGGTGGGATCACGTGGAGCACCCTTGCTGGGCATGCAATTGCCACAAGGACCGGCTATGTGAGTTCCCTCTGTCAGTGGCGAGCTGCCCATGGGTAGACAAGGGTCCCGTGCAATACGCCGAAATGATGCGCTCAGCGGTGAAGACGATTACAGTTACTCCGAAGGCACAGTTCAAACGCTTGCTGAGATGCTGCCGCCACGATCCCGAGTTGTGGGGATATGGCACCTGGTGTAATTTCCCTGAGCTCGGCTTACCTTCGGGGTACAGGCTGCTCCACAAGGGTGCGGCTACCGGCGCCCACAAACTCGGCGAGGTGGAGGACCTGATCGGTCCAGGTCGCCCTGTCCAGCTTGATTACTTCAACGTGAATAACCATGCGGGGATCAACTTCGTGGCGCGATCCTCGGCGTCGTCGGGTTCACTGTGTCGATGATCTGCTTAGATATCATGCACGTGCTCGATCTCGGCTGCGCGCAGAGGCTGGTGGCCACGGTCTTCTGGACCCTCATCGAGGCAAACTTTGCAAGCAGTGCCGCTCGGACAGCGATCATTCGTAGAGTGCGCAACCTCATTCACTTGAGGCGCCGTATGAAGACATACTACCTTGTCAATGCTGCCAATTTTGCACGTGGGTCACAGTCGAGAATATTCAGGATCAGCCTGAAGATGCTCGGGGACGTGAACCAGCCGAGGCTCCACGCCAAGGCTGCCGAGACAAGGCACCTGGTGCCCCTGCTCCCCGATTTTTGTGCTGAGGATGCTGCAGCGGTTGCTCATGGTGCTAATGTTTTCATCCCACCCGCGTGTAGGTACCTGTTGATGTTTCACCAGGCTATCGAGCGCAATCCTCGGAAGATGCCTGTCCAGCCCCAAAGGGGCCTGGAGGCGCGCATGTTGGAATTCCTTCAGTAGTGGAAGGCTTCTGGCGGCCACTGCACATATAAACACCACATGTGTTGCCACCTTGTGAAGTCCGCCAGGATCCTGGGAAACCCCAGATTCTACTGGACATATATAGATGAAGGGACCAATCGTGCGCTTGCCGCCGTGGCGAAGTCAGTTCACCATGGGCCCACATGTTTTCTTGCTTCCCTTGATAAGTGCACGGCGGTTGCCCGAGGCGGAAAAAGTGCGCGCGGGGGGGGGGGGAGAGAGAGAGAGAGAGAGAGAGATTGAGAGAGAGAGAGAGAGGAGAGAGAGAGAGAGAGAGAGAGGAGAGAGAAGAGAGAGAGAGACGAGAGAGAGGCAACACGGGGAGAGAGATGGAGAGAAGAGAGAGAGACGAGAGAGAGACGAGAACAATGAGAAGGAGAGGAGAGAGAGAGAGAGACGAGATGAGAGAGACCCGAGAGAGAGAGAGAGAGGGAGGACCCTCTGCGCCGCGTGCACGCGCGTGTACGCGTGCGCGCGTGCACGCCTCAAGTACGTACACGCACGTGCGTATCCGTCGCCCCCCGTCGCCCCCGCCCCCCCGCGCCCTCCCCGTCGCCCCCGTCGCCGCACGCGGGCCCGAGGGAAGGGCAATCATATCTGATTCAGGCTGGTGATTGGATCCACAACATCCTTTTGGACCTGCAGGCCCTCTTAAGAGGGGGGCGGTTGCGTCCTCGATCCCCTTCCCTCTCGCTGCCCCATCGCCCCAGCTCTTCCCCGCCCGTCGCCTTGCCCACTTCGCCCTTTCACTCTCGACCCCTGGCGCCCGCGGAAAGGCAGGGGGCCCGCGCGGAGGGCCCGAGGGAAGGGCAATCATATCTGAGTCAGGCCGATGACTGGATCCACCACATCCTTTTCGACCTGCAGGCCCTCATAAGAGGGGGGCGGTTGCGCCCTCGATCCCCTTCCCTCTCGCTGCCCCATCGCCCCAGCTCTTCCCCGCCCGTCGCCTTGCCCTCTTCGCCCTTTCACTCTCGACCCCTGGCGCCCGCGGAGGGGCAGGAGGCCCGCGCGGAGGGGCAAGATGCCTCGAAAAAGCTCCGGGCCCATCGCCGCTCGAACCGCCCCCTCGACCCAGCTCGAGTTTTCAAGCAGACGGCCTCGTCAGGGCGCGGGGCCCCCTCCCGGACTGCAGCGCCGCATAGCTACCGAAGAAGTCCCGCCCTGAGGGCCGAAAGGCGTGAGATCGGTCGGCCGATCGATCGACTGGTGTCGATCGCTCGGTCGATCGAGCGATCGATGGGTCGGTCGACCGATCGATCCACGCCTTTCGGCCTCGCCCCAGTGCCCTGCCGAGGCTGGCCCTCGATGCTATCGAGTGCGGGTTCAATCTCACCCACCCCATCCCGTCGATCTGAGTGCGGGGCGCGGCATGGCCGGCGCTGTAAAATCACGACGTCGGATGTCCGCAAGTATTCTATGGAGGGCCGACGCTGTAGATTCACGACGTCATATGTCCGCAGCAGCATTCTACACAGGGCCGACGCTGCGATGCGACGTCAGATGTCCGCAACGGTATTCTATAGAGGGCCGACGTTGTAATGCGACGTCAGTGTCAGCCGCTGCATGCTCAGACGCATGATTGATTCCTCCCCTGCTCATTTGGATCTCAAGCATGATGTGCGCCTGTTGCATGGGGAGGGGGCAGCGCGCCGCACGCGCAAACACGCAGACGCACGCACGCACGCACGCACACACACAAACACACACATACACACACACACATTCGCACACTCAAGCACACGCGCACGCACGATCGCCGCGCAGGTTGACATGCGAGCCTAGAAGTCGGGAGAACCGAGTGGACTCGGTTTCGATCATCAATTCTTGCTCCTTGTCCCCCTCCCTCGGCCTCGACCCCAGTGACTTTTCCAGGGGCCCCCGCGACTGCCCCCCCCCATCCCCCCGTCCTCCGCCCTTTTCGCTGGCACCTCCGTCGGGGCGCGCCCGGCCCCACCGTCGGCCGCGCGAGCCGATGCACGTCGCGATCGTTGGAAATATCCCCTCTGCCAGCTCACGTTTCCTCTCGCTCGCGCGTGGCTCTCAGAGTGGACGTGCATGAGTGCGCAGTGATCACGACGACTAGCTACTTGCGGTTGACGCGGCGTTCTGTGCACATGATAAACATCAAGGGCAGAAAAAAAAAACGCCCCTACCGTGGTTTACGAGGCGTTGTGCGCTGAACCTCCGGTGGGCTGACAGGGCAAACCCTGCGTGATGTGCCGCGTCCTGGCGGCAATGGGCTTTGGGGGTTCCCTGGAGGTTTACAGACCGCGCACTTGTAACCCAGGGTAGGGCCGCTTTTTTTTTTTCCAAAAACATACGCAGTACATGCACGTTTCCTTTCTCCGCGTCACGGTATTCAACGAGCATTTGAAACCTAGTGCTTATCTTGGAGCTGGGTGGCTTCAAGCAGGTGCGCGGGCCACACCGTGCTGCCGAGTACTATTGCGCATGCGATCGAGAAAGAACGGATCCCCTGTGCACGTCGTTCGGCGGCGATTCCTTTGCCATGTATGTGCTGTTATATATATATACATATATATATATACTCCTTCTCCCTATTCGGGTTGAATGCGACCGAATGGTCGATCTCCTTTGGCGGAGATTTATGCATAACCTCCGCGTGGAGGATCGATGTATAGAACGGGATCACAGGATAATGGCGTGCACGCCATTATGCACGGCGCGCGCCGCACCTTCGGAGATAAATGGCGCGCCCGCGCGTCCTTCGCTACATCCTGTCTCCCACCCGTAACAGCTGCTGGGCGACGGTCAACTGCTAGCCATCAGTTACCACTATGGTGTTGCATTTTTTCGATGTCTTGATTTTCTCTCAACGTTGCAATTTAAAACTGAGCGTTTTCGGGAAGTCTCACAAAAATCAAGACAGCAAGATGTTAAGGGATGCTCGGAGCGATGGCGGTATAAAGCTGAGGAACACACTCGCCCTCGCGAGGCTGCTCTGGCTGCGTTCTCGGCGCCTTTCAGCCTCGACCCCGTGGGGCCCTTCCCGGATGACCCCGCCTACCCTGAGCAGGCCGCCCGCACTTTCGACGAAGTCCCAGGCGAGTTTATGGATCCTGACAAGTGGGCCCACATCGCGGCCTCCCAGGTTTCCCCGGGCATTAATATCTTGGCGTTGGAGTGGGAGGCCCTGGTCCTGGCTGTCTGGCACGCTCTTCGCAACCAACGGGCCCTGGGTCGCTGCTTGCTGTTCATCGTAGATACCCTGCCCCTGGCCCTGGGGGCCACCAAAGGCAGTGCCCGCTCTAAGTTCCTGAAGCCCCCCCTCACCAAGATCGCCTGCCTGGCCCTGGCCACTGGCTGTCGCATCGTGGTTCGTTGGGCCCCTACCGAGAGGAACGTGAGTGACGCGCCTTCCAGAGGGCGTTTTGGCTGGTCTACTGGCACCGGGCGCATCAGATCCTACCGGCCCGCCCGGGGGCAGAGCGATGCAGGAGGCATAGGCCGTGCATGGCGTGCCTGGGAGGCTGGCTGTGCGCCACCGGGGCTGCCGCCGCCGCGCCCGCCGGGCGCGCGTGCCCCGCGCGCGCCCGGAACGCAGCCGGCTGCTGGCGGCCGGGAAGGCGGGCCGAAGGCACTTTCCTGAAGGCCTTCCGCGCGTCGACTGCCGCCGCCGCGGTTCGCAGTCAGCCGCCGGAGGCGGGCCTGAGCGCGCTGGAGCGCCTGGCGATCCGGCCTGCCACGGTGGCCCTCTATCGGGGCTTCCTCGAGCAGTTCTACTACCACTGCCGCTTGCTGGGGCTCGACGGGCACCCTCGACGACCACCTGGTAGATTTCTTCAACGGGCTCGACCTGGAGGGCCCGGGGCCGGACGTCGGCAGCGGCACCCTGGCGGCGCTCGGGCACTTCCTGCCCGGCCTGGGCCGGTCGGGGCCCTCGCTGCTGCCGCGGCCCCACCGCGCGTCGCGAGGGTGGAGGCGGCGAACGCCTCCGCTCACGCGGCTGCCGCTCCCCAGGGCGGCGGTGGTTGCCATCGTGGGCGCGCTTATCCACTGGCCCTTGCTCCGAGCTAGCTGCGGTGCTCACGGCCTTGGACCACGTGTGCTACTTGAGGCCGCAGGGGATCATGCAGGTACGAGGTCGGCACCTGGTCGCTCCGGCTGCAGCTGCCGGGCCAGCTAGCCACTTCTGGCCCCTCCTGCTTCGCGACTCGGCCCTGCTGCAGGCGGGGAAGACCGGGGTGTGCGACGACGCGGTCGCGGTGGACCTGGGCGCGCGGCTGAGCCCCGCCCCGCAGTGCATCCGCTCGCACCTGGGGCCCCCGGGGCCCGACGTGCCCGTGATGGACCTGTGCTTCTCGCGCTGCCGGAAGGCCTTTGTCGACGCGGCGAACCTCCTCGGCCTCCACGCGCTCGAGCCGCACCCTTGCCAGCTGCGGCGCGGCGGAGCGTCGGAGGACTTGGCCCTCGGGAGGCGGTCGGCCGAGCAGGTCCGCCTCCGGGTGCGCTGGGCGACCATTCGTCTCCGCGAAGCGGTGCGTGAAGGGCGCGAGGCTCCTCGAGACCATGGGCTCAGCGGTGCCAGACGTGTTCGCCCACGGGAACCTGGCGCTGGCCAGCCCGACGCTGCTGCTGCGCACCGGCTCGGCGCTGCCTCCCGGGACCTTGCAGTCCATCGTGTCCGCCCTGGCCCTGAGCCGGCCCGCGGCGCGCCGGTCGAGGGCCCAAGGCTCTCGAGGCGCAGGCAAGTAGGCGAGCACCTCAAGGGTCTGCTCACTGCCGAGCTACGCCGCGCCTCCCGTCTGCGACGTTTTGCTTTCTTGGAGCTGTTTGCTGGAGACGGGCATGTGAGCGCGGCCCTGAGGGCTGCCGGCCACGCCGCCGTGTCTCTCGATGTTCGCAGCGGGTACCTGGAAAACCATCTTCACCCGGGCTTCTGGAGCGTTATCCGCGGGTGGTTGCGGGGCGGGGTCGTTGTCGGCGTCTGGCTAGGTACTCCGTGTACTACGTGGTCCAGGGCCCTCCGGAAACCGCTCAGATCCATTGCGGCCCCCAGGGGGCTCGACGGCCTCAACTCCTCGGAGCTCAACAGGCTAGAGGTTGGCAACAACACGTTCAACATCAGCGTCAAGGTCATTAAAACGTGCGTGCGCCTCGGGATCCCCGCTTACCTCGAGAACCCCTCCTCCTCCATTATCTGGCACGCCCCCCTTCTTCCTTCGCCTTCCTGAATGTCACGTGCACGTTGTTGATCTTTGTCGGTTCAACGCTCCTTGGAGGAAGCGGACTAGATTGGCTATGTGGGGCGCCGGCTACCACCCAGCTTTGGACGTTGGCTGCACCGGCCAAGCCGGCATGTGCTCCCGCACCAACAAACCGCACCTGATTTTTGAAGGCGTCGATCCTGCTAGTGGGCGTAAGTGGACTGCTCTGGCCGCGTCTTAGCCCAAGAAGTTATGCAGAGCGCTGGCGCGCACCCTCTACCAAGTTGCAGAGGAAGCTATAGCATTAACAAGCATACTCGGGCATTGGGGGTGAAGCCTGCCGATTTGTCCCTGCAGGCTAATTCTTGAGATGTTCTTCGTGACTATAAGTTCGGCCAGTTCAACCTTTCGGCCTCGGGCCTTTTTGAACCCTTCGGCCTCGCTTTAATGCTCGTGCTTTTGCTGCGCGTGCGGCTCCCAGCTTCGCCTGTCGAGCTCGCCGTTCCGCCGGGTAGACCACACAGAAAAGGCATTGTCGTCTGTCAATCATTGGCACACGGGGGGATGGCAGAGCTGTCCTCTTTTCAAAGAACCCTTCGGCCTCGCTTTAATGCTCTTGCTGCTGCTGTGCGTGCGGCTCCCAGCTTCGCCTGTCGAGCTCGCCGTTCCGCCGGGTAGACCACACAGAAAAAGCATTGTCGTCTGTCAATCATTGGCACACGGGGGGATGGCATAATTATATATATATATGTATATGTATATGTATATGTATATATAATTATATATATACATAGATACATACATACATACATACATACATACATACATACATACATACAAACATTCATATAGTATAGCTGCCGCCCTCTCTTCCGCCTGCCCCCGCTCCTTCTTTCTGGCGCAGGGCCGTTCAGAACTGGCCCTTGGGAGAGGAGACGGGATATATATATATATATATATATATATATGTGTGTGTGTGTGTGTGTGTGTGTGTGTGTGTGTGTTCTGGCAGTTTGTAGTCTCGATGTCCGGGTATGCGCGAGCTGGCTTGTGAGTTACATTGAGACCGAATGACTGCTGGGTGCGGACAAGTCGGAGTGCGAACAATGCTGAGTTCGAGCAACTGCGTATGCGTAGGTCTGGGTACGAAGAAGAAGTCCGAGTATGAGTGGGTCTGGATACACGCGAGTCAGGACTTGAAAAAGAGTCTCAGCATAAGTGATTACGAGCATGAGTGCTCGCGAGCTGGCTTCCCTCGTGCCGGCGTCGGCCCGGCATTCCGGCTCTGGCCACGGTCCAGGCCAGGGTCGACCGACAGCTGGGCACTGGCCCAGCTGATCCGAGCGACTCGCACAGCAGGGTTGCGAAATGATAGGGACAGGGGAAGAGGGGGAATGGGAGAGGGAAAGGGAACTGGCGACGGGGCGATGGAATATAGGAGAGGGGCGGGGGGCAGTGAGGGAGAGGGGAAATATGGATGGGAGTTGAGATGGGGAGTGGGAAGAAAAGGGAAATCGATGATGGGGGAGGGGAGGGGGCCCGGCTCCCTTCCTGTGCAGATCACCCTGGACCCCTTTTTGATCCCCGTCATCATTCTTTCCATGATCGTCGCACGGTGCACCGCGTCCTTCCTCGGCTCCAAGGGCCTGTACCACGAGCTGATAGAGGCCCTCGCCGTCGCACGGCCCCTCCTGTTCCGGCCTGCCGTCGGACGAGCAGGATGGGGGCATTGGGAAATGTGGGGAGGTCTGACATCATCTGCTGCACGCATCGGGAAGCCAGCCGTGCGAGCTGATTCTCTACGCCCCCCCCTTTGCTATCCCCCTCTCGTCCGCCCCGGCCGTCGCCCTCCTCCCCCTCCTGCCTTCCTCCTCCTGCTCCTGCCCCTTCCTCGTCCTCCTCCTCCTCCTCCTCCTTTCCTCCTCCTCCTCCTTCTCCTTTCCTCCTCCTCTCCTCCTCCCCTCCTCCTCCTCCTCCTCCTCCTCCTCCTCTTACTCCTCCCCCTCCTCCCCCTCCTCCTCTTCCTCCTCCTCCTCCTCCTCCTCCCTACTCCCTCTCCTCCTCCTCCCCCCCTCCCCCTCCTCCTCTCTCCTCCTCCTCCTCCTCCTCCTCCTCCTCTTCCTCCTCCTCCTCCTCCTTTTCCTCCGTAGCCATCTTGGCTCAAGATGCATAGTTCCTCAGAGGAACAAGTGGATACCGCTAGTCCGCGGCAGGCAAGACCCCTGGTGGTCTGGCAGAGATTGCTCACCGCACCGACGCTCGCGACCACGGGTAAACGGAGGCCTTTCCCGTTCCTGTGTGAGCGAACGTCGTGCTCATGGGGCCTGCTGCTTGCGATCGCTCTCATCCTCATGTTCATCGCATGGACACTGCTGGAGAAGCCGACACAGATGTTGCTTCGAGCGGTGGTGGCAGCTCCTCTGAAGAGCAGCGTCGCTCTGCGTCCCGCAGCGGTGGCAGCCGCGGTGCCCGAAGAGCTGCTCGCGCACGCCCCTCTGCCAATGGCTCCGCAGGTACTGCTGCTGAACCTCCTCGCCGTCTGCGTCGTACTGGCCGCACTCGGGGCGCAGGAGGAGATGCTCCACCGCCAGCAGGCGCCGCCGTTTCGCATCGTGGCCCTGACCCCGCCGCCCTTGGCTCCACCACAGGCATGGCACAGCGCAGTACCGACCTCGATGGGCCACCTCACCCTTGGGACGCTGAGCAGCGTGCTCGCTTGGCGGCGGAGCTCGAGATGGCCCCCACGTTCCCCTCGCAGGAGATGCCCCACAAGCTCCCCACCGCCACCCGTGGTGCCCCGCCCGCGCCCTTCGACCCGTGTGCCGCCGCCGCGGCGGGGGAGAGGCCGCCTCTTGGCTGCGTTGCTACTGATTCTGCTGCTGCTTGGGCGGAGGAGGAGGGCCAAGCTGCATTCACTCGCGCCTTTTACCACGCAGACATTGCTGCTCGCTTCACACAGCTACGAAGTGAATTCGATAACATCGTCTCCACGGCCATCACGAGCTCTGTTCAGCAATCGAATGCTCCGATCCTGGCCACCCTCAATACCTTCCAGCGGCAGCTCTCAACGCAGCACACGGACATCGACCAGCACGTCATGGTCACAGTTCGCCCACAACTCGACGAACTACAGCGCCAGTTCCAGGAGCAGCAGGACGCCCTCAGTCGCCGCGCCGACCACAACGAGCGCGAGATCGAGTCACATGCTTCCAGGCTGGAGGACCTTCAACAGCATATCCCGGCGCTTCGCCAACAGACTGAGATCGACAGGCAGCTGCCGTCTCGCCCTCCTGCACCCCCTGGCTTCGATCGGGAGATCGAACCCACGCAGGTCATTGTTGTCGCAAACAAGCTCGTGGGCATCGCTGGGGTGCGGGACGCGGTCAATAACTTCATGGGTGAGCTCAACTTCGCTGAGGGCGACACATATTCGATCAAAGCGCCCACCCCCTTGCCGTCTAAAAAGTTCGCGATCTCCTTCGCGGGCCCGGTTGGTCTCGCCTCTCGCCGCGTGCAGAAAGCATTGGGCAACCTCAAAGCGGACGGGTCCTGGCGTGAATTCCATTGCCTTGTTCAGGGTGCGGAGGCTGCGCGGCTGCACTTTGGTCCAGACAAATCTCCCGAGCAAGTTCGATGTGAGATGCAGCTCAGGAAGGCGCGCTCCTCGCCCTTGGAGGCTGACCCACAGAGGCGGTGGTTCGTCGACCGCGAGCGGGGGAGCCCTCAAGTCAGACTACACGGACGTTATCCGCCTCACTCCTCGCCCAGGTGATGGGCCCCCAGAGATCTCGTGGAACGACGTGGGGATTCGCGCTCTCGGACTGGACAAGCGCGAGCTCCAAAGTGCCATACGTTGTGTCACTTCTGCCCCAACGGCTACGCAGTGGTGTCTTTAGCAAAATCGCGGAGATGTTTGTGCTTCCAGTGGGGCAGGTCGGCGGAGAGATCACAACCAGCCTCCAATTCTTGACGTGGAATGCACGTGCCCTCCTTCAAGCTGGCGGCGCGAAGGCTCCGTCCAAAGTGAAATATTCGCAGCGATTACAGCCTGGTCGTGCCATCATCGCTCTTCAGGAAGTTCATGCTGACCGTTTCGAGCTGAATGACTTGATCGCCAGGGTCTCTGCCACCGCCGTCGTCCATAGCAGTTTCTGCGAAGGTGCTGATGGTGATCAGGTTCGTGGCGCTGGGGGGGGGGGGGGGGGGGGGGGGGCGCTGTCATTCTACCGCCTCTCTCTTCCTCGGCTGTCAGTAGTTGTGCGATGCCTCTTATTAAGGGCAGGGTGCTGCGTGTGGACGTAGCACTTGGGATGACACAACTGGTGATATTCAGTGTGCACAACCACGGCTTGACCAAGGGTGAGGTACAACACGTATGTGGGCAGATTCGTTGTGCGCTGCGTCATGCCGCTGATAATCTCACGTCGTATTTTGTGGTCGTGCTGGGTGACCTCAATTACAGCTACGACTCTTCTCTCATCTTTCATCGTCCGAGTGGCGCGCAGCCGCAACATTGTCATGATCACAAGGTACATGCACCAATTTGGGCAGCTACGCTGGGTAAGCTTATGGAAATGAGCTCTGAGGCTGCGACCCACTTCTGCAAGTTCACCACCTCCGTCAACATCATCGACCGCTTCTGCTGCTCGCCCACAGGTTGGATGATGTGCCAGCTTATGACAGACATCGCCACGGTCGGCTGCCCCGAGTTCCTCAGCGCCAAGGGAGTCTCCGACCATGCTGCTCTTTCGGTTCGTCTTCGGCTTCGCGGTGCCAGGCAGGCCGCAGGAAGGCCGATCCCGAAGCGCATATTCACTTCAGTGCCGTTCCAGAGACGGCTCCAGTGCATGCTTGCCGACGGTGAAGACGACCTGCTGCAGTGGGGCCCACCAATCGCCACTGTGCGTTACAAATACATGATGAAGGAGGCCGCGAGAGAAGCCCGCCACATCCTCTTTCTCTCCGCGCCTGACCTTCCTGGGACGCTGCAGCTGGTGGCGCGTGGGGTTGCCCGTGCTGTCTGCCGGCAAGATGCGGGTCTCGCCTCCAAGCTCGTCGGGGACCCCCAGCACGCCGCCGACTCGCTGGTCGTCGAGGGCGCCGCGGTCTCGCTACGCCACGCTCCAACCTTCGAGCAGTCGGCCGATGGGGTTCATCGGCTTGTCTGTGAAAAAGAGATTGCTGCTGCCGCCTCTGCTCGGGCCCCCGAGGGGTCCTCGTCGGCATGGAGGCCTAGTTCGGCCACGCTTCTGAGAGCCCTCGAGAGGAAGGCCTCCATCTGGGCCCCCTTCTCTAAGCGGCTTGTCCTGTCAGCGATCATCGCGCCCGAGGGCCCTGTCACGGGCGCCCACGAAAGCGCCGCGGCCCTCGAGGCCTACTGGAAACCCGTCTTCTCCTGGAAAGTGCCCCAGTTTGACATGACCCAGAAATGCCTCGATAGGTTCCTGACCGAGGCCTCCGACATCGTGATTCAGAGCCCGCTGACCCATATGTTCATGAAGGTCCTTAAGCGCGCGACACTCTGCCCCTGGAGTGGATGGCCCCCCTTATGCTGCCTGGCTCGCGTGCGACTCCGGCGCCCAGCACCTGGCCAGGATGTTCGGCTGGCTCTGTCAGGGCCAATCTCTGTTCGCCTCCGCCAGCGTCACCCTACAGGCCTTCCTCCCGAAAGGCTCCGATGCAGATGATCAGCCATCGGGGACTTGCTCTCGTGCCCCCGATAAAATTCGTGTCTTGGGGTTGAGGAATACGGACGTCAAAATCCTGAGCTCGGTCATGAATCGGATCCTGGAGCCCGCGGTGCAGGCTGTTGCCCCTGCCTCCCAGCGGGGCTGTGCTCGTGGGCGCAATTTGTGTCACAACATTTTAGAGCTGGGTGTGCATGCCCGCCTCGCCTCCCAGCATCCTCTCGCCGTGCGTCGATCGCCCATCCTCGTCGGCTTCGATTGCGGGCAGGCCTTCCCGAGCCTGTCCCAGTCCTTCCTGCTCCAGCTCTTGGGGTCCTCGGGCCTCCCTGCGGGGATCTTGGCCTTCACTGCGTGGATGTATGCGGCCGTCGAAGGGGTGGTTAACGACGGGCGTCAATATATTATTATATTTTGGATCCGCTCTGGCATTATCCAAGGGCGTGGGCTTTCGGGATCCCTGTGCGCTTTCGCCCCCTCCCCGATGCTAGCCGATCCAGGACGCAACGTTGAGCGCCGCTTCCTGGGGATATGTCGTGCGCGTGCAGATGACCTTGGCGCTGTCCTCTACGAGATGGCCTCATTGCGGATTATGGTTCTGGTCCTTGGGATGATGGAGAAGCTGGCTGGCCTCAAGGTTATGATCAGCAAGTGCACCCTGGTCCCAGTCGTTGCCAACATGACTGACACATTGAGGACCATGACAACGACGCAGCTCGCCTCGATCGCAGGGGCTTGGGCTGACTTTATTATCGAGGGCTGGCTCCTTTACCTTGGGATGATCTTGGGTCCTGATGCCACTGCGGAGCTCAAGTGGGAAGGCCCCCTCCAGAAAGCCCGATCTCGTTCTAGGATGTTGGGCCGTGGTGTCGCGTCGGTTAGCACCAACTGCATCCTTTATCGCACTCGGGTCGATCCTTGCCTCGCTTACGTTGCCCAGTTCCTCCCCATACCTGGCTGGTTCTTGCCCATTGAACGTGGTGGGCTAGCCCAAATGCTTCGTGCCCCCTTGGGTCTCTTCTCTAACGAGTCGATCCTGGAGCTGCCGGCCTGGGGAGGACCCTTGCTGCCATCCTGGTCGGCTCAAGCTACGGCTGCTCACCTGCGTGCTGCCTTGCGCACTTTCCAGGGCTACGAAACGTACTTGGGTCTTCTCCGACGGGCAGCGACGACTTGGCACCAGGAGGTTTTGGATGGGAAGTTTGACGAGGTTGCTCGCAGTTCCCTGGATCGTTCGCGCGTGTACCCCGCTTTCTGGCGCTCTCCTGCGTTTTCCGAGCATCTCGAACATGCCCAGCTGTGTTATCAAGAACCCCTTCTAGTAGATGCCCGCTCTGCAATCCAGGTTGAGTGCGGGGTCACCTCGCGTCGTCCGCGTCTTCAGCGTGCTGCGGCTCGCTACTTTGGGCAAGCGTTGTGCGCTCAAAGGCCGCTCCAGGCTATGATTATCCGCAACCTCACCCCGTTTTTCGCTGGCTACCGTCCCTGTCTGGGTCAGGCCCATTGGTCAGCCATCCAAGAACTCCTACGGCTGGTCCCTCAGAGCTGGGCCATGTCTGCGCTGCGCACTTGGGGGAAAGGGTGGTTGACTTCATATCGTATTCTCCACCCCCAAGGGAAGCTCAAATGCAGATTCGGATGCCAAAGGCCTGACAGACTACAACATTATGCTCGGTGCCCGATACTATTTAATGCGGCTTCCCGAGGTATACAGCGCCCCATGCCTAGACCTTTTGCCGAACGTTGGTGTCTTACTCTCCCTCATCCTGCTCATCTTGAGAACATGTATGTCATGTAGCAGACGTACAATATTGCGCGCCAGGGCACGCTTGTCTCACCGCCAGGGCAGTTACGTGGATATGTGAGTGCTGCGATGCGCCCCCTGAGACTTGCTCGACCCTCCGACCGTCTGCGACGATGGGAACCCCACCCGCGGTCCAGGCCCTGCGTCACCTGCAACCTCAGGATGCTGTGCGATCCTCCTCGTCAACCACGACATCAGACGCCAGCGTGACCTCTGGTGACTCTGATCACCCGTCTGAGGGCCCTCCCCCTGCTCCCTGCCCGCTGACGGCTCGACGCTCCCCTGATCCCTCTTGCCCCGTCCATGCCCATCCCTTCGCGTCTCGCGTTGACGTTCCTCACAACCACTCCCCACCTGACGGCGCCGCGGCCGCTCAGAGTGCTCTCAGGACCGTGACGGATGCTGAGGGGGGACATGCTCCAGGTTGCGGTTGGAAGCGAGAGATAGATGGTGAGGAACATGCAGCAGTATCTGGCAGCATTTTGGCTCCTGCCCAGGGCGCGCATTCTGGTGTGGCTGCCCTTCCGCTCTCTCACGTTGTGTCTTCGGCATGTGGCAACCCGACAGGGCCTGCGGCCGCGTCTCCGTCAGTGCCGCCGCCTTCTCCAACGTCCGCGTGCACGCCGCAGAGAGCGACTCCTGGATCTTCGATCGCGTCGCCGACATCTGTTTCGTGCGGAGCTTCTGTGGCGCCGCCTTCGCCAATTACTTTGTCGACTCCTATTTCGTGCAGCGCCTCGGTGACGCTCGCTACGTCAGTGACGCGTGCGACTGGCTCTTCCCTTCCCTCGTCGCCACTTCTTGGTGTTAGATCGCAAGTCCCGTTGTCGTGTTCGGGCCCAACGTCGCCTTTTGTCGGGTGCCTCGCCCCCCCTCTGGAGGAGTCTGCTGTTAAAACGCAAGTCCCGTTGTCGTGTTCGGGCGTCGCGTCGCCGCGTATGAGCTTCCTCGGAGAGGACCTCCGAACTGTTGGCGTTAGAGCGCGAGTCCCGTTGTCGTGTTCGGGCTCGACGTCGCCACTTATGCTCTGCCGTGATACTGGACTCTGGTCTGAGGGCGTTAGATCGCAAGCCCCGTTGTCGTGTTCGGGCTCGCCGTTGCCACGTGCCGATAGAAATCCTGCGTCGGCGGTGCCATCTGGTGGGTGGACATCGATCGCGCCGATCTCGCCGCGGACGCCAGCAACGACGGCTGCTCGGCCGACACCAGTGACGCGTCCTGATGCCCTCTCATGGTTCCCTCCCATCCCCTACCTTCCTCGCCCTGTGCGTCGCCGCTGCATCTTTTCCACCGTTCCTCTCGCTGCCCCTGTCCCTCCGCCCCTGTGCCCGTTGCACTGCTGCTCGCTGTCTGCGCCTATCTGTTCCTCGGCCACCTGCTCGTCTGCGCCGTCCTCCCTCCCTCTCGGTCCTTCGCTCCTGAGTGCTGCCGCTGCGGTTGCTGCTCCTCGCCTGCTTCCCCACTCGATGCCGTCGCGATGTGCACCGACTTGCCCGATAGCGACCGTGGGCTGGACTGAAGCGGCGCCGCTTCGGTGCTCGAGCGAGACGGCTGCATGCCTCGCCCACGCGAGCTCGGGCTGGCCTAGCGTGGCGCTGCCTGTGTGCCTGAGCGAGGCAGCCGTGTGCCTCGCCCATCCTCCTGCCACCGCCGAGCCGCCGCTGGTCCTTCCCCCTTCGTGTGCTCGTTCGCTCTCGTTCGTCTCCTCCGCTTTTGACAACGTCGAGAAGAGCCATTGGCCGTCGGGTCGATAGGCTGCTGGATCTCGGAGGATTGCCCCCCCTTGTACGCTCGTCTCCTCCTCCTTTTCCTCCTCCTCCTCCCCCTCCTCCCCTCCGTCCCGCTCCCCCGTGCCAGAAGGCTGGCCACCCCGGCCACGCGCCCGCCCGCGCCTGGGCGTGGACACATGCCTCCGCCCACCCCTCACCGATCTCGTTCCTTTTGGCTCCTCCCCTCCGCCCACTCTCCTCCTCTTCGTTTCTCCTTCTCGTCGAACGAGGAGGAGGAGGAGGAGGCGGAGGAGGAGGAGGAGGAGGAGGAGGAGGCGGAGGAGGAGGAGGAGGAGGAGGAGGAGGAGGGGCAGGGGGCAAAGGAGGCAGCGGAGCAGAAACGACGAGCAGGACGAGGCTCGCCCTCGTCGTTCCTCTTCTGCCACCTCCGCCGAGAGGCCAGATTTTTGGCTATAGCCAATACGTCTCGGGTTTCTAGGGACGGGAGGCTCGAACATCCGAGACGGAGTGGATATGGGAAGTGCCCCCCTCCCAGGTCCCACACAACCAGGCAGTTCGCCCAGCACAGGTCGTGCGCACCAGTGCTGACAAACCGCCGAGGCCATTGACTCATCGTGGGGGTGCTGAGCCATTGAGGGTTTGTCGTGTGAGCAAGTCTTGCCCGCACGTCTTGGCGATGAGCCTCCGCTTTCTCGGGGGCGGCCAAGAGGGGGGTGATGACTAGGGTGGGTGGATGTCATGGCGGGGGCCTTCATATCTCCCCAGATTTCATGGCGCCTCTTCTTATTTCAGTACGTTCCGTGCCCCCCCCGCCTGGTCCGCGCACATGCCGCCGGCCATGACTTGCACCCGCCCCTCTTGGACGCCCCCCTCTTGGCCGCCCCCGACTTTCCCGCCTCGCTTCCGCTGGCGATTCGCCGATCGCCCCGAAGGTCCAGTCGCTTCCGTTCCTGGCCGAGCATGAGCACTGGCGCCAGAGGCGACGCGCGGCCCATGACTGGGCCTGGGCGGCCCTGCTTCGGCCAGATCGGGGGCAATGCTAGGGGTTCGAGGTTCGAGTTCGGGTTCCATGATTCCAGGTTCGAGGTTTTCTGGCGTTTTCATGGGTTCTCGGCGTGTGTCCAGCCTCACGATGACATTTCCAGCATCTGCGCCTCGCCGAGGGCATTCTGAAGGTGCCCGAATCGCTTCGAGCAGCCGCCGGAGAGCCGACTTTTGACCCAGAAGCCAAGGGGCAACGTAAGTGTGGGGGGGGTGGTTCCGGCGGGGACGCATCGACCCCCAATCGCCCATTCATCGCCGATAGGGGCCTGATAGCCGATCCCGCCAAGGAGCGTGCGGTCTCGCAGTTGGGGGCCTATCGCCAGTCTATCGGCCATCTATTGCCGACCCCGAACCAATACTTCCCCCCCCCGAGTTGCTCTCCCCCGATCGGTCCCCCCTCACCAGACATTGAGCCTGACATTCGGCCAAGGGGCGGCCCAGGCCCAGATCTCCCACGACGGGGTTTTCTCACTCCGGGTGTTTTCTCTTGATCTCGGCCTCTGGGGCTCGTTTCTGGGCCCGGGAGCCATCAGACAAGGGGTCGGGGCCTCCCTGAGGCCGCGCATCGGGGAAAGCCACACCGTCGGATGCCTGGGATGCCAGGGGGCTCTCGCAGCGGCCAGCCTCCGCGAGCCCGCATGAGAGGCCTGCGTGGCGGCCGGCGGCCGGCGGTCTGGGCCTTCTTTCCTTCCGCTCTCAGGAGGAAAAGAACCACACAGACACAATTAATCCTCGATTTCCCAGAAAATATGGGAAAATATGGGAAGTGGGCGGGAAGACAGAAACCCAGAAAATATAGGAAAATATGGGGGATGTTTTTATTTGTGTGTATTTATTTGTGTGTCCCAGTTTCCCTTCACACTCTCCGTTCTGCGTCCTCCCTGGCGCCCAGGCGTCAGTAGGGCAACGAGACCTGCGCAACCCCACTGGCCCTCACCAGGCCCATTCTGGGCCCAGGAGCGGTCTGTACGCCCTCCTGGCTTGGCCAGGGAGGCACACACACCGCTCCTGGGCCCAGGCTGGGCCTAACCAGGGGCGGTGGATGTTTATAGATCTCGTCTCGTTGTCCCAGTCAGGCTGCCCGCAAGTCGGACAGCCCTCGCCGCGGTCTTCCGACGGCCACAGACCACAGAGGGGATGCGACCGCAGGCGGCAGGTAGTGTGAGCCGCAGGCGATCGTTGGTTCGACCCTGAACGGGGATGGCGACGACGACGACGACGACAACGACGACGACGACGACGACGACGACGGCGACGACGGCGACGACGGCGGCGACGGCGGCGACGACGGCGACGACGCGACGACGGCGACGACGACGGCGGCGACGACGGCGACGGCGACGACGACGGCGGCGACGACGACGACGGCGACGACGCGACGACGGCGACGACGACGGCGGCGACGACGGCGACGACGACGACGACGACGGCGACGACGACGACGGCGGCGACGGCGACGGCGACGACGACGACGGTGGCGACGACGACGACGACGGCGACGACGGCGACGACGGCGGCCGACCCAAGCTCGCGAAAGAAGGACGGAGGCCCAGACTTCCGACGACTTCGGTCTCTAGGGCCCGCTATCGGGCCTCAGGACCATCAACCTTGCTTCTTGGACCGAGTTTCGGCCCCGGGGAAGGTGTCGAGACCTCTGGGGCCGCGCACTGAAGAAATCACATCGTCGGATGTCTGGAGGGAGGGAGGGCGAGGATGAGGAGGAGGAGAATGAGAAGAGGGGGGAGATCGGGGGAACTAGATCGGCGGGTGTATCGCGGTTGTCTCGGGAAGGACTTTTGTAAGACTGCATGCGCGTGGAAGCTCGCGGTTTCGAAGCCTGGTAGCGTTCCAAGGCCTGGGTTGCGCGCTCGATTATTATTTTGTGGGCGGTGGCCAAGGCTTTTGGTCAATCTCCCATCGCTTTCCGAAAGCTTGAGCTGGCGTTCCAGGGGAGCCCGAGGCCTTCTGCGAGATCCGGGGCCCCGGAGCGGCCAAAAGCCCGAGAGTGTCTCACCTTGGCCCTGCGAGTGCCACCGCTGTCGAAGGCCATTCCTGATCGGAGATGCAGGGCGACGCGGGCCCAGTCGGCTCGAGGGGTGGGCCGCGGGAGAGAGGTGCGGAAGTGGGACAGGGCAGGGGCAGAAAGAGGGAGGGCAAGCCAGGTGCACGCGTGGCATATCTGACATCCTACCCCTCCCACCCATCCCTTCCCACTGCGTTTTTTTTCTCTATCCGCCGGCGCGTGTCATGGCGGACCTAGGGCTCCAGACAGGACTCCGTCGTGTTATGCGCAATCTGAAGAGAAAGGGAGCTGCGCACATCGGAGGAGGAGGTGGCGGATGAACAGGAGGATGAGCAGGAGAAAGAGGAGGAGGAGGAAGGATGAGGACGATGGCGACCGAGCAGCAGCACGAGCTGGAGTGGAAGGAGCGGGAGGAGCAGGAGGACGAGGGAAAGCGGAGAAGGGGAAACGAGGGGGGCGACAACTATGAAAAATGGTTCGGATCCCCGCGCTGGGGCGAGAGCGCCATTCTCAAGGGCGCCCGGCGCCCTCGAGGGCGCGAAGTTATTCGCGCTTCGCGCTTCGCGGTTCGGTTCCGATTCCTCCTCGTCCTCCTCTTCTCCCCTGGGAGGCGGCGCGAGAGGGCGAAGTTATTCGCACTTCGCGCTTCGCGCAGCGCGAAGCGCGAAGTTGGGAGCCCTTAATTCTGAACGACGGGAGGAAAGCGCCGACAGGAGGCCCACGCTACAGCAGGAACACCAACTTGAAATATCGGGAACTATCGAATTGAACCACACATCAGATAAGATATCGTTTGACATCGTGTGTGCATAAAGACAGTATGCGGAGAGGGCCGAACATCTGCAATACAGGGTCAGGGGATAGAGGAGAGTAGCATTCATAATGTGCAGTTGTGGAGAAGGAGGGGTGAGCAAAAGGAGTGCTGAGTGCTTGAGAAGATGGAGGAGGGTCGGAAGAGTGCGACGTCGACGCTTCTGCTGCTCACGACGACGACGTCGATGATGATGATGATGATGCTGATGATGATGATGATGATGATGATGATGATGATGATGATGATGATGATGCTGATGCTGATGCTGATGATGATGATGATGGTGGTGGTGGTGGTGACGCTGCTGCTGCTGATGATGGTGGTGATGATGATGATGCTGATAATGATGGTGGTGGTGGTGATGGTGGTGATGACGATGATGATGGTGGTGGTGGTGATGGTGATGATGGTGGTGATGGTGACGGTGATGGTTATGGTGATGGTGATGGTGGTGATGATGATGGTGATGATGATGGTGGTGATGGTGACGGTGATGATGATGCTGATGCTGATGATGGTGATGATGATGATGATGCTCATGATGGTGATGGTGATGATGATGATGATGATGATGATGATGATGATGATGATGATGATGATGATGATGATAGTGGTGATGGTGGTGATGGTGGTGAGATGCGGAGATGCTGGTGATGGTTATTATGAGGAGGGCGAGGATGATGAGCATGGCAGCAGGAAGGCCTGGCACACAGCGGGCCCCCCAGGCACTGGGTGGCTGGCGACATCCTCAAGGAGCCCGACCGTGGGTGGCGCAGGTGTGGGTGCCCCCCTTGCCTCCCTCGGCTCCGTCCGCTCTCTCTCTCTCTCTCTTTCCTATCCTCCCTCTCCCTCCCTCCCTCTCTCCTCTCTCCTCCCTCCACGCTTCTCCCTCTGCCTTCCCTCTCATTCCTCCTCTCTCCTGCCTCTCTCTCTCTCTTTTTCTCTCGTTCCCCTCATCTCCTCTCTCTCCTCTCCCCCCGCTTCCCGAGGAGGATGTGCGCCGCGCCCGCCACTTCGAGTCCGCCCCCGCGAGGGGGCGGCACGATCACGAGTCCGCGGACGACGCCGAGTTCGGCCTCCGCCCGCAGACGCGCCAGTCGAGCCACGCCAGCGGCGCCGACGGCGGGCTCAGCTTCGACGAGAGCGGGGGCCTCTGCCTCTATATCCCCCTATTCATCCTCCTCTTCCTCTTCTTCCTCCTCTCTTCCTGAATTTCCTCTTCCTCATCGTCTTCCTCTTCTTACTCCTCTTCTTCCTACTCCTCTTCATCCTCTTCCTCATTCTCCTCCTTCTCCTCCTCTCCCCCCTCCTCGTCCTCCTCCTCCTCCTCCACCTCCTCCCCCTCCGAAATGGATGAAACCAGGAGTTAATTAGATATTAACTCTGGAGCGAATCCATGTCAAAGTGGATCCAGCAACCGGCTTCCTCGTGGATTAACTGCGGAGTTAATCCACAGGGAAGCGGATCCACAAGCCAGCCTCCTCCTCCTCCTCCTGGAGTAACTCCGGAGTTCATCAACGGGGGAGGGGTGGATCAGGGCTCTGCCCTGTGCCCCGTGAATTAACTCCGGAGTTAATCCACGGGGGAGGGGTGAATCAGGGCGCCGCCCTGAGCCCCGTGAATTAACTCCGGAGTTACTCCGGAATTAACCCACGGGCGAGGGGTGGAACAGGGCGCCGCCTGGGCCCCCTCCAAGCGGCTTCTCAGAAGCCGTCCAGGAGGCCTCTGAGAAGCGCCGCCCTGGGACCCGTGAATTAACTCCAGAGCTAATCCACGGGAGAAGGGTGGATCAGAGGCCGCCTGGAGGCGCCCCAGGCGGCCTCTGATCCACCCCTCCTCCGTGGATGAACTCCGGAGTTGATCCACACGGCGCCCTGATCCACCCCTCCCCCGTGGATTAACTCCGGAGTGGATTCACGGGGCACAGGCCGTGGATTAACTCCGAAGTTGATTCACGGGGCCCAGAGCGGCACCTCTGAGAGGCCTCCTGGAGGCCCTCTGAGAGGCCACCTGGAGGCGCCCCAGGCGACCTCTGATCCACCCTTCCCCCGCCGATTAACTCCGGAGTTAACTAACGGGGCCCAGCAGGGCGGCGTTCTGATCCATCCCTCCCCCAATGATTAATTCCGGAATTAATTCACGGGGCCCAGGGCGGCGCCCTGATCCAATCCTCTCTCGTGGATTAACCCCGGAGTTAATTCACGGGGCTCAGGGCGGCGCCTTGATCCACGCCTCCCCTGTGGAGTAAGTCTGGAGTTGACTTACGGGGCCCAGGGTGGCGCTCTGATCCACCGCTCCCCCATGGATTAACTCCAGAGCCAACTCACGAGGCCCAGGTCGACGGGATAGGAAAATGTGTGGACACAGAACGGCCCGCACAATTACGCGTGCACCCCTGCCGGCCCGCCTGCGGATTCACTCCGGAGCTAATTCGCGGGACCTTCGCGGACCCCCAAAAACCGAACCCCGAACACAAAAACCCGAAGCCCGAACACCGAACCAGACAACCGAAACCCGAAGCCAGAAGCCCGAACACCGCAGCCCAAAAACAAGACCCTTAAGCTCGACAACGAAAGCCCGACGGCCGAAACGCGAAACAATCCGACACCGAAGCTCGAAACAATCCGAAACCGAAGCTTTCGGCATTTTTGTGTTTCGGGTTTCTGTGTGTTAACTGGTTTTCGTGTGTGTTGTTTTCTGGCTTCGCTGCTTTGTTTCATTGGTGTTGTCTCTTATTGTTTCAGGTTTCCGTTTTCTTGCTTCGAATGGTTTCGAGCTTCGGCTTCGGATTGTTTATTGTGTTTTCGTTATTGGTTTCTTGTTTTCTTGTTTTCTGCTTGTATAGGGTTTTCGCCGTAGGATTGTTTTGGGTTGTTTCGGATTTTTCGTTTTCTGGATCTCGTGTGGTTATCGTTTTGCTGTGGCCCCGAGAGCGTGTTTTTTGGGGGGCGCTGGGGGGGTCCCAGATGGATTTTCACCCTGCAGCGGTTCTGGGGTGAAATTCCATTTAGGGCGTTCCCGAGACTGGGCGAGGGGGCCCAGCCGCGAGGAAAAGGCCCCCCAAGAAGAGATTTCATGTGCCACACTTCGACTGTTGGGGCGCGGGTGCACCCCCACCCTTCTCCCCGAGAGCGTTTTTTGGAAGGGGGGGGTCCCAAATGGGTTTTCACCCTACAACTTAGGCGATGCTTAAGAAAACCTAAGTTTTCGGCCAGAGTCTCGATTATTCTTAACGTGTCAATGATCGCCCCCGTGACTCATCCCTCAACCCCCCACCCCCCCGGCCGGATTTCTTTTCTTCTTTCCGCGGGGGGTCAACCTTCGCGGCGACCCGTTAAACCCGGGACCCCTGGCGGCGCATGGATTTCTTTCCTTCTTCCCCGCGCGCGTTGCCGTTGGAACCCCTGGACCCCTCCGACTACCGTACAACTCGTATTTGAGTACAACTGGTACTATCATGTCCTATCGCGCAGTTGTTCCTATGTTGGGTTTCCAATGTATTAGGTTTCCAATATATTGGGTTTCTAATGTATTAGGTTCCTAATATATTGGGTTCCCAATATTTTGGGTTTCCAATATATCGGGTTTCTAATATATTGGGTTTCGAATATATTGGGTTTCCAATATAGTGGGCTTCCAATATATTGAGTTTCCAATATATTTCGTTTCCAATATACTGGGTTCCCAATATATAAGCCCGAACCCGAACCCAAACCTCACCAGCTGTAATTCAGTTGTTCCCGTACTAATACAAATCCCTAGTGCAACCGCGATTAAGGTGTTGTTGCATTGCACTTACAGTCTCGGCTCTCACGCTTTTCTTCCTCTGGTTGCGCTTGGGGGGGTGGGGCCCCTCGCGCGGGCACCCCCGCGGCTGGGAGTTCATTCCTCTTCCGGAATTTGAGGGGGGGGTAACCCCCGTGCTCGAACCCCATCGCCAGGGTTTTTTTCTTTCCTCCGCGGAAACCGGACCCCCTGGGTTCTTCGGCGCGCCCCATTTTTTTTTTCTTTCCGGTTGGGCCTCCATGGGTCTTAGGTTGGAGTCACCCGGGTGATTGTCAATGTAAATCCTAAGATTTGAATGGAATTTTTGGGTTTTAACTCAAGTTCTGAGACTATGAATTTCTTAACCCATGATTTCTAAAGCATTTCGCAGGGTGTAGAACCGTTCCAGGGTGAAATCCATCTGGGCGCTCCCGACGCTGATCGGGGTGGCCCCCCCCCGATAAGAGATTTCGGCTGTGGCGTTCCAAAAACGGCCTTGCGTTCGAGGATCGAAAGGAGTTGCCCTCTCTTCCGTGGCGGAAGGTCGGCAGAAGGTCGGCGGACGCGAAACGAGGCCGCCTCCTCCCGTGGAAGCTCGGCGGAAGGTGGTGGAGGTAAAAGTGCGCCCCCAAGAGGTGCACACTTTTTTTGGTATAGGGTTCTCGAAATGGGACATGTGGAAAATGACGATTCTGGGGCTCGGGCATACCCCCCCCGGCTCCCCGAGAGTGCTTTTCGTATTGGGAAGGATCCCGGATGGATTTTCGGAAGTACGTTTTTCATCAGAAGTAGTTCTTTTTTCTTCAGGAGTGCTTCTTTCTTCTTCAGAAATTATGTTTTCTTCGTCAGAAATCAGTTTTCCTTCTTCAGAGGTGCGTCGTCCTTATTCAGAAATGTTTTTCTTCAGAAATATGTAGATATTCGTCAGAAGTTTTTCCCAACCCTCCTTGTGTTCGGTACTCGTTTTGAATAGAGCACTGCGGCATCCACTTCCCGCCCTCTCCTCCTCCTTCTCTCCTGTGTTCGCGGTGCCCTGCGGGGCTGCGATCTGCGCAATTGTCGCCACTTTCGTGGGCTCCTGGCTGTCCCCTGCGGGGCTGCGATCTGCGCAACCGTCGCCAAATTCGTGGGTTCCTGGGAGGCCCAGCGGAGGTACGTCATACGCAGATCACTTTGAGGCCTCCGTGTCCCTGCGGGGCTGCGATCTGCGCAACCGTCGCCACTTTCGTGGGTTCCTGGGAGGCCCAGCGGAGGTACGTCATACGCAGATCACCTTGAGGCCTCCCTGTCCCCTGCTGGGCTGCGATCTGCGCAACTGTCGCCACTTTCGTGGGTTCATGGGAGGCCCAGCGGAGGCACGTCATACGCAGATCCTTTGAAGCCTCCCTGTCCCCTGCGGGGCTGCGATCTGCGCAACTGGCGCTACTTTCGTGGGTTCCTGGGAGGCCCAGCGGAGGCACGTCTTACGCAGGCCACTTTGAGGCCTCCCTGCCCCCTTGGCACACTTGGCGCGCACCTGGCGCGCACCTGGCTCGCTGGGCGCACCTGACGCACCTGACGCGCTGGGCGCACCTGGCGCGCACCTGACGCACCTGGCGCACCTGGCGCACTTGTCGCACCGGTCGCACCTGGCGCACCTGGCGCGCACCTGGCGCGCACCTGGCGCGCACCTGGCGCGCACCTGGCGCACCTGGCGCACCTGCCGCACGTGGCGCACCTGGCGCACCTGGCGCGCCTGGCGCGCCTGGTGCAACTAGCGCACCTGGCGCACCTGGCACGCACCTGGCGCACACCTGGCACACCTGGTGCATCTGGCGCACCTGGCGCACCTGGCGCGCTGGGCGCGCCTGGCGCACCTGCCACACCTAGCGCAGACCTGGCGCACCTGGCGCGCCTGTCGCACCTGGCGCATCTGGCGCACCTGGCGCACCTGTCGCACCTGGCGCACATGGCGCACCTGGCTCACTTGGCGCGCCCGGCGCAACTGGCGCACCTGACCTTGGGCAACTGGCGCACCTGGCGCACCTGACGCGCACCTGGCGCACACGTGGCGCACACCTGGCGCAACTGGCGCACCTGTCGCGCGCCCGCGCACCTGGCGCGAACCTGACGCGCTGGGCGCACCTGGCGCACCTGGCGCGCTGGGAGCACCTGGCGCGCACCTGGTGCACCTGGCGCACACCTGGCGCACACTTGGCGCACCTGGCGCGCCTGGCGCCTCTGGCGCGCCTGGCGCGCCTGGCGCGCCTGGCGCACCTGGCGCACCTGGCGCGCCTGGCGCACACCTGGCGCGCACCTGGCGCACCTGGCGCACCTTGCGCATCTGCCGCACCTGGCGCACACGTGGCGCACCTGGCGCACACCTGGCGCACCTGGCTCACTTGGCGCGCCTGGCGCACCTGGCGCACCTGGCGCGCTGGGCGCACCTGACGCACCTGACGCACCTGACGCGCGGGGCGCACCTGGCTCACCTGACGCACCTGGCGCACCTGGTGCACCTGGCGCACACCTGGCACACCTGGTGCATCTGGCGCACCTGACGCACCTAGCGCGCTGGGCGCACCTGTCGCACCTGCCACACCTAGCGCAGACCTGGCGCACCTGGCGCGCCTGTCGCACCTGGCGCACTTGGCGCACCTGGCGCACCTGGCGCACCTGGCGCACCTGGCGCATCTGGCGCACCTGGCGCGCTAGGCGCACCTGGCACACACCTGGCGCACACCTGGCGCACCTGGCGCACTTGGCGCGCCTGGCGCACCTGGCGCGCCTGGCGCGCCTGGCGCGCCTGGCGCACCTGGCGCACCTGGCGCACCTGACGCGCCTGGCGCACTTGGCGTACCTGGCGCATCTGGCGCACCTGGCGCACTTGGCGCGCTGGGCGCACCTGGCGCACCGGGCGCACCTGGGGCACACCTGGCGCACACCTGGCGCACACCTGGCGCACACTTGGCGCACCTGGCGCGCCTGGCGCATCTGGCGCGCCTGGCGCGCCTGGCGCACCTGGCGCACGTGGCGCACCTGGCGCACCTGGCGCACCTGACGCACCTGGCGCACCTGGCGCGCCTGGCGCGCTTGGCCCACCTGGCGCGCATGGGCTTCTGGGAGGCTCAGCGGAGGTACGTCCTACGCAGATCACCACTATACCATGGCGCCGAGATGTCCTTCGGTATTGAGTGGTCCTGAATGTAAGTGTCACTTGTGTAGAAAGGGTTGGGTACGTCGCATAATAATTTCTCTTCAAGGGTATGCCTTTCTTCTTCAGAAGGGAAGTATTTCTGTTCGAAACACTGAGGGGCCCCTGCGAGGCTTCTTCGAGCTCCTAGGGGCCTCTGCGAGGCTTCTGCGAGCTCTAAGGGGACTCAGCGAAGCTTCTGCGTGCACTGAGAAGCTTCTGAGGCCTCTGCGAGGCTTCTTCGAGCTTTGAGGGGCCTCTGCGAGGCTTCTGCGAGCTTTGAAAGGCTTGTGCCAGGCTTTTGCAAGCTTTGGGAGGGCTCTACGGGGCTTCTGCGAATTCTGGGAGGCTGCTGCGAAGCTTCTGCGAGCTCTGAAAGGTCTCCGCGGGTTTTCTTCGAGCTCTGAAAAGCTTTGCGATGCTTCTTCGAGCTCTGAAGGGGCCCCTGCGAGGCTTCCGCGAGCTCTGATGGGGCCTCTACGACGCTTGTGCGAACTTTGAGAGGCCTGTGCCAGGCTTCTGCGATCTTTGGGAAGGCTCAACGGGACTTCTGCGAATTTTGCGAGCGCGGAGAGGCCATTGCGACGTTTCTGCAAGCTCTGCGAGCTTTCTACTAGCTCTGAGATGCCTCTGCGAGGCGTCTTCGTGCTTTGAGAGGCTTCTGACAGGCTTCTCCGAGCTCTCCGAGGCCTCCCAGAGCTCGCAAGACGGCCCAAGGCGCCCCAAGACGGCTCCAATAGGACCCCCAAGACGGCCCCAGGAGGCGAAGACCGTGCCATTCCTTCAGGAAGCCGTTAAGTTTAGCGAACTCGTTTTGGGTTCTTACCAACGTCCAATATGTTTCAAAAGGCCCCAGAGATCGCCCCACGATGGCCCAAGAGGTGGGATTGAGGACTGGCGGCGGCGACGACGACGACGAAGACGACGACAGCGTCTCGCACGCGACGAAAGGTCGGCTGATTCTCGCTCTTTGTTGAAATAAGCCTCGCGGTTAAGTCTCTCCGTTTCGCCCGCTGTCAACGTGTGATGGGTGGTGGGTCGCCGATTTGATCGATGCGTTGTTGTAATTTTGAAGAGGTGGTTTCCTTTGGAGACTTGGCTGCTGTTGTCGTTGTTCATTTTTGTATTATCGGTTCCACAAGAGCGTGCCGGGGGCGATATACTTCGGCACCCCAAAGAGGGGGGGGGGGCGTCAGAGGGTCGGACGCAGGCCCGTTGGCGCCCAGGTTTGTGGGGGCGTCCCCTGCGAACTGGTGGCTTCTGGAAGTGGTCAGGCCGCGGCAATTGCGGCGCAGCGGCCATCACTTTTGGGCGCCGCAAGGGGGAGGCGCCAAGGGGTGCACCACTGGTGCGTTCGTGCCCAGATTATGGGGATATGTCAATTGACACGTTTGTCTCGGGAATATCGACGCGCCTTTTTTTAGGGCCGCGCAATCGCCGCGACGACATGGTGGCCATGCGGCTTGGGCACTACAAGAGTTAACCGCCAGGGGGCAGTACATTTGCGCGTGAGTGCCCAGATAGTGAGGAAATATCACGCGACGCGCTGGTTGTTGAGAGGTAGACGTGTCTATGTTCATTGGAGCGTGGCAATTGCGATGTGATGGCGGGTGGGGGACTTAGCCCTTGGCGCCCAGCTAACGGGAATGCCTCGAGCGGAACTCTGGTCTTCATGCTTTGATTGCGTTTATTGTTCAGGCTTGCTTGGTCGTCGCGCTGCAGCAGCCGTGGCGCCCGGGGGCCGCGGGGGGGGGGGGGGCGTTGAGGGGTGCGTCGCGGGCGCTGTCGCGCTCATATTGCGAGGATTTTTCGGCCCACCCAATTTCTTACATGCCCGCTCTTTTCCCGACGCTCGTAGGAAATAACCGCAAGGAAACCTACGCGTTATTCGGTCAATGCAAAGTAGCACGGATGGGGGGGTCAGAAGGAGGAGGGGGACGACGAAAAGGACGGGGGGGAGGAGGAGGAGCTCACCGACGCACGCATTGCGATCTCTCGCGTCGCAGCATTTGTCCTGCCGTCGCCCGCGCAGCATTTCGCTCCTGAAGACTCTACTTCCGCGGACAGTTGGCCTGTGCAGTCCATGCCCGTCTGAATCTCTTCTCCCCCCTTTCCCCGGCGCTGTCCTGCTCGTTGGTAATGTCCTCCTTTTCCCCCCTAGTTCTCTTTGGTTCCTCCGCCTTTGTGGCGCCGCGCAGATTTGGCTGGCCGCTTGGGCTTCGTGGCGCGCTGCAGTTGACAACGTTTCGCCCGCCGGGCTTCGTTTGCGGCGGCCTGGTCTGCGCTGCGTTCCAGGCGCGCGTCGTCGCTGCCCCAGGTCGCACTGTGCTGCAGCCGCGCGGTGGCCCGCTGCAGCGCGTTCCTTCCCCCCCCTCCTCGCGCCGCGCCCTTCCTTTCCGCCCCGCCCCCCCCCCCTTCCCCCCGTTTTTTTTCGGCGGATGCGCGTGGGATGGTGCCCCCTCTATTCCTTCCCCCCGCCTCGCCCGCGGCGGCGCCGACAGCGCTCCGGGCCCAGTTTGGGGGCGTCCGAGCCAGGCTTCGGCGGCCCGCTGGGGTGGGAGGCCCGGCGCTGCACCCTTGCCTTGCGGGGGGGGGGGGTTGCTGCTCATCTTCTTGGTTCGCCCGTTCCCCCCCCTCCTCGCCGGCCCTGCCCTGTCATTTAACATCGGTGGATGCGCGCGTTGCCCCCTGCTCCGCCACCAAGGTTGCGAGGAACTCGCGAGCGACGGCGCCGAGATCTTCGGCTGCGTGGTCGGGTTGGTTGGTCGCATTTGGCTTCGCCCCCGTCGTTGTCGAGTGGGAAGCCCCATTTCCGTCAAACCGTGCGCCCGCTTTGCGGGGGCGTCTCAATTGATGCCGCTGCGTTGGTCGGTTCGGTCGGCGCGGCTCTCGCCCGAATTCTTGGCAGCAGGGGCCGGTTCCCCGAGTGGGCGCGCGACGTGATGTTCATTTGGCTTACTGAAGTGACTGCCAGTTCTGCGGTGTTCGCGCAGGGTCTGCTTGGCGGAGCGGAAAATCAACTGCCGCGCCGATCGCGAACTTCCTGTGGCCTGGGCAACGCATGCGGCCATGCGGATCACGCGTCGCCCACGGCCCGCGCGCTTCGCGCAGCTCCTGCGGCCCGCGCGGCGGACGCAGTTCCCGCCCCGCGCGCGCCGCGCTCCGCGCGCGGGCGTCGCCCCCGCCACCGCGGCCCGAGCCCTTGCGACAAGGGCGTCGCCCGCTCGCGGGCGAGGATCTGACTTGTGCAGTCTGTCCCCTGTCCAACTCCTCTCCTCCTCTTCCTTATTTGCATTGTCCATTTGTTGTTTGGGTCTTCCTTTTCCCGGCGCGTCCCCCGCCGTGCCTCCGCCCCCTCGTTGCCGCGCGGATTTGACCGGTCAGTTCCGGTAGCGGCGGTTCGTCCGATCGAAGAGGGCTCGTTTGCGAGTTCGGCGCGCAGCCGGCCAACGCCGAGTAGACAGCAACGCGGGGGCTCGACCATCACGCGGGCGAGCAGGGGCGACGCTTCAGCCGCCCAATATTCTCACGTCCAGGATTGCCGCGTTGGCTCAGGGGCCACGGGCGCGCGGGAACGCCCGACAAGTATGAGACCAAACGGCGCTCGAACATAACAGGTTTCCTTAAGTTTCGGAGTCGACATATTCGAATATCAGTAACGGATAGTCGTGGCCGTGCTGTAGGGGGCGGCCCCGCTGTCCCGAACGCTGGCAAGGGCTCATTGTGCCGTTCGCGGCGGTATCGCGTGTTCTCTGTTGGGCGCCCATGGCCCCTGGTGGCCTCCAGGCGCAAGCTTGGGCGGCTCACGCGTGGCCACTGCGATCCTGCTGGGCCGCTTCACGCGAAGCCCTTCGCACCGCGTGCGACCATCAGCAAGGGAACATCGCGCTAGCTCTTCTTGAACGCGATTTCAGACACGCGCGTGGGATTTTCGCGCCCCCCCAAGGGGTTGCGGGGGGCCCGATAGTTACAGGCCCACTGCTTAACCCAAGCCCGACGACGAGCCTTCGCGCCTGAAGTCGCCTACGGGGGCAGCAACAGGCCGACCGACAATGCGGGGGCCTGCAGCTAGGGGGGGCCAGCGTCACCAGGCCCATCGGCACCTGCCAACATGGAGAGAGGTCAAGTCGAAGGGGCGCCGCCCGATTCTCAGGGCAAGGCGAAACAGGCTCATCGAAGCAAACACAACAGCTGGGACGTTAGCTACGCCAGTGATTTTGCCGGGTGTGAACCTGTCTCGGCGGCGCCCCGTGCAGAATCGATCGCATTCCGTTGGCGCTTCAGCTCTGAGAAGAACCCCAGCTGCAGGAGGCTGACGACAGCGCTCTACGGCGACCTTGACGTGGACTGCAAGGACATTGCGACGCGCGACCACGGCAAACTGCCCGAAGACATCGACCTGCACACCCGCGGCCCTCCGTGCCAAAGCTGGTCAAAGGGGGGCTCATAAAATGGACCAGCTGATCCCCGCGGGAACTTTTGGCTGCAGACCGTGCCGACCATAGAGGCAGCACAGCCCAAGTCTTTCCTCCTGGAGATGGCTCCTGGCATCGCGAGCGCTGGGTTCGCTGAGGTGCGGGGGTGTATCCTCGCGTGCCTTGGAGACTGCGGCTACGAGGTTACTTGGAAGAAACTATCTACGTCTGAATTCGGATGCCCCCAAGACAGGGGCAGGATCTATATCGTGGGTTTCTAGTCCGACTTGAAAGCTGCCAGCGAGGAGTTCAAGTGGGCCGTCTTCACTGGCGCGCAAAGATGGTGCCGGGCATCGCCGGCTCACCGGACCCAATGCGGCAAGCGAAATCGCGCCGTCTACCTCCCGAGGAAAATGGCCGAGCTCGCAAAAACGTAGTTGCGTGCATCAAGGACACTGCCGCATAACACCCTGATGAGGCCGATCTCAAGGTGATCCTCTGGAAAGACATCGTCGTCGACATCGGCAGCGCGACCGAGAGGTTGAACTGCGCGATTGCCTCGCGTCCAACCCCATCGCCGCCAACCGCGGCGCTAGCATGGGCTACTGGTTCGTTTCTCAGGGGCGGCAGGGCACTATGGGCGATCTCGCCCAGTTCCAGGGCCACAGCAAGGGCAACTTCAACATCGCGATCAAAGAAGCGAAGGTCAGCGATACCCGGGTTGGCCACATTAGGGGCACAGCAATGTCTGCAGATGTCCTGCGCCCGCTCGTCAAAGGCATTATCGCCCATATCTGCGCGCGCCCAGCAGCTCCGTGAGAACCTCGCGACGGCGCAGCATCAGTCAGCGCTTGCAGCGCCGCGCGCGGGGAGCGGCTCGTTCGACGCACTGGTCGGAAACGCGCGCTAAGTCATCGATCGCCGCGTTTGCCGCCGGCACCTTCATCGCCATCATCATCATCATCACCGGCATCATCATGATCATCATCATCATCATCATCATCACGCCGATGGCCGTGGCCTGCCGAGAAATCCCTTAGACGAACCAATGCGCCGCCGCGAAGGCCCGAGAGGGGGGGGCCATCGAAAAGGCCCGAGATCGGAGAGCATGCGCCGCAATTTCGAGCTCTCCGCGCGCAGACGCCCAAGAGGGCACCAAAACGGCCCCTGGGTGAGCCAAAGAAACCCCGAATAAGTTCCCACGGCGCCCCGAATAAAGCCCCCAAGAGGCTCCAGAATTGCTCCCCAGAGGCCTCGGATCCCCCCGCAGAGGCTTCAGAAGGCACCCTGCCCCATTACTTCGGCACGATGGCGGGATAAGCCACAGGCAATCAGATAATGAGAGGGCCCAATGAGTTCTGGAGCATGAGCGAACGTTGAATTGGAAATTGCAATTGGCGAGGATGTCTCGAATGCCGTGCCCGGCGAAGCTTGGGCCCCGGAAGGAAGAGCGGGGGCGAGGGGGGGGCGGGGGGGGAGGGGGCAAGGGCGAGAGGAGTCGGATCCAGCGACGCCTGAGATCTCCAGGGTTTGGACGCAGGTCGTTCACCCACTGCTTTGTTCTGACAGGAACCTCCACCTCCTCCATTTCCCAACTTCCCCCGACTCCTCCGCGGCCACTTCGGCTCGACTGAGCGCCCGCGTATTTCTTGCACCGCAATCACACGGCGTAATATGGTAGTGTGTTGTCTTCTGCGTTGCCGAGGATCTCGGCTGATCCCGTGGAATATATCAACGCCGAGTTCATCGGCCACGTGACGGACGCGCTAGACTTCGCGCAGGGCCACGAGGTCTTCAAGCCGATCGCGCCCAACTCTGATGAGGGGCAGCGCCGCGCCGCACAGGGCGAAGAGGGGCCGGGCCAGCCCGCGTTCACCATGGATGCCTTCACGCGCGACTTGGCCCGCGGTGGGGGGCGCACTTGCGTCGCCAGCGAGTGGAACTTGAGCCCGTTCTACACCCTGCATGGCGGCGCGCCGCGCAACGAGGACAAGATTGCTGAGCTCGAGCACGCGCGCTTCCGCGAGCCCGTTTTCTACGCGGGCGCCGCGTCGGGCATGGTGGATGACCTCTCGGTGAACCCGATGGCGGTCAAGGGCGGCTGGCAGCGCCCGTCGCCGGAGGTGGCATTTTTCGCTTTCTTGTTGGCCATCAAAGACGCCATCGACAGTAGTGAGCCCGAAGAAACTCTCATAGCGCACAGCCGGGACATCCTGGCGACGACCGTGCAGGTCGAGCTTCGCAAAGGGAAGGACAAGACGACAGCCTGGTTTCGCAGCATCAGCCTCAGGGGTCAGATCATGTCCGAAGCCGCTGCAGTGGGCCGCGATGCGCTTCGGCGTATCTGCGAGGCTCCGAGCACCACTGAAAACACGTGCCATCCTCTCCTGATTGTTCGGGCTTGCGTATCCCAGGGTTCCTGAGTGTTCGGGCTTTCGGATTCCAGGGTCCAGTTTTCGGCGTTGCGCTCCTAGCAACTTATGGAATAGGGGCTTCGACGCCGTGGATTGCGATGGGCAAGTTTCAGCGGCGCCCTCGAGGTCATGCAGACTCGCGCCAAGCTGGCTGCAACGCTGCCCGAGAAGAAAGACCCCACCCAAAATGCACCCAACGCAAAAGTCCTCGAGCGGCACGCCGAGCAGGTAGCGTTGAACAAGAGGGCGGAGCCCGCCAACTCTAGCTTCATTGAAGCCACGGGCCCAGTCGGCAATCGCATCGTTAAGAACGAAGCCAACCTGAGCGCCTCCCGGAAGGCCATCGCGAAGTGGGGGTGGTGGGGGGGGGGGGATGGCCCTTAGAGCGCGTGCAAGCTAGACCTGATCGCCACCAGATGCAACAAGGATGAGAAGCTGAGCAAGTGGGCGCTCCATGCGATCATCGACCACTGCTTGAAGGGCACCCCTCATTGTGGCGAGGTCACTTACAATAACCTCAAGGACGGCATCGGGGGAAACAAATGTTTGGGCGTGCTGATTCTGAAGGGGCAGCTCCAGGGCCACTTAAATCATGACAAGTATTTGCTGCGCGCGGGAGCCCCAAGCTGTACTGCCCTATGCCCATGATGCGTTCTTCAAGCCACGCCGTCTACAGGCTGGAGGTGGATCCGCTGAGCGAGGAGCGCGACATCGACGCGAGCTGGAAGATGTCTGCTGCGGCCTCCAAGAAGGCCGTGTTCCAGTTGACAGAGGATTGCGGCATAGGAAACATGTGCCCCACAATTACTCGGTCGACGCGCATCCCCGCCCTTGTCCCGAGTTTGTGTTGGGGTGGACGTCGGCTGTGTCACCTGTGGACCGCGTGATCCGACTCGGGATATGGTGTTCTCTTCCGACTACGACTCCCAGATGTGCCATTGCTGCCGCGAGTCGAAGAGCATCGAGGAGGTGATGGAGCATAATGGGATCAAGAAAAACATCGATAACGTCTGGGAGGCCCAGGCGACCACCCAAGTGTCGACGAAGCGGAAGGAGAAGGATGAACCGGAGGCCTGCGGTGCGGCGCCAGTCAGGAAGCGCCGGAACGTCGACCAGAAGGAGGAGGGCGCGATGGTCAACCCCATCGTTGGAGGATCCTGCTGACAAGCATGCCACTGACGAGTGGTATTACAAGTGCGACAAGAAGAAGGTCTTGGATAACATGAAGCTGGTCTGCGACCTAGGGAAAAGCGAGGCGGCCTTGCAGACAACCGTATCCCAGACTGCGGTCGGCACCGAGGAAGGCGACGTGATAGGGCGTGTCCTGATCCACGTGGACGTCGCGCTGAGTGGATATCCCGTCGCAGCACCTCATTTCCGGACTGCTCCATGCCGTGAGGGACAGATGTCTCGTTTGCTGACCGCTGTGATCAGCGCGATGCGCAAGAGCATTTCGGACTCTAAACGCTAAAGCAAATGAGACGTGTACATGTACCTCGACGGTGGCAAGAAAGGCTGGATAGTTTGAACCTTCTTCTCTCGCGGGCATCTAGGGGACTCAGGATGCGTGTGTTTTTTTCCCGGGGGGGCTCGGGGCATCTCACGGGGCTCGGGGCATCTCGGGGGCCCTCGGGGACTCGGGGCGCTCCGGGGCCCCTGCGCGTCTGATCTGTAGACTCGAACAGGGTTTGGCCGATCCCATGTGCAAGGGACCGGGGGCCGCATCAACAAGATCATGGTCGCCGCGGAGGGTCGCTGGAAGGTTGCGCGCCAGTCCGCGGGAATTTCGAGGAACGCTGCCAAGTTTTTGTTCGAGGAGTCGAGTTTGAAAGACCGCAGAGCTCTGGCCCGCGGGGCGCCTGCGCTCAGGCAGCTTGAGACGACGCACTTCTACCGCGTATCCAACGCCACCGTGCCGGAGATTCAACGCTGCGCGTGCCGTGGCTCCAACGGCAGCGGGAACGTCGCGGCCCCCGTCTCGTTCGAGTCATGGGAGTCCAGCTGGGAGATGACAGTCTCGGAGAATATTAAGTTCTACGGGCCGAACCGCAAGCCAGTAGGGGGCGAGACTCTCGAGGGCGAGGAGAGGAGTGGCGACGAGAGCGGCTCCGAGGGGTGGCGCCAACGTAGACATTATCGAGAAGCCTGAGTTCGACGCGCCGCTCGTCGGCGGGGGCAGGGGCAGCGGGGCCAGCGTGCCGGCGCGTGCTATTGCGTGAATCCAACGAGGAGTTCACGTCAAGCTATTGCATCAAGAGTGATCGACCGAACGCCCGGCAATGGGAACTTCGCCCCCACTGCATCCAGACTGGCGTCGGATTTTTTGGAGTCTGCTTCCAGAACGAGGAGCGCAAGGCAATGCTGACGGGGCACCTGATCAAAGAGTACATGATCTTCATGAAGACCGAGGGTAACAACCACTACCGCGCAGGCTACGTGAAGCACCTCCTTGGAGGACCATCAGCGGGGCCGACGGTGGCGACGAGCCGAGAACGGGCCGCCGCCGCGGCCGAGAAGGCGACGGCGCCCGCCACGAGGAAGGCCGCAGCGGCGAAGAAGAAGACCGCATCAGCAGAGGGTGAAGATCCCACTGGGGCCCGCCGAATCTGCCGATGGTGGCGACGACGAGGTCGCGGCGGCAGCACCGGGGACAGTGGCAGCAGCGTTGAACGACGTCGCGCGAGCTGCTGGCAAGCGCCGGCAGCGCGCAGTATATATATATATGTCCAGGCGACTAGGCGCTAGGATTTCATCGCAAGTTTATCGACCACTAGCCACTTGTAGCTCGCGCTGGATGCAATGCGACTGGGCTCTGGGGGATCTGGGGAATCAGGCGCAGATGTTCGGCTCGGTGGCAGTCGCAGTTGCAGAAGCATGTCTTAGAGTGCGCCTGGTCGCGCATGGTCGCATGAGGCTTAGCACCAGCGGGCAGGCAGACCAGGCAACATGTCGATGCGTGCAATAGATACGTCGACATCGACCCCGCGCCCTTACTAGGTAGTTACATGTTCATCGAGTCAGACGGCGCGAGATTCAAATCGAAAGGTCGGCCCGTTGATAGAGCGTGAAAGTACAATCCGCACCATCCACCTTCACCGCTCCACCCCCCCTCTTCCTCCTGGCACGTGCCCCGAGAGTGGGCAGCGGGTTTAGCATTATTGGTCCTCCTCCTCCTCCGCCCCCTCCCCCTCCTCCTCGCCATTCCACCCGATCGCCGATCCGCCCCGCTCGCTGCATCGCCCCTCTGCCCGCGCTACCCTTCGATCCCCATGCGCTCGGGGCTGCCAGCTGATGCCCCTGAACGCATCGCCGTGAAACTTCCCCCCCCCCTCGCCATGTTCAATCGGCTTCATGATGAATAACGTTCTTTGGCTCGAACAGTGTCCTGCGATCGCTGTGCATCATGTGGGCATGCATGCTGCCGCGCGCCACTTCCCGCCGGGCCGACCCATGGACCGACCCCCTCAACCGCGCGCTCGCATCAGCCGCGGTTGTGGTCTTGAGTGCTCCCCCAGTCTGCCCGGCAACGGTCTTGGCGACGGGGTCATTCGGCCGCCATCGTGGAGTTCGTGCGCCGAGTTCTGGGACCCAACTGCCGGAAGAGACTTTCACGTGTCGCGCGTGCTCAGGGCGGTGCCATGCGTGCCCCGTGGCATCCTCGCGCGCGTGGAGTGCGGCAACTATGCGAAGGTTTGTTGCCCGCGATCGCTTCGTCGTGAGAAGCGCCCTGGTCGCGCTGATCGCCCGCCATGTCGCTCGGCTGTGCTGCGCAGGATGAGTCGGGGGGTCTCCGCGCTGAGCGTCGCCCGAGTGGCCGCGCATAGCCAGACCCCGATCTTCGCGGCTTGTCCGGCGACTTGGAATTTGCACTGAACAGCTCTGCGCTTGTGGGCGCCAGCGCGCAGACAGCTTACCGCAGAAGCGAAACGCATAGGACAAGACAGGGGTGGGGGAAGTGAAGGGCGAAGGGCAAGGGGGAGGGAGACAGATAATTGGGGGATGATTGGAGGGCGGGGCGGGCGAGGAGGGGCATGGCGAGCGTCTTGCAGACGTGCTCATCTGCGCTTTCGGAGCTGCGCTAGCATCGCGATAGAGCAGGGGCGAGGGGGGGGGGGGGGAGGAAGAACCGACGAGCGAGGAGGGAAGTGAAGAGCAATATCAGGCTCAGCAAAATGAGACGCCGGCGTCGCCCGTCGAGACCTGGCCCGCCGCGTTCTGACGAGCTCGACGCCTGGACAGACGCGGCGAATTAGGCATGTTCCCCAGATCAGGTCCCGCAACAAGCTCGGGGGCTGTGATCTACGAGATATCCCTGTTGAAGTCTATAGGCAATCGTCGTCTTGTTGAGCCAGAGTGGTAAGCGCTACCACTCTGGCCCAACAGGGCGGCGAACTCACGCGGGGCCTGGAGGTCAGAAGCACCCCGGGACCTCCCGACAATCTGGAGCGCTAAGCATCCACGCCCGGACACTCTAGCGTTAACGGCCCACCGTCCGACGTCTCAACGTTACCACACCTCTCAACGCGACCAGGCTTCCCAGGATCCTCGGCCTCCGAGGGCTCGCCGCACGAGCGCAACCGGACGCCCCGGAATCTGGGGAGGTTGGTCGTGTAGAGAGCGTATCGCCCCTCTCAACGCGACCAGGCGCCCCGGAATCCTAGGCCTCCGATGGCTTACCGCACGTCTCAACACGACCGGACGCCCCAGAATCCGGGACGTTTGGTCGCGTTGAGAGGCGCGGTAATCCCTCGACGCGACCAGACTCCCAGGATTCTGGGACGTCTGGTCGTGTTCAGAGGGGTTCTCCCAACGCGACTGGACGCCCCGGAATCCGGGACGTCCGGTCGTGTTGGGAGGTGCGGTAAGCTCTCCAACGCGACCAGGCGCCCAGGATTCTGGGACGTCCGGTCGTGTTCAGAGGCGTGGTAAGCTCTCGACGCGACATCACCAAATATTCGGGGACGTCCAGTCGCGTTCAGAGGTGATGCGCCCAAGATTTCATGACGTCCGGTCGTGTTGAGAGATGTGGTAGCGTCAAATTATGGGACGTTTGGCCGCGCTGATAGGCGAAACCCGGGACGCGTGGTCCGTGTCGAGGGGTGTGGTAGGCATCCCTGAATGTCCTATAGCTATCGTCGTCTCCCAGGTGCCAGAAATTATTGAAGTCGACTGCCGTTCGAGCCGCCCGCGCCACGTGATTTCAAATGCCTTCAAGAAGCCCCCAGAGGTCCCCAATAATCTCCACGCTGAGCAACAAGGACTCACCAAGAGGCCCAAAGGAAGCCGCAAGAAACGGTCCGTTGCGAGGTTTCAAACCCCGCAACGGACCACGCCTTCTCGCGAGATCCTAACGAGCATCTCAAGACAAAATAGGCCGATGTAGCCCAGGTGATTGATTCAGCGATATCGGCGGACGCTTTCATAGGGCGGCGAGGAGATTTCGCGCAAAAGCAGACGGCCCCCGTCTCTCTGGAGCTCTCGCGCAACTGTCTCCCATGGAGCTCTTGGACCACATCTTGAGGTCGGCGCGCGCTCTGACCCCCCCGCCCCATTCAACGCCCAAATTAGCCTGACGAAGGACCGGGCCATATGCATTGGCAGGTGTGAGTAACGTAATTGTGATTCACGTTTTCAGTGGTGATCCCTATGAGGCAACGAGCCGTGCTAGGAGTGCGCCGAAATGAGTGGCGTGGTACACAACGCGAACGAAAACGATTGATCTTAGTACGTAGGGAGACAGAGCGCGGGTGAATCTGAGCGCGAGGGAGTCTGACTGTGAATGAATCTGCGTGCGAGCGAGTCTACGTGCATGAATGCGAGTATGACAGACATGGTGTAATTGTATATGAATGTCAATAGTTTGAGAGTGACTGCCTCTGAGTACTCGTGGCGCTGGGCGTGGCCGCCGCAAGGGGCTTCCCCGGGGCTCCCCGGCGGCGCAAATGGGGCTCCACATGGGGCCACGAAACGCTGTGCTGGGCGAGGGAGACGCATGCGGACTGCGCCACGGGGACCTTCGGCGGAGCTCCCTGTGGGGCCACGAAACGTGTGAGGGGCGTGCCGAAATGAATGGCGGGGACGCATGCGGACTGTGCCACTGGAGTCTTCGGCGGAGCTCCTATGGGGCCACGAAGCGTGTGAGGGGTGTGCCGAAATGAGTGGCGGGGGCGCGTGCGGACTGTGCCGCGGGGACCTTCGGCGGAGCTCCTATGAGGCCACGAATCCTGTGAGGGGTGTGCCGACATGAGTGGCGGGGACGGGGTGTGCCGAAATGAGTGGCGGGGGCGCATGCGGACTGTGCCACTGGGGCCTTCGACGGAGCTCCTATGGGGCCACGAAGCGTGTGAGGGGTGTGCCGACATGAGTGGCCGGGGCGCATGCGGACTGTGCCACTGGGACCTTCGGCGGAGCCCTTATGGGGCCACGAAACGTGTGAGGGGTGCGCCGAAATGAATGGCGGGGACGCATGCGGACTGTGCCACTGGGGCCTTTGGCGGAGCTCCTATGGGGCCACGAAGCGTGTGAGGGGTGTGCCGACATGAGTGGCGGGGACGCATGCGGACTGCGCCGCTGGGGCCTTCGGTTGAACTTCGGCGGAGCCCTTATGGGGCCACGCAGCGCTGGGACCTTCGGTGGAGCTCCTTATGGGGCCGCGAAGCGTGTGAGGGGTGTGCCGAAATGAGTGGCGGGGGCGCATGCGGACTGTGCCACTGGGGCCTTCGGCGGAGCTCCTATGGGGCCACGAAGCGTGTGAGGGGTGTGCCGACATGAGTGGCGGGGGCGCATGCGGACTGGCCATTGGGACCTTCGGCTGAGTTCCTATGGGGGCCGCGAAGCGTGTGAGGGGTGCGCCGTCATGAGTGGCGGGGGCGCATGCGGACTGTGCCACGGGGACCTTCGGCGGAGCTCCTATGGGGCCACGAAGCGCGTGAGGGGTGTGCCGAAATGAGTGGCGGGGGCGCATGCGGACTGTGCCATTTGGACATTCGGCGAAGCTCCTGTGGGGCCACGAAACGTGTGAGGGGCGTGCCGAGATGAGTGGCGGGGGCGCATGCGGACTGTGCCACTGGGACCGTCGGCGGAGCTCTTATGGGGCCCCGACATGAGTGGCGGGGACGCATGCGGATTGTGCCACTGGGACCTTCGGTTGAACTTCGGCGGAGCCCTTATGGGGCCACGAAGCGCTGGGACCTTTGGTGGAGCTCCTTATGGGGCAACGAAACATGTGGTGATGTTAAAGATGCTGATGTTGATGATGATGATGATGATGATGATGGTGACGAGGATGATGATGATGATGGCGATGCTGATGATGATGATGATGATGATGATGAGGGGGTGAGGGGGGAGGAAGGAGGAGGAGGAAACGCGGGGCACCGTCTCTTCAAAACGAGGACCCAACACCGCAGGGTGGTTGAGCAAAATATAAGACAAACAATCCCTTCGTCCCCTCGCGGGCGCCCCCGACGAACTAACGACTGGGTGATGCGATATGATGCGATGCCGTCCGTAGTCGTTTCGGTTCGGTTATTGAGCGCAACCTTACTATGCCGCGCACGGTCGTCGGCAGACAACGATGGCGCTGCCAGTGTCGCCGGAGCAGTTGCGACGCAGGCCTGTCGCCCATGCATTCCCAGAGCGAGTTGCGCGGCGTCTTGCTCTGCGTCTTGGGAGACCAGGTGCGAGACCCCGAGTTGCATTGCAGACGACTTCGTTCACTACACAACGCGCGATTCGCCAAGCGTTGCAGGTGCAAGTTCCTATCGCATGAGCAGCAGTGGGCCAGACAGTTGCCGCTGCATCTGCCACGTAGATGATTGGATCCCTTTGCTCTGGCGCACGGGGACTTGGCTGTGTCTGCTGCAGAGCGGCCGGCGCTCAAGGGCACTACAGCGGCGCTTGCCAGGTGGATTCCCTCGAAACGTCGTAGCTGGCGAATCAAAAGAAACGTCGCGCGAGCACGCAACATCGCGAGGCTACCCAGACACATGTGTAGGAGCACGCTGGCGTTGCGGGTCCTACCAGTACTTTCTGCGGGAGCACCTCCTGCCGCGCAGTTTGTGAAGTTGTGGGGCACAATATGTAATGGGACCGCGTTGCGTAGCGGTTTCCAAGATGTTGGCAAGAAACATAAACTTCAACGAGTGGCTTGTTGCCTGGCTGAATCTATTCGGCGACGCGACCGAGAATGTCTCGGCCGCGCCACGAATATCGCAGCGTTTCGTGACGAGCGCCACTCGCCTAGCGATCAGGTCCTACGCCTGCGACCCTTCCCTGAACGTGCTACATGGCCACCTCGGCATGCGAAAGCACTTCGGGACTGGTGCGGGCGCTGTCACGGCAGCGACATCAGACGTCATTCGACGAGCTGCGACGGCGAACGCCTGCGCTCCTCCGCGGAGAGCTCCTGGTTCAGAGCCCATGAGTAATCTTGACGTTGGCATCCTGGCTAACAGCATGAAAACCTTGCGGATAGTATGCGTTGACTCCGCTTGCTGACGAGGTGGCCTCAGTCAGAGACATGATCGACCCTGTGGATTGGGGCGCTGCGCTCGCGCCCAGCGTGGAGGCCCTTCTTCGGGGCAGAGCTCGCGGGGCACGCGGGACTTACCCAGGTCAAAACCTACAGCTAGCCACGACGATGGCGACGATGACAACGACGGCGACAAAGATGACCGGGACGACGACGACGACGATGACCCTCTTCCCTCTGCCTTCTGCTGATGCTACCATCGGTGCTGCTACTGCTGCTGCTTCCCGCCTGCTCCCTGTATCTTCGCGATCTGGCCCAGGATGCTGGGCAGACCATGGGGCGCCGATAAAACCATCAACGCGATGGTGCAGTTGTTTCCATCGTTAGGAAGACCAGCCTGGTACAGAAAATCGACCACTCTCTGGTATCACGGATAGTGCTCACATCCAAGTGCGACGAGTTTGCCAGGGGGCTGACGAGGAGCAATTCTTCTTTGATGAGCCTCCACTCGGCCAAGCACCGGTTTGAGAGCTGCGCAGCGCACATGAGGAGGTGGGATGGAAATGCGGGAACTGGTCGTCATTCATCAGCAATGCCCCTGCGCCACTAATTGCCCCCCCCCCTCCTCCTCCTTCTGATCCCCCCCCTCTCTCGCCCCCCCCCCCTCCCCCCCTCCTTCTCATCCTCCTTGCCCCCCTCCATATCTCATCCTCCCTGACCCTCGATATCCTGAGCATTTGCTTGTCGGTCCTGAGTTGGCCTGAAGCCAGAAATGATGCATGTTAGAACGCTGATGGTGGCGACTGATTCCTGCGCTTGCGTAGGTGGGTTATCTGATTCGTCCCGCTGTGTCTTGCAGCGCGCGACCTGCCCATCCTTGGGGCGTCTGCGCACGCGGTTCATGGGGGTAGTCGCAACTTCCAAGGCAGTCTTCCTGGGCACGTTGGCAGACGCCGCCGACGATGGACTGGAATTTGTTCGTCGAGCTGACGACTTCGACTAGCCGGATCCTGCGGAGATCAACGCTGAGGTGCACTGTTTTCCCATGCGGGTTCTGGCTCATCAAATATTTTCTCGGCATTTGCTTTTCTGTCGAGGTTTTTGGGCGCAGGGGGCAGCTGTGCATGCGCGGCCAGAGCGCGCGCCCCACGCGCGTCTGGAAGGACTGCGCGAGCCTGCAATCGCGCGCAGTTTTTGTCCAGAAATGCCCGCGCAGGTCATCGAGCTGCATCAGGAAGACAAGATCACTGGCGCCCACTTCGTTCATGCTGAACACCCTGAAGAACAACCCAATCACACTGCCGCCTCACTGTGGGTGATCGGAACGGCGTGCCGGCTGCAATTATCCAGTCAAATTTGCAGCATATGGGGCGGCGGGCGAAGCCGTGTATTAATGTTGCCAAGGCGGAAGGATGATCCGGATTTCGAGCTGATGCAAAGCTTCTGCGCGCTGAGTTTGGGCACGTTCACCAACCGCAAGCTCGCGACGCAGTCTCTATAATCACATGATAACCGAAAGCGTCGCACATCTAAGTTGGCGCGCTTATCAACTCGATGCTGACTTGCTGGCTGCTCAGATAGACTCCCACTGGCGGACGGCAAAATGCTACATTGACGCAAAAATAGGTTCAATCATCGAGGCTTGGAAGTTAACTGTCCTGAAGTCGGATTCCATTGCGTCCAAGTGCAGCGGGCGCGGCAGCCTTGACAGTGCCGAGTTGAAGGCCTTGCTGCACCGCTTCAGTGCACTCGAGGCCTGCGCATCACGAACTGAGCAGGACTGCAGTAAATGCAGTGGGTTTTTTGGAGACAGGCGCCCGCGCGGGGAAGAGCCCACATAATGCGACATCATCAAACTGGTTGTGGACCAGCCTCGAGACGAGCAGGGCCGCATAGGGCTGGCGCAGTGGACAGATGGAAAGGCATGGCGCGCAGGGGGCGCAACGGTGCTGCACCGACGGCCCGGCGTCAGAAGCGCAAGACGGATGTGCACAAGATCCTTGAGGCTGCTTTGCCTCAGAGTTCTCTCCTGAGGATCGAGAGCGCCGCTTCGACGGCCGGCGATGCTTGCTGAAAGCGCTATCAGAATGAGGCCGATTCCTAGGCCAAGAAGGCGGCGCAGCGCAAGTTTGAGGCGTATCTGCACAAGCATTCGACAGGCGAGGAGGTAGATGATGAACCGAACGTTAGGGCAGCTGCGACAGACTTTGGCCTGCATCCTAGGTCCTAGGCGCCTCGCAGTGCAACGAGGAAATAGAGCGTTGGCTGTGGCACGTAAAGTAGCAGGAGGGCGGGTGCCTTCTCCGAGAGTCGCATGGGGCATTTTTTCCTACGGGGCTGCGACGGCAACGTCGCAGGACGATGCTCTACGCGCTAGGCCTCAGGGCGTTGGCATTCACATAATTCGACAGCTTTCAGCAGCTAGCATTCTTGACATTTTTGTTGTGAACGATCCTGCGGAACCAGGCAATCACATTGCTGCTGCAGCTGCGCTTCGAGGCGGCATACTACGCGCGCCTGAAGCACAGCTTTCTTCGAGCACTGGGCCTGTTGTATCGTGAAGCCCAGCAGTGGCAGTGCAACGTGAAATATGGCTGTCCGACAGATTTAAGGGTGCGAGCGCTGGTCTCGTAGATTTGATGGATGGGGATTCCTCGCGCCACTTCTTCAGCAAGTGGTCTCTCTTCGGGTCTCCAGACGAATTCGACGGGCGAAAATTGAAGCTTCTAGGGGGGAAGCGCGATCGAGAGCGGTTGGTTTGATGGCCAAGCTGGAGGCTGACATCTCCGGGCCAGCTTTGGCTGCAGATGTCGCCAGGCGCGCGTTTAATGGGGGGGGGGGTCGTTCAATTTGTCCGACGCTCGAACGCTTCGCGGTGCGCAGCAAGCTAGACGACAAGCAGCCGCATTTTCGTCCTGCGCCTCCCGGCCTCCTGCCCCCTGCTTGCTCGCCATCTCCTCCTCCCCTCCTCTCTCCTCTCCTCTCCTCTCCCCTCCCATCCCCTCCTCTCCTCTCCTCTCCTCTCCTCTCCTCTCCTCTCCTCTCCTCTGCTCTCCTCTCCTCCTCCCCCCCCCCTTCCTCCACTTCTCGCTCCTCCACCCCCTCCCACTCCTTCTTCGCCCCCGAGCGGGCCAGAGCTCGATCGCGCGAAGTTGCAGCGTCGCAAACTTGCCAGCTTTGAAAAGACAGAGCCCTCAACGCAGCTCAAACTTTCAAGATCTTGATTAGCCGCGCGCTCTGGGGCCACGAGGCCCGCCCTCACGCGCCCCCATGCGAGGTTCAATCGAGCAACCTCAATCAGATGAGAGCTCCAACGATGTTGAAAACCATGACACCCCTCAAAAGAGAGCCGATGAGGCTCATAAGTTCCTTAAGCTACACGGATAAGGGGCGGCCCAGTCTGGCCCCCCTCGCCCCCGCCCTCATCCATGGCCATGTTTGGCTCGAGCTGGCAACCGACCTTTCCGCTGCAGCGCCTGCGGCCCCAGGTCACAGGCAACGCTGCGCCGCTGATGGCGTCGTCCACGACGCCCCCGACAGCTGCGCCTGCCGCGGATGTGCAGCAGCCGCTGACGGTCTGGGCGCATTTCAAGAACTTGCGCGTCAGGCACAAGATGGACGCGCCGATCGTGCACAACCAGACACCCGACGACCCTCTGTGTTTCTTCGTGGTCCAAGTCAACGAAGAGCTGTGCAACCGCTTCCACTGCTTCACGGCCGAGCACATTGCCGTTGCCCGGTGCTCAGGACCGCTCGGCGCCGAACGATCGCAACGCCGCCTCTCCACAACACTGATTGCGCAAAGTACACCCCTGGGTCATGGCACGGCAAGGCGACCCCAACTCTCACGACGACCTTGGCTCCTCGCACGACCGACCACCTAGGCTCCACTGGCGACTCCCACTGGAACTACCGCAGCGCCCGCGATTGCATTGCTGGCGACTTGCCTACAAGCCCCATCGACGGCGTCTCCAAGGACAGCTGGCACAAGCTCGACGTGGATCGTCGCGACCTTCAACGCCGCGCCCGCCCCGGCGATGATCGCGCTATGGTTCAGGTCCTGACCTGCGCGGAGCCCTGCGACGAGTGGGCCGCTTTCGTGATCCCTGGCGGCAGCCCGACGGTCGTGGATCTCAAGCTGGGTGTCAAGGATGCGGTTCCGGACGACAGCATCACGACGCAGTGCGTCGTCATCTGCTTGAACGACGCTGGCGAACCAGGCAAGCCTTTGCCCGGCCACTATGCCATCTACGACGGCAAGTGGTACTGCGCAGTTGTCTACGACGAGCAGTGGGGCGTGGTCCACTTCGAGGGGGATATCCAGCGAGGCTTCGCCTGCGCGGTAGAATGAGCGCACCGGCGCGCTCGCCCCAGCGCGCGCAAGAAGAGCTGGCGCGGCAGCGATGCCGTCGCCCCGAGGCCCCTGGACTCAACCCCGCCCCTCTTCCTCCTCCTCCGAAGAACGTCAATGAAATGCCGCGGTCTAGGCTATAAGAGCCCCAGGGTTGATCTTCGTGAGACACGATATTTTCTCAAGTGTATGATGCACGAGATTTATCGCACCAGCCAGATGCCGACGGTGTGTAATTTGTTTAGTGGCGCCGCTGTCAAGCGGATCTTCCACGTCCTCTGCCCGTTCGGCAAATCATTGTCAGTTGCATTTCACCCAGCGAGAAGGATTCCGAACCTCAGTTCGCCCATGGCTGTGTAGCCAAGAGAAGGCGAGAGACACCCACGATGATTCAACAATCTTTAGGCCGGCGCCTCCGCAGATTAGGTACCCCTGTCCTTCGTGAGCACAAGGATGCCACGAACGCCTTCGGCGGCACCTCGTTCCCCGCCCTGGGCCAGGCCGACGCTAGCGTCACGACGAGGGGCTCAGAGGCGCGTTTAGGAGAACATCGGTTTCGGCATGCAGCCGCGTGCTTCTCGGGGCCCGACGGGATCATCTACGCTAGGCCTCGCGCGGGGGCCCTCCAAGGGGGTCCATGGGCAGTCGAGGTCTTTACTGGGGGCATCGGGTGACATTTCAGGAAACCCAAGAACGTTACATGCAACAGGGTGACTACACTAGTACATGTTGCATCATCGACCTCCCCCACCTAGACACCAACCTCGAACTAGACCTCGCCTTCCATAGCGATGTCGACGGCGCTGCGAAGGTCCTGATCTCGGGGGGGGGGGGGGGGGGGGGGGGGGGAGGAGGAGGACGCGGGCGACGAACTAAGCGGTAAGTCCACCATGTATGAGTACATACTGAACAAGTGCATGCTAGATCACAATTACGCACAGAACCCGACCAATAATGAAACCGCGGTTGCAGTCTTTGGTCCAGGAAGCAAGCATGTACGCCGTAGATTTCAGTCAGGCGAACTCCCTTCTGCTGGTGCTGTTAACGATCGCGCCCGCATGCTAGGAGGCCTGCTTCGTGCTGATACTATTTTCAACTCAGAGCTGCAGGCGTCTCGCGGCCATTGATTCAGGCTATGCTGCCATGGGCGGGTACTGGTACCAGCCCAACATCTCATTTGTGGAGAAGAGAGCAGTTTTTCTCAGCCGAGTGCCCGGCCCCTCTCTCTCAGGCATAGAGAGTTTCATTCCGACGGCCAAGCAGTTTGCGATTCTTGAGACCAGAGTGATGGGCTACGCAAGACGTGCCATGCAAGGAGCGGCGACATATCATCGCAACGATCATCCCGTCTCGTTGTCCAATATCCAGATATTTCGTCACTGGCGCTCCGCGCCGATTGAGTTGAGAGCACGATCCCGCCGCGTCAAATGGCACCAGTCTTGGGTCAGAAATCCAGAGGGGCATATTTCGTAATGGGGAGCGCTCTTGGGGACCATGAGGGTTGAGATCCACAATGGCCTCCACATCATTGATGACCATGGGGAGCTCAGTCAGGCCGCTTGTCCATGGGCTCAAAGATTCGTCAATGACATCAACGCGCTCGCGGACCTAGGTAACCAGGAGGCCGAGACGATAGATCTGTTCGACAGCCCCCCCCCTCCAGCTCTTCGAGGACCCGGGGTTCACCGAGTGGTTTGTGATGTTTGATCCTAGAAAAAGCAGGGCCCACTGGCTCAGTGTTAGTATTCCACCTCCTGGGCAACAGCAACACTCCCTCCCTCACCTACAAGCACAACCCGACGATAGCCAAGGCAATTATAGGTGCACTGTAAAAGGCTGTCCAGCATCGTTCGTGCCCTGGCGCCAGGTGTTGGCGCGCATGTATAACCGTCGCGGGTTTCGAATGATTGCATCCCAGGCCGCGTTCGCCAATCAGTGTTTCGTTTGCCATTCGGCCTTCGAAAACCGGAACAGCAACTACAGGCGCGCGTCAGTTCATTCCGGACAGGCATTTGCACGGCCTCTAGAAGCAGTGCCTAAGAGGTACGACAACATGAAGATGAGTTCACTTGCCCGCTGTGCCAGGCTCAAGTACACGATTCAAGTGCACTTCAACTCCATGCCCGTTCACACTTTCACGCGCTTCCATTGACAGGCGATGGAGGTGGAAGAGGCTCCAGAGTGGCTCCAGACGAAGTCCAATCGCAAGGCCGAGGTGGTTTCCGCAGCAGACTCAGGCCCCAAGGACTCCACGTTGGCCCGCCTCAAGGAAGATATCCAAGAGTAATCTCCCAGCGCAGGAGGACCACTGACAGCGCTCATCGCGATCCTGGCCAGGCTCACTCTGAGCAACAGTCGCGACCTGGCGGAGCTTATCGGCGCCAACTATACTTGCGTTTTGCTCCCAAGCGGCGCTCCGATCATCAAGGCCCTCCGTCAAGCAGGCATCGACTACAGCGAAACGCGCGAGACCGATGGCGAGGACCACCAGAACGGGCCACTGTGACCCCACATCTTGATGGCGATGGTGCACTACCTGATTCAATTGCCCGAGCTGTCCGAGTCGCAGAAAAAGTCCTCACCCCGTACTGGAACGCGGTGGCCAAAACCCAAGAGGGAGGCGTTGATGAACCTGCAGACGCACGTGAAGTACTTCAGGCCGCGTCACTGCCACTACAACAAGAAGTTTGACGGGCCGCAAACTTACAAGATTCAGTTCATGCTGGCATCAGCGCAGCAGAGACTCACTGTGGGCCAGACGGGAACTACTCTCCACGAGGCGATCTGCCAGGTGATGATCGACCAGAAGGGCCAGTACAAGCCAGGCAACGCACCGAGGGCGGCGCTCGAGAGGGACGCCGAGATCCTCCTGCAGCGCATCGGCATCAGCAGCGACAGCATTGCCAAACAGGTGACCAGCAGCAAGGCTGCTGCCAGCAGTAGCCAGGGCAAGGGCAAACAGAAACTAGGGAACAACACCGAGGAGGAGATAGCCGCAGAGCTCGACGATTAAACCGCGCTGTTCTTGATGAGATTGCAGTCCCCCAGAGACTGATTGATATGCTCAGGAATGGACAGCTGAATGATGAGGCCCGGTCGCGTTTGCAGGCTAGACCGCCTGTTCCCATTCTCCGATACACAATGGGGAACCGTTGTTTTTTTTATTGTTCTCAGATGTTTCATCCGTTTGGGGCACCAGTCGAATTCGAACTCAACATGGAACAGCTTTTAAGTCGGGCGTCTTGGGAGACTATCCCAACTGATATCCTTCTTTCCTCGGTTGAGTCCGCTTCCCTTTCCCGCTCCTGGTTCCGCCCTCCACCGCCCAGGACGCAGCAGAACATGTAGAGAATGCCCCCGAATCCTCAGGGGCCTGACAGTTTGTGTTCAGATTGTGACGGCCTCACAACTCGTCAAATTTGTTATGCAGGGGACTGGTGCTTCTGGAGGGCGGTTTAGGTTTCCCCGACGGACCGTCCCTCCTTAAGCCAGTGGAGTCCCCCAGCGAAACCGCTGGTAGGCGCCTCCATATGCGCAGCACGGAGCCGATTTCACGATTTCATGTTGCTAATTCTTCCCGCCGAAGGTGGGAAGAACCATCTGACAAAGACCTTGGATCGCAAGTGGTTGTCTGTCTGTCCTCCTCTTCCTCCTCCTCCTCCTACCCCCCCGCCTCCTCCTCCCCCTCCCCCTCCTCCTTCTCCTCCTCGTCCACTCCTCCTCCCCTCATCCTCCTCCTCTTCCTCCTCCTCCTCCTCCTCCTCCTCGTCGTTCTCTTCCTCCTCCTCCTCCTCCTCCTCCTCCTCCTCCTCCTCGTCCTCTCCTGCTAACTCCTCCTCCTCTCCTGCTAACTCCTCCTCCTCCTCCTCCGCCGCCGCCGCCTGCGCCCCTCCCCGTTTCGCGCGCCTCGGCCTGCGGTGGGCCCCAGAAGTGAGGCGGGGGGGGAGAAGGAAAGAGGATGGGGGCGACGATGATGAGGACGACGAGGAAAAGGAGGACGACGAGGAGATGAGGACGAGGGGAGAAGGAGGACGGGGATAGGAGTAGGACGAGGATATGAGCAGGACGAGACGAGGAGGAGGACGATGATGATGACAGTGGCGACGAGGAAGTGAAGAACCAAGATGAGCAGGAAGAGGATGAGGACGACGACGAAGAAGAGAAGGAAGACGACGAGGAAACGACTTGCCATTCGGTTCAAACATACTTCGGTTGGAAGGTTACCTGGGCACTTCAGAAATTCGGATTGCCCAGTAGAGAGAGAGAGAGAGAGAGAAAGAGAGAGAGAGAGAGAAAGCGTATTCATCAGTCTGGCAAGAGACTGCCCTGGAAGCTGGATGCACAGTTGGCCCAAGCATTCCTGAATACAGCTGTTGCCTAAAAAGATTATGTACGCCGCCTTTGTCGTCATCATCAGCATCATCACCATCAAGTTCACCATCGTCAGCGTCGCGCCTATATGGTCAGCGCCATTGCGTATACCACCTACAACAGTTTCATCTTCATTATCCTGTTTGCATATTTGCGTCGCGTTCGTTCTGGAACAGAACGGTCAGGGTTTAGGGTTTAAGGTTTGTTCACGCGGGTTCTCGCAACTTCAGGAGCGCGTCTCTCCTGGAGGCCTCCTGGGGCGCCTCTCAGAGGCAGAGGCGCCCCAGGGAGCCTCTGAACGGCGCCCCAGGAGACCTCTGAGATGCGCCATGATGCGCCCCAGGAGAGCCGCGAGAAGACACCCAGGGGCTTCCGAGAGGCGCCGCAGGCGGCCTTTGAGAGGCCACCCAGGACCTCCCAGGAGGCCTTTTGGAGGCGCCCCAGGAAGCCTCTTGGAGGCTCCCCAAGAGGTTTCTCATTCCCCCCCCAGGAGGCTTCTGATTCCCCCCCCGCCCCAAGCGGCCTCTGGTCCACCCCTTCCCCGTGGATTAACTCTGCAGCCCAAGGCGGCGCCCTGATCCACCCCTCCCCCATGGATTAATTCCGGAGTTAACTCACGGGGCCCAGGGCGGCACCCTGATCCACCCTTTCTCCGTGGATTAACTCCAGAGTTAGTTCACGGGGCCCAGGGCGGCGCCCTGATCCCCCCCCCGTGGATGGAACCCGGAGTTAATTCGCCGGGCCCAAGGCGGCGCCCTGATCCACCCCTCCCCCGTGGATTAACTCTGGAGTTAACTCACGGGGCCCAGGGCGGCGCCTTGATCCACCCCTTCCCCGTGGATTTACTCCGGAGTTGACTCATGGGGCCCAGGGCGGCGCCCTGATCCACCCTTGCCCGGTGGATTCACTCCGTAGTTGACTTACGAGGCCCAGGGCGGCGCCCTGATTCGCCCTTTGCCCGTGGATTAACTCCGTAGTTGGCTCACGAGGCCCAGGGCGCTGCCCAGATCCACCCTTCCCCCGTGGATGAACTCTGGAGTAAATTCACGGCGCAAGGCGGCGCCCTGATCCACCCCTCCCCCGTGGATTAACTCCGGAGCCAATTCCTTTTTACAAAGTGAATCCTGCTACCGGCGTTCCCGTGGATTAACTCCAGAGCTAATTCTTCCCAAGGGGGATCGCTGCGCTGGCTTTCCCGTGGATAAACTCGGGAGTTCATTGTTTTATTTCCACCCGGATTCAGCCGCTTCCCCCCTCCTCCTCTTCCTCCTCCTCCTCCTCTTCTTCCTCTGCGCCCCCATGATGCAGCCACAAATTCCCCTACCTTCACATCCTCCTGCGGTGTTCCAATTCTTGTGGCACCACTCTCCCGATTAACGTGTTGTTCATATACACGGCCGAATGGGCCATGGAGGTTCCGCACAAAACGCTCGGGTATCTTTTCCCTGTCCGCGCCCTCCTCCGTTCTGCTTCTCCCTCCTGTTTCACACATCCTCTGCTGCACGCTTCGAAAGGCAAGCACTGAGTCATACGGCTTCGTTCGCAGCGTCGCTACAGGAGAACAGTTCAACCGTTCTCACGACGATTAGCTCTTTTCCTGCCTCGTGCTAGAGCCTTCGCTGTTCGCGGGGCGAGGGTGTGCGCGGAAGGGGAGGCGGGAGAGGAGCGGGGTCGACCACGGATCGGACGGAGGGACGTGGAGCAGCAGGCACATGCTCGAGTGGCGCCTTCACTGGGCACGGCCTCGGAATGGGTTCGCTGTTCCCGGGTCCTTCCAGGAGTGCTCTTCTGACGTTCCTCATGCACCCAGGCGCTTTTTGGGCCGAAGGCAGGTTTCGTTCCCTATTTGGTATTCCGTGTGGTTGAGGGGGATTGGGAGAGGTAGCCTTTCCTGTGGCCTCCGTGCTCCGTCCACATGCTGCGCGTGCCAAGGTGTGGCGACGGACGCCAGTAACGCCTCCGCCGATCCTGTGTCCGAGTGCATCCTCATCCATGTCCGGCGGTGCCCCCCCTCGTTTCGCCACGTCTGCATCCCGCTCCTTCGTTTTAGCTGGCCGCCCTGTCGCTGCCTCGTTTCCGCTAGGCCTCCTTCTTGCTGCCGTTGCTGTCGCTTCCCTCTGGCGTCTGCGCTGCGCCTTGGTGCGCTCGAGAATATGAAGTGCACCCCTTGTGGCTGGCCTCTCCTCCTCGTCTTGCTTCTCCTCCCCCTTCTGCTCCTTCTCCTCCCATTCCTCCTCTCCTTCTCTTTTGCTTCCACTCGTCTCTGCTGTCCTCTCTCTTCTCGCGTCGCGCATCACCTCCTTCCGCCCCCCTGCCAGGTACGCCACAGTGCAGGAGGCCTGGGAGGCTCTTTCGAGGTGCCTCCCTGGCGATTCACAGCCCACGGCGGCGGGCTCAGTGGTCTTACCCCCTGGCTGGTGGAGATCAGGAAGACGACATGCTGCAGAGCATGATGATGTTGATGGCGGCAGTGGTGATGACGAGGATAAGGATAATGATGCCAATCGCGATGCTGATCTTGCTGATGATGACGATGATGATGATCGGGATGGTGATGACGACAACGATGACGACGATGTCGACAACGATGATGATGATGATGATGATGACGACGACAATGACAATGACAATGACAATGACAATGACAATGACAATGACAATGACAATGACAATGAAAATGATGATGCTGATGCTGATGCTGATGCTGATGTTGATGATGATGATGATGATGATGATGATGATGATGATGATGATGATGATGATGATGACGATGACGATGACGATGACGATGACGATGACGATGACGATGATGATGATGATGATGATGATGATGATGATGATGATGATGATGGTACTGATGATGATACTTATGATGGTGGTGGTGGTGATGATACCTATGATCATGATTGAGAGAGCGTGATCCACCGCCGCTTTACTGTGGAAAATTCCCCCCCCTCTTTCTCTGGAACCCGGGGTTCCCCCCCCCTCCGAAAATCCCACCACTGCTGGACCCCCCCACCCCTTCCCCCCTGCAAAACCCCCCCCTCTCCCCTCCCCTCCCACTCCTCCAGAAAACCGGGGGGGTCACTACCGGTTCGAATCCCCCCCCCCCTCCCCCTCTGGAAAAACGGGGGGGGGGTCACTACCGTTCGAACCCCTCCCCCCCCCAGAAAACTTGAGGGGGGTCACTATTGGTTCGAACCCCTCCCCCCCCTCGAAAACCAGGGGGGGTCACAACCGGTTCGAACCCCCCTTCCCCCACCCCCTCTCCAGAAAACCAGGGGGGGGGGGGTCACTACCGGTTCCCCCCCCCTCCTGAAAACCAGGGGGGGTCACTACCGGTTCGAACCCCCCCCCTCCAGAAAACTGGGTGTGGGTCACTACCTGTTCGAACCCCTCCCCCCCCCCACGCTCACCACCAGCAAACGACTCCCGGGTCCCTACCACCGTCCGCACCACATCCCCCATTGCTGTCCCCAGCACCACTGTCCTCACCACCACTGTCCCCACTGTTCCCACCACCGTCCTCACTGTCCCCACCAGTGCCCCCACCACTGTCGCACCGTCCCCACTGTCCCCACCACTGTTCCCACCACGGTTCTACTCTCCCCACTTTTCTCCACGGCCCCAACCACTGTCCCCACTGTCCCACTGTCCCCGCCGCCGTCCCACTGAGCTGTCCCACTGTTAGCACCACTGTCCCCACTGTCCCCACCACTGTCCCCACGGTACCTCTGTCCCATTGTCCCACCGCCGTCCTCGCCACCGCCCTCACCACTATCCCCACCACCACTGTACCCTCCACTGCCGCACTGTTTCCACCACATTCGCACTGTCCCCACACCACTGTCCCCACCACCACCGTCCCCACCACTGTCCCACTGCCACCACTGTTCCCCCATTGTCCCCGCTGTCCCCACCAGTGCCCCCACCATTGTCTCACTGTCCCCACTCTCCCCACCATTGTCCCACCACGGTCCCACTCTCCCCACTTTACCCGCAGTCCCCACCACCGTCCCACTGTCCCCATTACCCACCATTGTCCCACTGTCCCCGCCGCCGTCCCACTGTGCTGTCCCACCGTCCCCACTGCCCCCATCACTGTCCCATTGTCCCCGCTACTATCCCCACAGTACTGCCGTCCCACCACTGTCCTCGCCACCGCCTTCACCACTGTCCCCACCACTACTGTCCCCACTGCTGTCCCGCTGTCCCCACCACTGTCCCGCTGTCCCCTCACCACTGTCCCCACCACCACCGTCCCCACCACTGTCCGCACCACCGTCCCACTGTCCCCGCACCACTGGTCCCAACACCACCGTTCCCACCACTGTCCCAGCATCCCCACCATTGCCCAAGTGTCCCGAGGAGCGGGAATCGTTTGCCAGCGGCGAGGGGGGGGGGTTCGAACCAGTAGTGACCCCCTCCCGAATTTCGGTTGGGGGGCGAGGGGTTCGAACTGGTAGTGACCCCCCCCTTTTCATGATGGACTGGGGGGGGGGGGAAAGGGTTCGAACCGGTAGTGAACCCCCCTCTAATTTTCGAGGGGGGGGGACGGGTTGGGAACCCCCAGTGACCCCATGTGACCATGTGACCCCCCCCGGTTTTCCGCCATCAGCGTTGATGATGATGATGATGATGTTGATGATGACTATGAGCATGATGATGATGATGATGATGATGATGATGATGATGATGATGATGATGATGATGATGATGATGATGGTAATGATGATGATGATGATGCGAATGATATTTATGATGAGATGACAACCCCTGTAACGGGCGATGCTCCATAGTGGCATGGACGACATACCCGCACTCATGGCGAACCTGAAGGAGACCGACTGGAAATCTGACTCTCGACACATCTAGCTTCAGGCAGACAATCAGACGGTTGAACAGGTGTGCGGGGGACTCGCACGATCGGAGACTTCCTTTATGCAGCCTCTTTGCATCTCCTGCTGCAGTCAGGTGTACATTTTGAAAGTGGACATTTTGACTGAAACCCTCAGTCAAGAACCAGCTATGTATCTCTGGAGACAGCACTCACTCTGGACAAGGCCGCACGGGGTTTACGTCGGAATTTCGCGGCGCAGGGTTTGTTTGTTTCGCAAAGAATGTATCCGTGCGTTTCTCCGCGAAGACCGTGAGGTGTTCATGCGAATCTCCTTGTGAAGTCACTGGGAATGTATCATTCACTTGAATTGTTTTTCGTTCGTTTTGGATTGACAAGGTTACCTTCAGGCGCAACGTATTGTTCCACGTGAAATCCACTTGGAATTCACGTGGTTCGTTTTCCCGAAATCAACTTGGGGGTTATCCTCGCAGGTTTGCCCGGCAGGTCATTCAAACTCCCACAGCGCTTTCGTCGCCCGTCCCGAACTCGCCCGCAACATGATCATTTCAATGCTGGCACGGCCCATAGTGATTGATACCGAAGGGCGCGTGGAAGTCCCTTGCATTCCCTGCCTTCCAAGTTTGGCTTGGGGGGCGAGGGTCGCGAAAATCAGCAAGCAGCGCAGGTCTTCCTCCGAAAACTCACCGCGCTTGCTCCCAAAACGACCTGAAAGTTTCACCAGCTAGCCCCAAGGCGGCCCACCTGCGCGGGACTTGTGCAAAGCACATGTTTTCGGCGAATTTCTGCCCGGCTCTGCCAGGCTCGGGCGTGACTTCCTTGTGGCAGCGACCTTGCAGTCATATGGCTGCGCTGCGTCCGCGCGACTGCGCAATGCGGAATGAGCTTTCGGAACGCTGATGCAAGACCCACGCGGCCGTCGGGAACGAGGGGCTGGCAACGCGCTCGCGACGAGGACCGAGACCGACGAAACGACGGCGACGAGGGTCTGCAATACAGCAAGGATCGATTCACATTTTTGATTGGGACGGAAGTCTCAGAGACAAAACTGCCGTTCAATATCCCACCAGCAACAGAAAGGGGCGCGCTCGCATAACCCTCTCCTCCCCCCCTTCGAGTGTGGGGTGGGGGGTTGGAAGCCTTCCTTTCAAAGGGGAGGGTTCGGACCCTGGCTTCCCCCGTTTGCCCCGGAAAGGGGTGTGGGGGTTTGTCAACTTCCTTGGCAGGGGGCTGTCAACTCCCAGCCTCTCGCGCCCCTGGCCTTGGGGTTTTGGCAGCGGGATTCGGGCTTTAGAGTTAGGACGTTAGGGTTAGGGTCGGGGTGTTCGGGTTCGGGTTCTGGCGGTAGGACGTTAGGGTTGAGGTGGTAGAATGATGGTGTTGAGATTTGGTTGTTAGGGTCAGGGCGATGGGCTTAGGGTGATCGGATGAGGATTTGGGCTGTAAGTTCAGGGTATTTGGGTCAAGGTGGTAGGGTTACATCTTCGGTGCTAGTGTGGATGTGTGTTAGGGTGTGCGGGGTCAGGTTTCGGATGTTTTGGTTACGTATTTAAGGTGTTAGGATTCGGGTGTCAGGCTTGGGGCTGGGGTGTTAGGGTTGGGATGGTAGGATTCGGGTGTCTGGTTTGGGTATGTGCGTTAGTGTTTGTGTGTCAGTGTTCGCGGGCTAGCCTACTTCACTTTCAAAGGACCGACGCAAATCCAAACGCCAAGTAATATCGCGCCGGAACGAACAATGTCTTCACCATGGGCGATGGGCGCAGGATGCTGGCCGCTGGTGAAATTTGATGCTTCGCTGCTTCGACACTGATGTTTCGCAGAAGTTTTAGAAATGAGCGCAAGCCGCAGCCGTGGCACGTGAAAAAAGAGACGGCTCACCTATACCGCGGCACCACATGGCGGAAGGAATGGCCTAACATGTGGCGACAGAGCAATGGGGGCGCCAAGCGGCCGAAAACAAAGTGTTTAGTAATGCTCCAATCGTCACAACACCTGTTCACTGATACTTAGGGGCCAGCGCAAGGAATGATTGACAACAAGAGCAGTAACAATAACAACAGCAACACAAGCAAAGTTGAAGCGCCGCAAAGCTCCAGGGCCCGATGACAGACCTACACAGGTATTCAAGGAACTCGCAGAGCGCACCTTAGATCCAACATTCGCCCTTCTCAGCGATTGGTGGGACAACGAACACATCCCGCCAGTTGTTTTGGAATGCCGCGTCGTTGGGATACCTATGCGACCACCCTTCGGGTGATAAGGAGGTTCGGGGGGGGGAACCAACGTCTCACTCGATCGGTCTCACGATCGATTTCACCATCGATCTCACTGTCGGTCTCGCTCGATCGATCTCACTCGATCGATCTCACAATCGATCTCACTCGATCTATTTCATTCGATCGGTCTCACGATCGATTTCACTATCGATCTCACTATCGACCTCACAATCGATTTCACAATCGATCTCACTATAGATTTCACTATCGGTATCACAATCGATCTCACAATCAACGTCGTCATCATCATCAACAACATCACCGTCATCACCCTCATCAACATCATCATCGTCATCATCGGGACACCATCATCATCATCGCCTCATCACTACCACCATCCACATCACCATCCACATCACCATCATCATCATCATCGTCATCATCATCATCACCATCGGTTTACCATCATCGTCACCATCATCATCATCAGCTCATCATCATCATGAACAACCTCATCAACATCATCAGCATCGGGGCACCAACATCATCATCAACAAAATCATCATCAACACCATCATCATCGGGACACCATCATCATTGGGACACCATCATCATCATCATCACCATCATCAGCATCGGGACATCATCATCATCATCAACATCAGCATCATCATCACCATCATCGGGCCACCGTCATCAAAACCATCATCATCACCCCATCGTCATCATCCTCAACAACATCATCATCGGGACACCATCATCGTCATCATCATCATCAACAACATCATCATCGGAACACCATCATCATCATCACCATCATCATCAACATCATCATCAACCTCATTATCATCATCGGGGCACCATCATCATCTTCATCATCATCGTCACCATCCAGCATCTCATCATCACTTCATCACCAAGATCATCCTGATCATCAACATCATCATCGGGACACCATGATCATCATCATCAGCAACATCATCATCAACATCATCATCATCGGGACACCATCATCATCACCACCATCACCATCACCATCATCAATCACATCGTCAACATCATCATCACCATCACCGGGACACCATTATCATCACCACCATCACCGTCATCATCATCGTCAACATCATCATCATCGTTATCATCATCATCATCATCATCATCATCATCATCATCATCATCATCATCATCATCATCATCATCATCATCATCATCATCATCTTCGGGGCACCGACGGGACACGGGCGGGACACCGCGCGGCACCGGTCCCCGGAAAGGAAACATTTGTTCTGGCCGCGCCTCAGCCAGAGGCGGGACACCGGCGGGACACCGCGCGGCACCGGCCCCCGGAGAGGAATCATTTGATCTGGCCGCGCCGCAGCCGGAGGACGCTTTCTTCTCGCCCGCCCGCGCAGCTTCTTCTCGCCCGCACGCACGGCACGCACGAACACGAAACCGAAACCGATTTCCCGGTAGGGGGGCTCTCCGTTCCACTTCGATCTCACCCCCGTCACCTCCGATTCAAACATGGAGGGGCAGACAATCTGGCCAACTACAAACAGATATTTGTGTTGGCCGAAAGTTACGAGACATGCGCGTCGCTGATGCAAACAAAGGTTAGCGGTATATCTGGAGACGCACATGGTAGCGGAGCCAGGTCGGATGTCGAGCGAAACGATCCACCGCGGCAGCCATACGTTGCGTGCGCAGGGCCGCAGAAGAAGCAGACATCACAGGACACAAGGTTTCCCTTGTAGTTGGAGGCTGTGAGACAACGCTCGGTAAACTCACCAAGGATGGCTCGTGCTCGGCTTGGCAGAGATTGGGGATGCTTGTCAAGCTACAACTCAGCATCACATGATTGCACCAAGACCCCATGCTCACAGCTGACGGCCAGACATCCGACTGGTACTCGCTGGGGTATGGAATCCGCCAAGGATGCCCCGTCTCGCCACATTTCCCCATATCCTAAGATGGTGTTCTTGTTATTTTTTGGACGCCGCCGACTCCAGAGAACAATTACTCACTGCGTGGAGCCCCCCATATGTGCATCTCATGTTTTATGTCATGCTATAGTGCACGTCTGTTCATGAGCGCTTGATTATAATAGCGCGTCCACATGGGCGACAGGGCCGACGAAAACGAGTGAATCCTAATGCGAGTGAGTGAGTATGAGTCACAGTGAGCTTTGAATATGCTTGAATTTGAGCCTCCCATTCATTCCCCTTCCTCAGCTGCCAGGCCGTGCCCTCCTCAGCCTGTGGTGATCCTAAAACATATGCATATTACCACAGGCCCGCCCCACCAGAGCGTGAGAAAACCGCCGGCCCCACCAGAGCGCGAGGGCACGTGCCGGAACGGATGCTGAAACCAGCGCCCCGCCGGAGACATCCTCACAGACTGCTCTCCACGCGAAGGATGTTGAGCATGAAAACGAGTAAACTGCCTGAGACATTTTCACAACATGGCCGTGAATGGGCCTGTGAAAACACCCCTGGCGGCTCCCCTAAGGGGTGCATATGTGCATGTCGTATGTGGAGCTCCCCATATGTGCACCTCATGTTTAATGTCATGCCATAGTGAGCGTCTGAGATGAGGGTGCCATGCCATGTTTTGTGTCTTGCCATGTTCTATGTCAAGTGACGTCGAGCCAAGGATGTTGAGCACGAAAACGAGCAAACCGCCTAAGACATCCCCACAAAATGGCCGCGAACGGGCCCGTGCAAACACCCCTGGCGGCTCCTCCCCGTAGGGGTGCTGAAACCAGCGCCCCGCTTGAGACATCCTCACAAGTTGTTCTGGAAGCAGAATATGTTGAGCATGAAAACAAGCAAACCGCCTGAGACATCCCCACAAAATGGCCGCGAACGGGCCAGTGCAAACACCCCTGGCGGCCCCCTTTAGGGGTGCTGAAGCCAGCGCCCCGCCTCAGACATCCTCACAATCTGCTCTCCAAGCGAAGGATGTTGAGCATGACAACAGGCAAACCGCTTGAGACATCCCCACAAAATGGCCGCGAACGGGCCCGTGCAAACACCCCTGGCGGCTCCCCTGAGGGGTGCTGAAACCAGCGCCCCGCCTGAGACATCCTCCAAATATGACGCGTGTTGAGTAATTCCGATTAAGAGAAGGTCTGAGTATGCGTAGGTCTGAGTATAAGTAAGTATGTCTATGAGTACGTATGGGTATGAGTAAGTCTGAGTATGAGTAAGTCTGTGTATGAGAGAGTCTGTGTATGAGAAAGTCTGTGTATGAGCAAGTCTGGGTATGAGTAGCTCTGAGTATGAGTGAGTCCGAGTAAGAGGAGATGAGAAGAGGAGGGGACGAAAAGAGGAAGGAGGAAGAGGAGCAGGAGGCGTCCAAGTAATAACAATAACCCCATCTTAGGATAGCGAGACTGAGTATGTGTAGGTCTGGGTTTGACTTCGTCTGAGCATAAATGAACCGAATCACGAGAAGGTCTGGGTATGAGTAAATCTGAGTATGATTAGATTTGAGTATAAATGAGTCTGAGTAAGAGTAAGTCTGTGCGTGAGCAGGTTCGACAAGGAAGAGCGGAAGGAGGAGGAGGGAGGAGAGGAGGGGTTCTGGTTTTGGTTGGAGTCGGCGCCGTCCAAGTAATAACAATAACCACATCTTAGGATATGGGGAAGAACACGCCAAGAACACATATTTACTCATACACCTACTTATTCATATTCAGATTTACTTATTCATACCCAGACGTACTCATACACAGACTTACTCATACCCAGACTTTCTCATACACAGACTTACTCATACACAGATTTACTCATACTCAGACATACTCATAGTCAAAACTATTCAAATTCAGACTTACTCATACCCAGACGTACACCTATACATATTTACTCATACACAAGCTTGGTCATACTCAGACTTACTCATGCCCAGACGTATTCATACACATACTTACTAAAACTCAGACCTACACATACACAGATCTTCTCATAGTCTGAGTTATTCATATACATACACATACCAGATTCTGGAGACGTCTCAGGCGGGGCGCTGGTTTCAGCACCCTTAAAGGGAACCGCCAGGGGTGTTGTCACGGGCCCGTTCGCGGCCAGTTTGTGGGGATGTCTCAGGCGGTTTGCTCGTTTTCATGCCCAACATCCTTGGCTTTCAGAGCAGATTGTGGGGATGTCTGAGGCGGGGCGCTGGTTTCAGCATTTGTTTTAAAAAGGGAACCGCCAGGGGTGTTTTCACGGGCCCGTTCGCGGCTGGTTTGTGGGGATGTCTGAGGCGGTTTGCTCGTTTTCATGCCCAACATCCTTGGGTTTCAGAGCATCTTGTGGGGATGTCTCAAGCGGGGCGCTGGTTTCAGCACCCCTGCGGGGAGCCGCCGGGGGTGTTCTCACGGGCCCGTTCGCGGCCATTTTGTGGGGATGTCTCCCGCGGTTTGCTCGTTTTCATGCCCAACATATTTTGCTTTCGGAGCAGATTGTGAGGATGGCTCAGGCGGAGCGCTGGTTCCAGCACTCCTCAGGGGAGTAGCCGGGGGTGTTTTCACGGGCCGTTCGCGGCTGGTTTGTGGGGTTGTCTCAGGCGGTTTGCTCGTTTTCATGCCCAACATCCTTGGTTTTCAGAGCAGATTGTGTGGATGTTTCAGGAGGAGCGCTGGTTTCAGCACCCCTAAAGGGAACCGCCAGGGGTGTTTTCACCGGCCCGTTCGCGGCCAGTTTGTGGGGATGTCTCAGGCGGTTTGCTCGTTTTCATGCCCAACATCCTTGGCTTTCAGAGCAGATTGTGGGGATGTCTCAGGCGGGGCGCTGGTTTCAGCACCCCTAAAATGAGCCGCTAGGGGGTAGGACACGTGCCCGCTCGCGGCTGGTTTGTGGGGATGTTTGAGGCGGTTTGCTCGTTTTCATGCCCAACATCCTTTGCTTGACGTCACTTGACATAGAACATGGCAAGACACAAAACATGGCATGGCACCCTCATATCAGACGCTCACTATGGCATGACATTAAACATGAGATGCACCTATGGGGAGCTCCACGCAGTGAGTAATTTTTTCTTGTAGCCATGACTGTCAGGCTCCACGACGTCCGCCAGTCTGTTGTCTACTTCATGGTGGGGCACAAGCCACAGGTGGCGAATCGCGATGAAATTCCAGGCGCAGATGACGCGGTTGTTGTCTCCGACACCAGGTCACTGAACGAGATTTTTGGCAGCAGTCGAGTATGAGTGAGCCAGATATGGAACGTCGTTGGACATGGGGAAGTGCGAGGCAGTCGCAGCCCATGCGGGTCCTAACTTGCATTCTTGCTGATGGTTACGCGCATGGGCGAGGTGAATTCCCAGGTCCGCCGCCCGAGCGCAAAGTGCGACAGCGCGCGGGAAGTGCAAGCGCAAATAGGAGCGTGCGCGGCGGCATTTAAGAACGTTGGTTGGGCCAGGAGACAGCAGCCGCCCCGCGAAATCCAAACTGCAAGCGCAGGGCGCCGTCGCCGCGCCCGAGCAACCTGCGCGCCTCGAATCAGCCCGGCCCACGCAGGGCACAGCGGGTCGGCTCGGCGCTTTTCAGCTCAAGGACACCATGTTCTATGACACACAGACAACATATGTCAGCGTAGCCAACGCGAATGAACGAGTTCACAAAGTGACCGGAGACGTGCCCCGACAGGGAAGCAGATAACGCGCGCCCACCATCAAGTTCAGCGCGGCGCGCGCCAGGTGCACGTTGCTAATCTACCGAGCCACCCTTGGAACTGGCCCCGATCGCCCTGCCCGCAGGCGCTACTTGATCCTGTCGCGCTTCGACCCAGGCAGTGGGCGCGCGGGAGGGAAGGCCGCGCCCGGCTGAATTGGGCCGGAAATCATTCGCATGGCATTGGGAAGCTGCCGGGGGCCCGCCGCCGCCAGTTCTCCGCGTCGCAGAGGTCGAACCGCGAACCCACTCTGCGCCCAAGCTTTTCGAAAAAGCCGCCCAGTCTCAGTTAATTTCTTGAGCGTCGTAGTCACCCCGATGACTTGGGCCCATTCCCCCCTTTTCCCGAAACCGTGCTTGCGCTCGGGGGATCTTACTTCCGTTTTAAGGAACTGGGCCTGAAGGTCGGTTCGGCGGCTGCGCGGCCGCCGCCCCCGCCCCATCGCCGCCCGTCGCGTTAGCTTCTGGGTCGGTCTCGCGGCCGCGCGGCCGCCCTCGACGCCCCGTCGCCGCGTTGTCGCTGCCCGTCGCATGGGCCCGACGGTCGGTCTGGCGGCTGCGCGGCCGCCGTCGCCGCCCAATTGCCGCTCGTCGTTTGGGCCTGCCCGTCGGTCTGGCGGCCGCGTCGTCGCCGTCGCCGCCCCGTCGCCGCCGTCGCCGCTCATCGCCGCCGTTGGGCTGCGTCGCGTAGATTGTTTTGCGTTGTGTTACATTGCTTCTCATGGCTTTCCATTGCCCTCAATTGCTTCGCATTGCTGTGCATGTCTTTGCGTCGCTTGCCTTTGCTTGGCATTGCCGCGCGTTGCCTTGCTTTGCTTTACTTTGCAGCGCGTTGCCTGGCATTGCTTTGCTCTGCGTGTCTCTGCGTTGCTTTGCACTGCGTTGATTTGCCTTGCTTCGCGTTGCTTTGTGACGCATTGCGCGGCATTGCGTCGCTTTGTCTTGCTTCGGTCTGCGTGGCGCTGCGCAGACATGCAATCAATGCGGGGGGGATTTTTGAATCAGAGTAACAGTCAATTTTCTATGCTCGCCAAACAGTGCTTGCGCTTGTGCCCCTGATTCTCTTCTGAAGAACTTGGCCTGGCGGTCGGTCTGGCGGCTCCGCGCTCGCCGTCGCCGCCCCGCCGCCGCCCCGTCGCCGCCCGTCGCCTGGGCCTGGCCGGCGGCGCGGCGGCGCCGCGCTCGCCGTCGCCGCCCAGTCGCCGCGTAGTTCGCGCGGCGTGGCGTCTTTTCTTCGATGGAATTAGGGCCCGCCGCCCCCCCCCCGAGGCCGGGGTTATCGACGCCCCCGGGGGATGAGTAACTGACAGCGAATGATGATACGTTCTAATAAGTGCGAAGTCACGTCGTCCCAGCCAAGCCGGCGTCGACGCCCCCCCTCGCCCTCATCGAGTGATGCGACGCGCCCGCACTTGTTTTTCAAACGTCATCAGTTCATGAGAATCCCTCGCCAAAAATGCGGGACGAGGCGCGCGCGCTCGCGTCGCCGCGCGCGCGCCCCGAAATATTTCAAAAAATCCGCGGCTTCGCTAGGGCTTCAGGTTCGCGTGCCCCGAAAACATATAATTGCACATGGCTGTGCAATGTGACTTTTGAGCAAATGAGGTCTGCGCGCGTGCTCGCGCGAATTCTTAAGCAATCGCTGGGTTGTAAACATTCTCATCAAAAGCGATGAAGCGGGCATCTCGCGCGCGCGTCGGAACGCGCGTCGGCCCCGCGCGCGTCGAAATCAGTCCATGATCTCCGTTGCCGACGCGCGAGCACCCTCATCGCCGTCGGCGCGATCCGCGTCGGCGCCGCCGCTGGCCTGGCCGTCGTCATCGCCGTCGTCGCCGCCAGCGTCGCCGCCGGCATCGTCGCGCCCACCGCTGTCGGCGCCGCCGCGATGCCTCGCCCGCCCGAGCCGCGCGCGCAGAAGCGCCCGCGCGTCAGCGCGGCCTGCAAGACGCGCCGGGAATTTCCCGGCGGTCAGCGCCACTGCAGCCGCGCCGGTCGCGCCAGACTACCCGGCCGCTCTGCGCGCGAGGCTGCGCGCGCTAGCGCGGTCGTAGCGGCGCGCCGGCCAGCGCCGAGCAGTTGTCGCAGTCGCCGCCGCAGGGGTTTGGCAAGCGACGTTGCACGCGGGCGGGTGGCACGATTGCGCGAGCAGTGGAGCTGGCGACGTCATGTTCGGCCAGGAGATTTCTCGCCTTAAAAAAATTAGGATTTGCCGCTCCTCCGCGGGCGGAGTTAACAGCCTCCCTTTTCGTATCGAAATTTGCGCATGGCTCTACTGCGTCGCCCTTCCTACATTTGAGTTCACACCGCCCCATCCAAACCTGTGTCGACGCCCTCCCCGCCATCCTCTGCAGCTGATTACGCGCGCGCTCGTTTCCCAAAAATCATCAGTTCTGAGGAACCCCTTGCGACAAATATGACGCAGTGCACGGGCGCGCGTCGCCGCGCGCGCGCGCCCAGACAATTGTCAAAAACGTAAAGGTTCTGTACGGATGTTAAATACGAGCGCCCCGAACGTGTTACAGAACACATGAGCTTGCAACATCAGCATTCGAAAACGTTGCGCGCGCTCTCTTGCGAATTTTTAAGAATACCATTGGGCTTCCAACGTGCTCATCAAACGCGACCAAACGGGCCCCTCGCGCGCGCACGCGCGCACTTTCGCACGCCCTTGCGCGCGCGCGTAAAGTCATTCGAACGCCCTCGCGAGCGTGTTTTTTGTTGTTGGAGCAAAATTCAGGCGGGGTGGGTGCGATCCCTATGACATGCCACCACGCGGGACACTCACGCGCGTCGGTCGCGCGCGCGTTGAAATCTATTCAAGCCGACGCGACGGCGCCATCGTCGTCGTCGGCGCGATCAGCATCGGCGCCGTCATTGACCATGCCGTCGCCACGGCCATCATGGGCGCCATCGTCGCCACTATCATAGTCGTGTCCACCGCTGTCGACGTCGCCATGATACCGCGCCCGCCCAAGTTGCCGAATCGCACTGGACTGCCCGCGCGTCAGCGCGGCCTGCGAAACGCACTGGGAGGCGCCCAGCGTTCAGCGCCACCGCAGCCGCGTCGGTCGCGCCAGGCGGCTGCGCGCGCGAGCCTGCGCGCGCTAGCGCGGCCGCAGCGACGCGCCAGCCAGCGCCCAGCATCCACCCCAGTCGCCGCCGCAGGGGTTCTGCGAACCAAGTTGCGGGCGGTCAGGCGGGATGATTGCGCGAGCGCGGGGGGTGGTCGCGCTCGAGGGAGTCAAGGTCAGTTGCGCCGCATCGGTTCTCCTTTTTAAGACAGAATTCGGATCCACCGCTCCCCGTGGCGGGGTTATCGAACCCCCTTGGGCGTTCCCCCCGATCATCTTCACGGAATAGCTTTCCGCGAGCTTTCTGTGGTCAACGACATCCGTTTGCAAGAACCCCATCGCGTCCAATGGGGCGAAGTGCACGCGCGCGCGTCGTTGCGCGCCCATGCCGGGGCCCTTCAAAAACCAGAGATTTCACGCGGATTTCAAAAACGAGTGTCCCGAACATAGGCGCACGTGTCGTTCGCCAGGATTTGGTCAAATCATGTCTGCGCGCGCTCTTGCGATCGTTGTTCATCATATAAAAACGCAGGTTCCGCGCGGATTTCAAGATCGAGCGTCCTGCGGTGGGCATAGGGGTCGGATGTTAAGGCTGCGGTGCTAGGGATGGGATCTTGGGGTGAGGGTTCTCGGGATCAAGCGTGCGTGTGTTGGTGTTGGCGTTAGGGTGTTCGGGTTAGGGTGTTAGGGTTAGGGTGTTAGTGCTAGGGTGTTAGGGTTCGAATGTTCGGTTGTTAGGTCTAGAATGTCAGGGCTCGGGTCAGTGATAAGATCTTGGGTGTCAAACTTAGGGTGCTAGGGTTAGGGTAAGGCTGCTAGGCTTAGGGTGAGAAGGTTAGGGTGGCAGGGTGGCAGGGGTAGGGTTCCAGAGCCAGGGGGGCGGCGTGGCCAACGGGGGGGGCGAGGTGGGAGGTACAATTTTCGAGTCCAAGGAGGGGAGGGAGGGGGACTCCACCCCTCTTGTGGAAACGGCGGGTGGTCCTGGTCGACGGATCTGTAGGGGATGGGGGGGTCCTGGGGACCACGGGCCGACGGGAGGGAGAGGAAGGAGAGGGTCCTGGACACCCCCCTCAAACGGGATCCAATTGCACGCCCAACTTTCTGTCTGTCTTGGTTGTCGTTCGCACTTGTCGTTCACATTAGCTCGTCTCCCCTGGCTACAGGCTACAGCATTCATCGACTGGGACAAAAACAGTTCAACTCAGTCCCAAATCACTCGGCAAATCTCTTTATCGACGGGAGACGATTTCGAAAGTGCCCGGTTGCAGGCCACACACCTTCACGTGTGCGCGAACGGCGCGCGGAGTGGCGGCGTTCATACTGTTGGTGGCATGGTCGTCTTCGCGTACGAGCATCCTGGCCTGGACACACAAGTGTGCCTGGCGTTTGGATGTTTTTGGTGTGGCCGAAACTATTATCTATGGCGTGGGATACGGAGCCTTCTGTCACGCTTGTATTGGGAGAGAGGGCACCTTTGCGGCAGTGGACAGGTCGTGTGCTCTCGTCACATCGTCCCGCAACGGGAAGGTAAGAATATACATCATGGTCTGGAGAGTAGTAATCGGGGATGACCGAGCCGATGGTGATAATTGAAAGTCAGTGGGTATATTAATGATTTCCTGCTATCCGATCCCACACTGGCAGGCGAGGATAGGGGAGAGTAGAGGATAGATCGGGTATGGTGATGGGCACAAGCGTAATGAGGCTGATGACCGTGAGGGGGGCTATGGAGGATGACCACGCCCCCCACCCATCTCCTGCTGCTTATCGGGGGCGTGCATGGCGCAGCACCAATGCAGCCAGCTTGATAATCTTACGAAGGCGGTATTTGAAATGCGGAGGTCAAAGGGTGCGTTGAGGTAGTAGAAGGGAGGATGCGTGAAGGATGCGGAATGTGGGGAAAGAGAGGGAGGAGGAAGAGGAGGAGGAAGAGGAGGAGGGAGACGAGGATGATCAGGACGAGGAGGAGCGACAAGAAGGAGGAATACAGTGGAGACCCGTACCAAGAAACACCCTGCTTGCTTCCAGGGTGCCTTGAGTTTCTTGGATTTCGATGGTTTTGCGACGGAGAGCGTGACGCTCCCACGCCAAGAATCAATGGACGTCCTGGGAGCTCAGGTTTGGGTTTCTTGTGGAAGGTTTCTTGTGGTTGGGCCCCCTACTGTAGGATGCAATATGAAGAACAGGGGGTGGTGATGATGATGCTGTTGCTGATGATGACGGCGGTAGTGGATACGATGATGATGATGATGATGATGATGATGATGATGATGATGATGATGATGATGATGATGGTGAGTATGATGGTGATGGTGATGGTGATGGTGATGATGCTGGTGCTGATGATGCTAATGATGATGGTAAAAGTGGTGGTGATAACGATAATGATGACGATGACGATGGCGACGACGACGATGATGCTGATGATGCTTATGAACATTATGATGTTTATGATGCTGATGCTGCTGCTGCTGCTGATGATGATGATGATGATGATGATGATGATGATGGTGGTGGTGGTGGTGGTGCTGATGATGATGGACGTTTCTATTGAAGTTGAATGCCTCTAGAGGGGAAGGGAGAGGCCGAATGCAGAATGCGTTGTCTCTTGTCAATAGCCTTCGGCTCTCGAGCTGGTGGGCCGCGGCTTGGCCGCGGCGCATGGCCGGGGCCTTCCTGGGGCTTCCCGCGGGCTGGGCGGGGCTCATCGACCGCTGGGGCGTCCCCGCGCTCCAGGCCTGGGTCGCGCGCTGCCTGGCGGTGGAGCTCCCGCCGTGCCCAGGGTGCCCGGGCTGCAGCTGCCCAGCCTGCCCGCCCTGCCCTGGTGCCTCAGTGGGCGCGACCACAGGCACTGTCGCACTCGCCTGCGGGACGGCCGCGCTGGCTGGCGCGTCGCTCGGGGCCCTCGGCACCTTCACGGCGCTCCGGCTCTGGGCGCCGCGCTGGGGTGCTGCGGAAGGCCGCGGCCGACCCGCGACGGTCGCCAGCGCGTCAGGGACACAGCCGCCGCTCGCTGCGCTCGCCGCTGGGCCTCATGTCGGAGGCGTGGGCGTGGGTCTTCTACAACGTGGTCGGCGCGCCGCTGTTCCACCAGAGGAGGGTAGCAGGCCAGCTGGCGCTCACGACTGACGTGATCATCGTGACCCCAGATGACATGGTCTATGCCGAGACCTTGCTGACGGCGGGGCCCGACATCTCGGCGGTGCGGTTCTCGGCTACGAGGTGGCCGCCGCCGCCGGGGATCGACCCTGGCGCGACGCACAGGTTCCGCCAGGCCCCTTCGGCGGCGCGCGAGGCGGCCTGGCTGGCGGCCGCCGTCGCGGAGGTCGCGCCAGCCGCCATCGTCGGGCCCGTGCCGCCTCCCGATGGGGCTGCCGCCGCACCGCCCGCGGCCGGGGTCGCCGCTGCCGCGCTGGCCGCTGCCGGGCCGCCCGCGCCCGACGGACCGTTCGCCGCGGCGGTGCCAGGCCCGGCGGCTGGCGTGCCCATCGCGCCGGGCGCCCCCCCGGCCGTCGGAGCGCCTCCAGGACCCTCCTGGAAGAACGACGGCGGCGCCCCTCGGGCCGAACGGCGAGGCGCCAGCGGGCTGGTCGTGGGTGCTCGCTGAGGATGCAGGCGGCCTCGTCTACGGCTCGGCGGTGCCAGTCGGCCTGATCGGTGGCGCGATCTTGGCAGCGCGAGCGGGCCGACGAGCGACCATCACTATCGTCAGAGGTACCTCCGCCATGGCGTTCCTCCTGGAGGACTGGCGGCGAGGTGATTTCATCGACAAGTGGCGGGGGACCGACGCGAGGATCTTGGCGCGCACGCCGGGCGTTCGCCTGGCGCGGAGCTGGCTCGCAGTGACCGAGTCGGCGGTGGAGGTGGCAGACCCCAGCTTCACCTTGCAGCCGAGGTCCGCGGGCTGGTGCGTGGCGCGGTTGCTGCGGGAGGGCGGGCCCATCCAGCACCACGAGAGCTGGAAGTCCCGCAAGGGGCTCAACTCCTCGGACTGGGGCGTCTCGGAGCCCCGCGCGCTCTCCACCGTGCTCGAGGACCTCGCCACGCACGACGAGGCGAACGTGACGAACCTCCTCGGCGCGGAGCGTCTTCTGAGGAAGACGCAGCTGATCGAGCACTTCTGGGACGAGAAGCAACGGGGGCAGGATGCGGGGCAGCTGAAGCTGCTGGTGGAGGAGGTCTCCGCTTTCCTGGGCGGCACGGGTCCGTCGAGTCGCCCAAGCAGCATGGCGCGCCCCGCCCTGCTTGATGTGGTCGGCAAGGAGCTCGAGCGCATCAGTCAGATCAAGAAGAACGCCCGCAAGCTGCGGGAGGAGGCGAAGGCCGCCGCTGGGCCGAAAGCCGGCGGAGCCTAGGCATGACTCTCTCATGCCCGGGGGGGCCCTGTGGCCCAGCTCCCCCGGGCGCTACGGCATCGGGGCCCATCTCGGCGACTGCCAGTGGCGCTGAGGGTGTACATAGCACTTTCGACGGCTCGGGCGCGGAGCGGCAGCGGGACCTCTTTCCGCTGCGCGTGCCTGGCGCCGCCGATCCTGGCGGGCTGGCTGCTGGCGTCTGTTCCCGAGCCGTGCGGCGGCGCGCGCGGCGCGCAGCGTCCGCGCCCTGGCTCATGCGGCAGGCGGTCGAGGCGCTCAATGGCCTCAGCGGTGCTGGGTGCAGGGTGGCTCGCTGCCGCGGGCTGGCGCGACGCTCGCGCAGCAGCAGTCCCTGACGCGGGTCGCGGACTCCGTCTCCCAGCTGGGCCCCCCGCCAGGCGACCTACAGCCTTTGGCAGCCCCGCAGGAGCTCCAGGCTGCTCTGTCCTACGACGGCTCGCTGTCGACCAGGGCGGAGGCGATGGACGTCTCCCGGCTCTCGCTACCTCCTCCAGGTAACCGCCCCGTGGCGCTGGAGCAGCTGCTGGGGGCCGAGGTTTTCGACTCCGTCTATCGCGTTATCACGTGCAAGGTCTTGCCAAATACCGAGGTTTTGCAGCGGAAGCAGAGCGCTGGCTTCAAGAAGCCTTACTCGGACCCCTGCCTTCGAGACCCTCGCCGCTACGCAGCGCTGGTGAGGCGTCTCCACGAGGCCGGGGCGGTCGACCTCGTCAGCGACGCCGCCCTGGTGGTCGACGAGGTTGGCCTGTTCAGCGTGGCCAAGAAGAGTGGGAAGCAGCGGCTGGTCGTGGGCGCCCGCCCCGCCAACTTCTGGTTCGGCGACCCCGAGGGCGTCCACCTGGCCACCGGCGCGGCGCTGGCGGCGATCGAGCTGCCGGACGGCGCCAATTTGTGGACCGCTTCGGCGGACATCGTGGACGCCTTCTACAACGCGCAGTTGCTGGACGCTTGGAGGCCGTACTTCGCGCTCCCTCCGCTGGACTCCTGGAGGCTTGGGCGGGAGGCCGCCCCCGGGCAGCCGCGCGCGCAGCGGCTCTGGCCGCGGCTCGCGGTGCTGCCCATGGCCCCACGCGCTGGCCGTCTGCCGGCGGGTGTCGGAGGCGGCCGCCGACCGCGCAGGGCTGCCAGTGTTGTCCAGGATCGCGGACCGGAGGGCCGGCCCTAGCCTGGGCGCCGGCGCGCACCTCGTGCACGTCGACAAATTCGCCCCCCTCGCCCTCGACGGTGACACCGCCGACCGCCTGAAGGATGACATGGTCGCCGAGCTGCGCAGCGAGGGCTTCCCGGTGCATGGGGAGGAGGCCGCCTTGCTCCACGCGCAGGTGCTGGGCTGGGTCATCGATGGCGCGCGGGGGGCAGTCGCGCCTTCGCCTCGGAGAGCCTGGAGGATCATCCTGGCCACGCGCGCGCTCCTCGCCATGCCGAGGGTCTCGGCCCAGCAGGTGCGCCAGGTCGCGGGCCACTACGCCTTCCTTTTCATGGCGAGGCGCCCGCTGCTGGCAGTTTTCTCGGCCGTGTACCGCTTCATCGCAAAGGCCGGTGAGGCGCCTAGGCTTTGGTGGCCCAGCGTGCGCCGAGAGCTGACGCGGGCCATGGGGGTTGTCCCGCTGGCCCACGCCGACCTCCGGGCCCGCTGGCTGGGCCGAGTTCTGCGCGCGGATGCCTCCGTGTGGGGCCGAGGGGCATGCGGGCGTGAAGTGAGCAACGACGTGGTGGAGAGGATGGGCAGGATCCAGGAGCGCTGGCGCTTCCGAGACCCCAGTGCGAGGGCGCCCTGGGAGCAGCTCATCGAGCCCCATCGAGCCCCAGGAGGCCCTCGTCTACTCCGAGCCGCCCTCGAAAGGTCACGTCTGCAGCGCCCCGTCGCACATCCAGGAGCCCGTCGCCCCCATGGACGCAGGCAGCCCCCGCGCGGAGCCCCGGGATACCGACTTCGAGCCTCTGGAAGTGCATCGCATCTCAGGGGGCTGGGTTGCCATCTCGAGCGGGGCCTGGGAGAGGGAGGAGCACGTCGCAACCTTGGAGGGGAGGGCCCTAATCCACGCCGTGAAGCACGTCCTTCGGGACGCCGGGCAGCATGGCCATCGTGTCCTCTTCCTCTCAGACAGTCTCGTCGCCGTCCTGGCCCTGACCAAGGGCCGCTCCTCGCGGCCGAGGATGGCGCGCATCTGCCGCCAGTGGGCCTCCCGCCAGGCGCTGAGGATCGGCGCGCGGCTGCGCTGGGATGCTGTCGCCAGTCTGGCCGCCGCGCGGGAGGGCGGACAGGCAGGTGCTGACGCCGGCGCCGCTCGTGGCGACGGTCCCGCGCCAGGCAGCAGCGGGGCGCTCCAGCCAGGCGACGGCCTCGCAGCGAGGCCAGCGCCGGGCGAGACGCAGCCACCTGTCAAAGGCGGCGGAGGCGGCCGCCAAGCGTGCGGGGAGGGCCGCGGCGCGAGCGCCCGAGGCAGCCCCCCTTCGCTCCTCGGCGGGCCATGTCCTGAGGGCCCTCTCGATCTCGGCGACCACGAGGGCCAAGTACACGCGCCTCTGGGCCGAGTTCGTGGCCTGGGTGACGACCGTGACCGTGGCCCTCCGCACCGAGACAGCGGGCGACCTGCTGTCGCATTGGATGGGCCAGCAGTGCGCCGAGGGTTGGAACCCCTAGCGCGGGGCCTACATGCTGGCGGCGCTGAAGTTCACGATGCCGCAGTTCGGGCGCGGGGGCCAGGGGCTGCCGAAGGCGCTGCAGGCCTTGCGAGGCTGGCGGAGGCGAGTGCCAGCTCGCACTGGGCTCCCGCTGCCCTGGGAGATCGTGGCGCTCATCGCGACTCGCCTGATCGATCGGGGCCAGCTGCTGGTCGCCCTCTACGTGCTGGTGACCTTCGCGGGCCACCTGCGGCCGTCGGAGGCGCTGCTGGCCCTGGGGGCCCACCTGATCCCCCCGACGCCGGGGGGCGCGTGCGACGGCTGGTCACTGGTACTCCATCCTCGCGAGCTGGCAGTGCCCAGCAAGACTCAGGTCTACGACGAGGTGATCCCCTTCGACTTGCCTTTCTACAGCTTCCTGCCCAGCGCTCTCCGCTGGCTCAAGGCGGCGACCCACCCGAGCGAGCCGCTGTTCTCGTTCCCCCTCGTGCGCGTCAGCTCCTTGTTCAAGGAGGCGGCGGAGGACATGGGGCTGGCGTCGCTCACCCCGCAGCTGCACCAGCTGCGGCACTCGGGCCCGTCGGTGGAGCTGGCACTGCAGTTGCGGACCTTGGCCAGCGTCAAGCTTCGCGGCCGCTGGCGGACCGACGCGTCGGTCGCGCGCTACCTCGAGCCAGGCCGCGTCAACGAGAAGCTGCAGAGGCTGGCGCCCGAGGTGCAGCGCGCGGCCCTGCTGGCCCCAGCACGGCTGGCCTCTCTCCTCGGCTGGCGCTGAGGAGGTTGCTGGGCCCCCGCCGCAGGCGCTTCCTGGCGCCGCCGATATTCGTGGAGGTCTTCTCCGGCGAAGGCGTGCTTGCCGCGGCCTTGCGGAGCGATGGCGCCCTGGTCATCGAATGGGACATCGCTTGGGGCGCCGACTGGGACCTCACCGGCCCGAAGGTATCCCGCGTGCTGCGGGGCTGGTTGGACGCCGGCCTGATCTGGGGCATGCATGTCGGCGCGCCCTGTGAGACGTGGTCCAGAGTCCGAGACACCGGACCGCTGCGCGTGCCAGGCGGGCCTCCGTCCTGGCCGAGCCGTCTTCGCTCCGACTCAGAGCTCTGGGGGCTTGCAGTTGTGACGCACCCAGTGGACCGGGCCCAGATCACGACCGCCAATCAGCTAGTGAGATGCTGTGAGAATTTTTGGGCCAGTTGTAAGCGTCTGCAGATCCCTTTTACAGTCGAGAATCCCGCGATGTCTAGACTGTGGCTCATTCCGTCTCTGCAAAGCTGTCGTAAGCAACATCATTTTTCTGGGCTGTCGCACGTTTTTGCCAAGATGGGACAGCGTGGAAAAAGCCGACTGGTCTCCTAGGTTATCGTGTTGATGTCTCGGCTTTCGCTCGCTTATGCACTGGCTCTCGTACTTGTTGTAGTAGGACTGGTCACCCTCATCAAATTCTAAGGGGGAAAAGCTCCTGGAAGGCCTTTGTGGACTTTAGTTGCGCAAGCCTATCCCAAGACGCTCGCGAGACGATGGGCTCGCGCGCTCGGCGGTGCCAGACTGCACCCCGAGGCGCTGTCAGTCACACCGCTCTGGCTAGGCAGCTAACATCAGAGGAGTAGCCCTCCAGATTGTTCGGGATGTTTTGGCCGTGGGGCCGTTCGCCAGAGCAGTAATTCGGCTGATGAATTATCTCTCTTGCCGGCCCCAGTGTCGTTCACGGTGCTGCTTCTTGCTGTCTAACATATTCCGACCTGGCCTCGGAAATACCATCGTCGGGCATGGACGTTTCTATTGAAGTTGAATGCCTCTAGAGGGGAAGGGAGAGGCCGAATGCAGAACGCGTTGTCTCTTGTCAATAGCATTCGGCTCTCGAGCTCCCACCCTCCCGCCCTGTTGCTGCTGCAAGGCTTCGCCGTGGCCGTGGGGCCGTTTGCCAGAGCACGAATTCGGTTGATGAGTTATCTCTCTTGCCGGCCCCAGTGTCGTTCACGGTGCTGCCTCTTGCTGTCTAACATATTCCGACCTGGCCTCGGAAATACCATCGTCGGGCATGATAATGATGAGGATGAGGATGATGATGATGATGATGATGATGATGATGATGCTGGTGATGATGATGATGAGGATGAGGATGATGATGAGACTGATAATGATGAGGAGGGTGATGATGAGGAGGAGGAGGACGACGATGACGAGGAGGAAGAGGAGGAGGAGAAGGAGGAGGAAGAGGAGGAGTGGGAGGAGGAGGAGGCGGAGAAGGAGCATGGCGGCCACAGAAGCACAGTTGAAGCTGGTACACAATCTTAGTCGCCGTGGGTCCCAGGTTCAGCGTTGCTGGCAGGCGACCCGCGGGCTGTGCTGCCCCTGGTTGCGGTTTCTGCCTAGGTGGTTGCTCGCCCGTCTCGTGGTCGCCCAGCTGTTTTGTTGGATCCGCATTCCTGTGGCCGTTTGTATGGCAGAGAGGACGATAGCATAGGCTAGCCTCCAGCCTCCTGCTGCGGCCTTTGTACCCAGGGGGTGTAGACTCACCTCGCATCATTCGTACTCTTAGTGTCCTCCTCATCCTCCTGTTGCTTGTGGGTGACAGATTCTATAGCATGGTGCGGGGTCCTGTCTGAGGTGCTGTGCCCATTTCTCACGCGTTGCCTGGGATATTCTTCCCAGGAGCTGGTTCTGTGTTCGTCTTGCCGCTCTTGGGACGCTCTTCCCCAGGAGTGGGCTCCGTACCCCCGCGTGGTTTCGGATGCTCCTCCACAGAAGCGGGCTCCATCAACATCCTCCCGCGTGGCCTTGGGCGCTTCCTCTCCAGAAGGCGGGCTCCATACCTCCCGCGTGGCCTGGGACGCGTTTCCCCAGGAGCGGGCTCATGGCACTCGACTTGGGGAGCCTCCGAGAGCCGTCGCGGCCGCGGTGATTCGGACTGCTTTTGTGGCGCCCGTCCGTCCGTCGAGCGTCCGGCCGCATGGTGTCGCGGTATCAATGTGGGCGATGAGGAGGAGGACTGGGATGTGGAGGAGGACGGCGGAGGAAAGGGGACGAGGACAGAGGAGGAGGAGGGGGAGGACGGAGGAGAAGGGAGGAGGGAGGTGGAGGTCTAGGAGGAGCAGCAGCAGGAGGAAAAGCATGCGGATTCGGAGGACTAGGAGGACGAGGAAGGAGCAGAGAGGAGGAGGAGGAGGAGGAGGAGGAGGAGGAGGAGGAGGAGGAGGAGGAGGAGGAGGAGGAGGAGGAGGAGGAGGAGGAGGAGGGAGCAGTGAGGATGAGGAGGAGGAGGAGGATGAAGAGTAGCAGGAGGCGGCTCCACCAGAGGGTCGCTCCGAGCTCTGAGGTGAACGGCTTCCCCGTCGTCGAGGACTCGCGTCCTGGCGGAGCGGGCCAGTCCCAGTGCTCCTCCATGCTCCACCTCGTCCCCCCTCAACCTCTCGGGGCCCAGCGGCCTCCACCTCGTCATTCCCATGCCTCCTCCGTCCTCCCCTCACCTCCTCCATGCTCGTTCTCGCCCCGACCCCTCCATCTCGTCCTCGTCTTGGCGGAACGGCCAATCCATTGGCGTTCCGTCTGGTTCCTCCTCCGCTTGTATCAGAGGCCCGACGACCTTGAACTCCTGGAGATCTCACCAGTCGGGCTGCCATCCGACGGTTGGGGAATCTTGGAGGCCAGAAGCGCCTCCGTTCGAACGCCCTCCCTCGACCCCTCCCTCCTTCCCCTCCCTCTTCCCGCTGCCTTCTCCTCCATTCCCTCCTCTTCCACCTTCCCAGAGGGAAGTTTTTGGATGAGGTGGGCGCCCTCAGGGTCTAGCGGAATAGTTTGCCCAAGCTTGATCTGGCAGTTCACAAGGAACATTCGGTGAAAATTGCAGGGATTTCTTCCTGGAGAGTGCCCGACTCTCTGCTGTTGCTTCGCTGGACAATCAGGAGTTCGCATCTGAACCCAAGGAAGTGGCGGCTCCTTTGATGAAACGTTGGGGCGATGTTTTCACCCGTCGATCGGTGGATTTAGACAGACGGCAAATGTGGTGCGTCCAGTCTTCCCAAAACAGTGCTTGCACTCAGAGGTTCTTCCTTTTCTAAAGATTTGTATTCTGAAATATTCGCCGCGTTCCGGCTCGTTGCCGCCCCGTTGCCGCCTGTGAAGGTGTCCCGAGGATTGCACAGGGCTCGCCACGTTCTGATCAGTTGCCGCTCGCCTTTTGCCACGACCGTGGTTGTTCCAGGATGGCACCACATAGCTTGCACCGCATGGCTTGCACCACCTAGGTTCTTTGTACAGATGTCCCCTCCCTCCTGAGCCCGGACTTACAGACACCCCCTGGGACATTGCAGATTACGTACGATGTTGCCTCATCCTTAATTTTCCATATGGGCACTTACAATCCCATACAGGCCAGTCTCGACACCCCCCGCTCATCTCTATCAAATAATAGTATGCGCGCGCACTCGTTCATCTCGGAAGCTTTGTGCTCAAGAGTCCATTGCAAACAATTGCACAACGTCCACACGCGCGCGTACATGCCGAAATCATACCATGCGCGCAAGATCTGCAAGCAAACCAACAAAAAAAAATCAAGGACCATCCGGTTTATCATCACACATCTTGCAAATATAATGCCCGCGCACATTTTCTGAAATCGCAAGAGAATCTGCGTCACCATGATATCGCGTCCGCCCGAGTCACTGACCCGCACTGAAGTTCCCGCGCGCCAGCGCGGCCTTCGAGATGCACTGGAGCCAATAAGCGCCATCGCGGCCGCGTCGGTTGTGCCAAACTGGCTGGCCGCTCTGCGTGCGAGCATGCACGCGTTTGCGCACCCGCAGAGGTTCGCCAGCCAGTGCGAAGTAGTCATCGCTATCGCGATCGCACGGGTTGCGCAATACCAGTTGCCGGTGGGAGGGTGGGGTGATTGCGCGAGCAGTGGAGTTGACGATTTCAAGTTCTGCAGGGTGGATATCACCACATAGCTTACACCACATAGCTTGCACCACATAGCTGGCACCACAAATTGTACAACATAGCTCGCGCATCCAAAACGCTGTTTTTTCCGGGCCCACGCTGGCTAACAAGTGTTCTAGCGTGGAATTGCCTGCTGAGCACCCCGAGTGGCAGCGCAGTTTTTCACATCTGGTCCAGGCCAGGTGTGCATCCTGCGACTTTTCGCCGTGCCCCGATGGTATTCCGTACCGGTCGTGGGGGAATCTTGAGGATTTAGCCGGCCCGTCAATGAACGCGGTCTCGCCACATGATAACCCTGCGGGCGATGCGGTCCGTCCGCATTTCATGCGAGTTTTGTCCGTTGATTCTCGGAGAAGTCCGCGGGTACGCACCCATGTCCTCGGGGAGTTATATACGCTCCCGCCCGCAATCCTGGCCGTTGTTTAACCAGCGCAAGCAACAGGCTTATTGCCAGCTATTGCCAGCACTTGTTGGGACCGTTCGCTGACACATGTGCGTTCCTTATGCAGAGGGGTTTCCTATATGGGCGCGCTCCATTATTCGATATGTGCGCGAAGTTGAACAGTCTTAGTCATGAAGGATTGCAGCGCACTGGCTGACGAGCTGGTGTGGGTCAGGTGGTTCGCGCAGTTCCGTGTTCGTTTCGCCTTTTGGCCGAACTGGTCTTGTTCGCATTTTGTCTCTATGGTCCAGTCGGCAGTCACTCGTGCGAGATCGCTAGGTTTCTGGGTGAGTGGTGATCAATGGGTCTTGCACAAGCGACTCGGGCGCACCACGTTCAGTCTAAGCAAATTGAACTCCACTTCAACCAGAAGCTCACAAGGACGGCGATGCCAACTCTATTTTGTCGGCTTACACGCAGAGTGCCATGAATGTTCGAGAATTTGGGCCGCATGGTACCGCCCCAAGTGTTTGCTATAATCTGGGGGGCGCAGTGGCACAGCTGGTGCACGGCACGCCGATTCCAACAGGTTGGGCCTTGCAATTTGGGTTGCTCCCGCACTGCGCGAGATTGCATTGAACATTACGCCGTGTGCCCATTGGTGTCCACGCTCAAAAGCGGGCTCTTCGGCCTCAAGGCAGTGAGCTTAGATATATCCTTGTATCTTAGCAGCGTCGGGGATAGCGAGCTCGGGCTGGCAGCGCTAGCCGCGCACGAAATTTTCAGAGCGACGACTCGTTTCCGCGGCCAGCCAGAATCTGACGTTCAGATATGTTCCGATGCCATGGAACATTGCCAGGCTCGAAGTGCCACGATAGTTTGACGGGGGCCTTCGACGAGAGTTTGACGTGTGGTTGGCCCCTTCCCCGCTCCCTTCCCCTTTCCCCCCCCTTCCCCCCTTCGTCGTTCCCCCCCCCCCCCCCGCCCCCTACTCTTGTGCGCCTCAGGAGAAACAGGTCTTATGCAACTTCGATGTGTTGTCTCGGTTGAGAAAAATGACGTTTAGCACGTTCGTCGTGTCTTGGAACCCCCAAAACGCTTCGCTCATCAAATAACATCATTGCGGTAGTAGCTGTACCGTACCTCCACCTATCTCTTTGTCCTAAGCCTCCCTCTGTCCGTATCTATTCCGGTTGAAGGGGCAGGTGTTAGTTGCGTGGCCCAGGCGCGCACCACTAGTTTAAAATATTTGCTCGAACAAAAAATGGTCCGCCTCCGTGGGCAACAGCTCGTGAACCCAATGGGCATCTTCGCGAGAGCTCTGATGGCATCTCCCAAGCTGCTCGCACCCCCCGCCGTCGCTGGCGATTCGATTCGAATTTCGCGTCCAACTGTTTTTTACAAGTCGGGCACATCGCACGGACCTGCATGACGTGGATGTTCAACAGATCTTCGGCGCCATTGCAAAGTCCAGGTGCAGCGCGCTCGTCGGCAGAGCGTGCAGGTAGAAGAAGGATCTGGCACGCGGACACTACCTCCCCCACGGCCCCCGGTTTCATCCATGTCCTTCGGTCTGCAAAATGATCGCGAACCGCTTCAGAAGCGAGGGCGATGCGCGCCGAAACAAGAGAGAACCTTCCCCTCCTGCAGCACCGCATCGGGGGACGAGTGATCGAGCAACGACGAGCTGGACGACGGTGGAGCACGCGTGACGCTCACAAGAGAACGCAGGAAAACGCACGAACGGGCTCAAAGGGCGATGGTGGAGATTTCCTCTTCCGCGATGCGCGGAGTACAGATGCGATTAGAGTCAGGGGGGCTGCTGCCGCGAAGTACCCGCGCCATGGCACGGCCATGTGGAGGAGGCCTCGTACCATGGAGCGCATTGAACGGTCGGTTGCCGCCGAACGTCAGAGGCGGTTTACACGTTCCGAAGTCGCGAGTTGAGGGGCCTTGGCAGCTGCGCCTCCATTGTTGATGTTGAACAAAAGAGAGGTTGTTGCCGTGAAGATTGGGCAGGCCGTCCTGTCCTGGGCGCGGGGCCGCTCTCGCGGCGGATTGCCCTTGCAGGGGCGATGATGGAGTTGCGGCACCTTTCCCATATCCGCAAGACGACGAGCGCGGTGGGGGCACTCGGCCGGACAGCGCGGGAGAACGGCATCTTCGGTTCGAGGACATCGGGTGCGTTCTCGAGAGTGTCGCGGCGCGCCTCCATGTGGTCTCGGCGGGGCGCCGCGGTCGCAGCGGGGGTCGCGCTGCGTCGCCGCCTCCCGGCACGTCGCGCCCCGGTGCGGCGCAGGGGGGGGGGGTGCGTTTCAAAGTGCGTTGCAAATTCGGTTGCGGCTGCCGCATGTCTGGCTGCCCTCGCAGCTGTCGTGGCGGGCGAAAATGGTGTTTCTCCCGCAGCGTATCACGCAGGTGTCGCAGCCGGTTTGATTACTCGAGGTTCGACGTGTGTCTCTTGGAGCATTCGGCCCGACCCCAGAGACCGCTTCTCGTAGCACGACGACTGCGTTGGACCAGCCCTCCCAAATGATGGGGCCAGAGTAGAGGGGGTCGGAGGGGGCGCGGCTCGACGTGGAGCCCGATGTTCCCCGCGCCGACGTCGCCGATGCATCGCTGACGTCGCCGACGCATCGCCGTTGCATCCGCGCGGCGTCGGCGACGCGGCGCGAGCCGTCGAGGGCCCCGCTTGCGAGGCCCCCCCCGGGCCTGGCCGGCGCGGCCGAGGCCCGACAGACCCGACAGACCCGACAGGCGCGCCCTCCGCACCACCTGCGCGCGCTGCGCTCCGGCGCCGCGCCCTCGGGAGGTCCCGGCGGGGGGCCGGGCCGCCGCGGGCGCCGCGCTCTCGCGGCGCGCCGCGTTCCCTTCCCCCCTCCTTCCGCGCTTCCCCTTCCGCCGCCCCACCCCCCCCTCCCCCCGCCATCCCTCCTCCCCCTCCCCCGCGCCCCCTCTCGCCGCCCTTATTGCCCTCGCCCCTCTTGCCGCCCTCTTCCCGCTCCGCGGCCCGGCGCTCGGCCACCTGCGGGGCGAGCGGGCGCTGGGCCTGGCGCGCGACGCGCGCGCGAGTCCGCCGGCGGCCGGCGCCGAGCGAGGCCCGGGCCGAGCCGGCGCTCGAGCCTGCCACCGTTCAGGGTTCTGACGGCATTTAGGCCCAACGCGCTCATCATCCAAGGTTCCAGCAGGGGTAGCACATGCCTTCGCGCTTATTTTGCACGCCGTAGGGCGGGAGTGCCGTTATTAGCCGAAGTGGTTTCAACATGGGACTGCGACTGGCAGAGCATTGATCGTTGAACCCCGCGGCCGTTTTCGGACCTCGAGGGATTTCTGCTGCGCCCTAGGGGCGCGCGAGCCGCCCCCGCTTCCGTCGCGCGCGGCGCTGGCGAACTTGGGCAGCCTCGCGGCGATAAGTCCGGCCGTGACCAGCGGATCGACCGCCTTCCCAGAGGACTTAAATGTGCTAGGCTAACCCTGAGAAAACGCAAGTCTTAGCGCAACACTCAATTCCAAGCGTAGGACTGCAAGTCCTAGCGCAGCAACTGAACGGTAAACCTAAGACTTATTTGATCGCAAACACAAGTACATATGCGAAAACAATACAAACCACACTGGGTAATATAAAGTTAACGCGCGTGCACGCGCATGTTCAGCGCGCACGCATGCACTTGCGCATAGCATAGAGGGGGCGCACATATGATTCACGCACTTGATCAAGAGGGAGGAAAGGAGGAGGCGGACGAGAAAATGATGTGGACAAGGATGACGACGAGGACGGGGCCGTGGACGACGGCAGAAATTCCTTTGAGGAACGCGCGCGCCGAACGCCGACGACGACGAGCGCGACGGACGACGACGGACGACGGGCGACGGACGACGGAGGCGACGACGACGGCGACGAGGACGACGGACGACGGCGACGACGACTACGGACGACGGACGGCGAACGACGGACGACGAACGACGGACGACGGACGTCCGACGGCCGACGAACGACAACGACGACAACGAGTGACAAAGACGACGACCGCCAGCGACGACGCCGACCACGACGACGACCGCGACCACGACCACGACGACGAAGACGACAACGACAACGACGACGACAACGACAACGACGATAACGTCGACGACGACCGCGACGGACCAAGACGACGACGACGACCACGCCGACGACCGCGACAACGAGGACGGATGCGAGGAGAAGAATGATAAAAAAGGCGGATAAGGACATAGAGGCAAGAAGTTGCAAGGAGGATAAGGATAGGATAATGATAAGGAAATGAGAACAGAGATAACGATCGCAAGGTTAGGGTTAAGGATACATAGAGGAGGAGGAAGATGAGGAGGAGGAGAAGCGGGCCGCGCAGCAGGGCAGCATGTCTGGGCTCAGTTCCGACCTGAAGGTCCCCCCCCTCGCCCGATCCCAAAGGGATCACAAGGTCGCGCGCGGGCGGGCCGTCGTGGCGCCCTCGCGTCTGCCGCCCTTGGCGCCCACGGTGGTTTTCCCCTTTCTCCTTCTCCTCCTCCTCCTCCGCCCCCTCTCCTCCTCTTACTTCTCCTCGTCCTCCTCCTACTCCTCCACCTCCGCCTCCGCCTCCTCCTATTTCTCCATCTTGCTCCGCCTCCTCCTCCTCCTCCTCCTCCTCCTCCTCTTCCTTCCTCCTCCTCCCCCCCCCCTCCTCCTCCCCCTCGTCCTCCCCTCGTCTTTCCTCCTTCTCCTCCTCCTCCTTCTCCGCCTTCCTCCTCGGGGCCCTCCTTCCTCGCCCTCCATCCGTCCTCTTCCGCCCCCGGCGGAGCCGCAGCCGCCCCCGGTCGAGGCGCCGCCCGAAGTCGGCGGGCAGGCGGAGGCAGCGGTGGACGGGGGCGAGCCGAACGACGGCTGGAATACCGCCGTCGAGAGCATCAGCAGGCATCCCGACAACACGGGGCGCCGCCCATAGGCGACGCGGGGGCGGCGTCAGAACGCAGTCGAATTGCAGTCAATCCGCATATAGCAAGGAAGGGCAAACTTCCCAAGGGGACCCATGCATCCTTGCCCCTTCGGCCCATCCGCGGCGATTTTCGCCAGTCAACCTCGCATCGTAAAACGGCGACCGTGGCCCTCCGAGGCCCTTGCATCCTTGCCGCGCATCCTTCCTCTAGCTCATCCAACTAATTCATCATCGCCCACCTCGCCCACTTCCTCGCCGCCCCCCTCATCGTCGCCCCCCCATCTTCGCCGCGGGCATCGGGCAGCGGATCGGGCCGAGCGCCTCGCCGAGAGCCCCCCGGGGGCCGCCGCGCAATCGCCTTCGCCCCGCGGGCCGCGGGCCGCGGGCCCCCGAAGACTGCGCAGGATGCGCAGTCAAACCGCGCAATAGGAGGAGGGGGGAAAGGAGGAGGGGGAGGGGGAGGGGGAGGAGGACAAATAAGGATGCAGCCCCTCGCGCTGATCGTGCATCGGACGATCGTTATTCCCCTTCGGTCGTAGCTGTTTTGGCGCGGCTCTGCGGCCGTGAGATCTCCCCCGATGCCCCCGCGGGTCGCGAGCGGGAGCGATGCCCCGACGCGGACTCGCTTTTTTCAGGCTCTGCCCCCGTTCATGAGTGAACGCAAGTGGATTTCGCGCGGCCGGTCCCCTGGCAAGTGCAAGTTCACCGGCTCCTGCATCGATGAGATCTCGAAGCAGTCCGAGGCACCTTGGGGGTGGCACTGATGGCGACGGCGGATGGTGAGAGGGATGGCGACGATAAGGATGAGGACGACGACGATGCGGAGGTTGAGACTGAGAGGCGGACGAGGGGGACGCGGCCGATGAGGGGGGGGGGGGGGGGGGCGACGGAGAGAAAGGCGTGCAACGGACGGATGATGAGCATGGCCATGATGAGGATGATGATGGTGGTGATGCTGGCGAGGATGTTGATGTTGTCGATGGTGTTGATGGTGATGGTGATCATGTGGACGATGGTTATGATTATCAGGGTGGTGATGGTGATTGTGATGGTGATGATGTTGGTGATGATGATGAGGATGGTGATGATGACGGTGTTGCTGCTGATGATGATGGCGATGATGATGGTGATGACGACGAATGATGATGCCGATGCAAGGGGGGGGGGGGGGGGGGGAGGGGCTTCGCGGCTTCCCCGGCGGGCTGCGAAGCGCGAAACTGTCGCCGCGTGCGTCGAAACCGAGAGAGGGATAAGCATGAGAAGAAAGAGAGAGAGAGAGAGAGAGAGAGAGAGAGAGAGAGAGAGAGAGAAGAGAGAGAGAGAGAGAGAGAGAGAGAGAGAGAGAGAGAGAGAGAGAGAGAGAGAGAGAGAGAGAGAGAGAGAGAGAGAGGAGAGAGAGAGAGAGAGAGAGAGAGAGAGAGAGAGAGAGAGAGAGAGAGAGAGAGAGAGAAATAAAGAGAGAGAGAGAGAGAGAGAGAGAGAGAGAGAGAGAGAGGGAGAGCGAGACGAGGCTCTGGCTGCCTTCGAAAAGATCTCGCCGAAACTCGCCCTCGGCCCCGACGCGACCAAGCAGCGTTTCCCCAAGATCGCGGGCAGCAAGATCGCGTGGGAGATGACCGACAGCCAGGAGGAGGAGTGGGCCGACAGGAACAGCATAACGTCTATTGGGCAGAAACCAGCTCGGCCCTGCATCGCGCGTTATCTGTCCGTGTGCAGTCGGCTCTCGAGCGACGCGTCGGCATTCGATCTATCCGCGATGCATCGGCGAGCCATCGGTGAGCTATCGGCGAGCGATCGGCGAGCCCTGATCGGCTACATCTATTGGGGCGGCTTCTTGATATTCCGACAGACGACGAGTGCAGTGGGCTCGACAGATTATGTTCATATCATTTGAATATGGCCGAGTCCGCTGGAGTGCATTTTAAAACCCAAACATCATCTTCCACGGCGCCTATCGACTAGGACTGCGCGGGCACTCAACGGGCAGGGGGGGCGGCGCGAACGATGCACTCGAGAACTGGCGGGGTGTCTGGGGCGCAAGGGGCGCGCGTAGCAAGCAAACGTAGGGGGGGGGGGGGCATGGCGATTGGAGGGCCGAGCGGAGGAAGTTACATCACGTAGGCTTGATCGGTCCGTGGACGACCCCCCCCCGTCGAATGGCCGCCGCTCCCCTGCGCGAGCGACCAGACCCGCCCCCAGGGCGCCATCGGCGAGCCCGCGTCCATCAGGATAATACAGATCAGGGCGGCGGCGGGATGCGGGGGCGGGCAGGGCAGTGGCGCGGGCGATGTGCCGGGGGGCGGGCGGGGCGTGCAATGGGGATGACGCGGGCGTGCATGTCGATTTGGGCGACGAAGATGGCGGGGGTGATGGGGGGGGGGGGGGGGGGCGATGATGAGGGTTCCAATGTCCACGCAAAGCCCAAGACAGTCCAGGAACGCCACAAGACGCCCAATGCGGCCCCAACGCTGCCCAATGGGCCCCATGCAAGAGGCCCGCGACGGCCCCGGCACGGCCCGAGAGGCCTAAAAGAAGCTCCAAGAACGCTCCAAGAGGACCCCTAAGAGGGCTCAAAGAGGCAAACTTCTTTATGCAAGAGGCCCACGATGGCCCCAACACGGCCCGAGAGGCCTGGACGAAGCTTCAAGGGCGCTCCAGGAGGACCCCCGAGAGGGCTCAAAGAGGCAAACCTCCTTGTGTCTTTCTGCGTTCCCACGTTCTCGCGTTCACGGGCTTCCGGCGCTCCAGCGCGGCGCCAGGGGCCCCCGAGACCGCCCCTAGACGGCCCCCGAAGCTCCTCTTTCTCCGCCTTCTCCTCCTCCTTTCCCCCCCGTCCTCCCCCCCCCCCCTCCCTCGCCATCCGCTTCAGTTTCCTCCTCCCCCCCCCGCCCTTCTTCTCCCCCCCTTCTCCCGAACTTGTCTGGGGGGCGGCGCCCGCCGGGGTCAGGCGGGTGGGTCGCCCGCGCCTCTGCGCCACCTGGCGCGACGAGGCGCTCAATGCATTGCTGGCGTCCTTGACGCAGGCCGCGCGCCCGACCAACTTCGAGAGTGGGATTTTTACCAGACTCGACATCCAGTCAGAGCTGGGCATCGGCGCCCACAAATCGTTGATTTGACGCGGTGGCGCGCGGTGTCCTGCGTGGCCCCCTGGCGCTGCGCGCCTCGCAGCGCGGGTCGGCGGCGGCCCCCAGTTGGGTGTCCGACGTCGCCCAGACTCGGCAGGGCGGCTCTGACATCGACATGCTTCAGTTCTGCATCGCTCGCGCCGCGTCATTGCTTCGGTCAGGTCTGGCGCGGTGAAATGAAGAGGTTTCGGATGTTGCGTCAAGCTTCTGACCCGAGCGGCCTGCTGCGCGCGAGCTGCATCGGCGCCGCTCGGGTCGCCATTTTTTTTTTTTGGGGGGGGGGGGCGTGTGCGAGCAGATATGCTTGTCAGCAGGTGCTATCACCAGGGGCATTGCGTTCCTGCCCGCGCTCAGCGGCAAGGGCGCGCCAGGCGTTGCACTGCGCTCTCGCGGCCATGTCGCATGCGCGTTCGATGCGGCCGATGGCCCGTCAGAGAACATGAGTGCGCAGGCACGTTGTGGCCCGCGATTCTTTGCCGCCGCGTCGCGCGGTGAGGGGCGGCACATGTCGGCGCGGAGTGCGCGTCGCTCGTCTCGATCAGTCGCTGCGCGAGCGGCAGGGCGAAAGACAATATCGCGGGCACTTCCACGAGGAAGCCCACCGACGTTGGCAACCTGATGCGCCTGTTCGCGAGCGCCATGCGCGCATTTTTGCACGCCCGCGCAGCGTCCTGCAGCGTCGAGCAGCCCGCCGGGTCGCGTCTCAAAGACACGCTCTCGACATTGTCGCTGCAGTCTCGCATATCGCCTCGCCGCTACTTTTGCACGTGGCCCGGGCCATTCGGAGGCGCAGTGCCGAAGTGCTGCCGCATTTTTTCAACGCGCTTCGCGTGATTTCCCCGACGCGGCTCCAACCGACCCCGCCGTGGGCCCTGGGCCTTATTTTACAGTGCCTGCCCCGTGCCCCCCCCGCCCCATCGCCCCTCCAACATTCCGTCATGACCTCTCTCTCTCTCTCTCTCTCTCTCTCTGGCCCTCGCTCTCTCTCTCTCTCTCTCTCTCTCTCTCTCTCTCTTTATCTCTCTCTTTCTCTCTCTCTCTCTATATATATTTCTCTCTCTCTCTCTCTCTCTCTCTCTCTATTCCTCGCTCTCGCGCTCCCTCCAGGTGCGTATTCTGTGCGCGTGTATGCGTGCGCATATGTGTGCGCGTATGTATGTGTATACATAGCTACATGGTCCTCCATCCCCACCTCCCTCCGCCCCCATCCCCGCCCCCCCCCCATCTCCTTGTCCCACACCTATCGCTCTCAGTTCCAAGTCATCGCCCCGCACCGCGGGTGCTCGCGGACACCGACACCCCGCCCGAAGTGGCGAGATCACACTTGCGGCGCGGTCGCCCAATTTGTAAGCGCCCGAGTTTGATGCGCGCTTGGGTGCACGATTGCAAAGGTCGACCAGAGGGCAGACAGGGCTCAAAGGCCACAGGCGTCTACCCCCGTGCTTTCGGCGCAGCCATGGCCGACGCGGTCGAATCGTTGCTATTCTGATCCGACTTCTAGCTCCCTGGACAATCGTCGACCTGACTCTTACTGTATATCCCACCCCTACTCTAGATCAAACCCCGACTCATCCTGACACGCTGTATTCGCCCCCACTCACGCACATCACACTCGCAATGCAGACCGCGCGCCATGCCGATCTGATGCACCATGCACGCACGCGCACTGGCAACGCGCGCACAGACGCACGAACGCATGGCCTCGCCCCCGGGAGAATGGTGCCGAACCGTCAGTGGTGGTGCTATCGGTGGGCCATCGGCGAGCCATCGGTGAGCCATCGGTGAGCATCTGTGAGCCGGGTGTGCGCGCTGCCTTCTCCCTTCGAGTTAACCTCTCCCCGGCGAGAGGTGCCCCGTTGGCAGGGGCGGGCGCGCCGCTCGCAGCTGCGTCGCCGCCGCGACCGACCGCCGCGCGCGGGCGATCCACGAGCGGCACGCCGAGGCGCGCTGGATGCGCCCACCCTCCGAGGATGTTAACAGCACTGCCGCTGCTGAAGAGGCCGATCGGAAGGATGGAGATGCGGAGGATGCGGTGTATGCCGACGAGGGCGATAAGGAAGCTGAGGAATGATGATGCTCATGGTGATGCTGATGAGAATGGTGATGATGATGATGCGGATGCTGCTGATGGTGGTGATGACGATGATGGTGATGCGGTTGCTGAGAGTGTTGATTCGTGATGGCGATGCGGATGGTGAGGCTACCGATGGTAATGATGATTATGGTGATGATGCTGATAATGATGATGCTGCTGATTATAATGGTGATGGTGCTGCTAATGATGATGGTGCTGATAAGTGTGGTGATGATGCTGATGTTAGTGAAGATGATGGTGATGCTGATGTTGCTGCTGCTGCTGATGATGATGCCGAGGATGATGCTGCTGATGTTGATGATGGCGACGGCGCTGATGATGATGAGGAGGAGGGGGAGTAGGAGTAGGAAGAGGATGATGATGAGGGTGGGGATGAGAAGTGCGCTGATGGGGGGACGGAGGATGCGGAGACGGACGATGATGAGGATGAGGGGCGGGGGGTAGGGAGGGGGAGGAGGAGGGGGGGGGAAGAGGTTGATGGGGGGGGCGAGGAGGAGGAGGGGGCGCAGGAGGGCGAGGGGGATGATGAGTGAGCTCGCACAGGGCCATGGACACTCACAATGCGGATCGACCAGGGGCCCTCTAGGGCCCTGCCGCGTTCGGGCCATTCCTGGGAAGCTCTCGGAGGCCCTTGGGGTTCA
>CAUYUJ010018726.1:92495-367495 GCA_963575745.1 Prorocentrum cordatum
GAGAGAGAGAGAGAAAAAGAGTGAGAGAGAGAGAATAGAGAGAGAGAGAAAGCGAGAAAGAGAGAGAGAGAGAGAGAGAGAGAGAGGGAGGGAGAGAGGGAAAGAAATGGAGAGAGAGAGAGAGAGAGAGAGAGAGAGAGAAAACAAAAGAGATAATGGGAGAAAGAGAGAAAAATAGAGAGAGAGAGAGAGAGAGAGAGAGAGAGAGAGAGAGCGAGAGCGAGAGCGAGAGCGAGAGAGAGAGAGAGAGAGAGAGAGAGAGAGAGAGAGAGAGAAAGAGAGAGAGGGAAAAAAAGAAAGATAGAGAGAGAGAGAGAGAGCGAGAGAGAGAGAGAGAGAAAAATAAAGAAAGAGAGAGAGAGAGAGAGAGAGAGAGACACACACACGGGCTCCGCGATCCCCGATCGGGCCCGAGAGGTCGAACGCGCCGCGGGCGACAATCTATTCCCCGAGCGGGTTGCGGGTCGCGGGCGGGGTCCCCGAGTCGAGCAGCGGCGATTCGATCCCCGACGCCCAACCTGCGCGCGACGCGCGGGAGCGGTTCGGCGCTGGTGCCGCGACAGTTCTAGCGCGTCCACCGCCCTCTCAGGCCCCTCCCCGGTTCCGACTCAGAGTCCGACCCCGAGCCCGACTCCCGCCCCGAATCCGACGATTCCGAGCTGGACGACCCCACGTCCGAAGACTTCCTCCTCCTCTTTCTCCTCCTGCCCAGGGTTTTTAGACTCGTCTCAAAATCAGTCATGTTGGGACTCGTCTCAAAAACAGCCCCGAAGTCTCCGATCCCAGCCATGCGCTCGTACTCTCCAGGATCGGCTGGTGGAGCCCGTCGGAGAAGATGGGATTCTCTCCTCCTGGGCCTCCTCGCCCTTCTCATTGTCATCCTCCTCAGTCTCCTTCTCGTCCTTCTCCTCCCCCTGTCCAGGGTTTCGAGACTCGTTTCATTTTTGAGACTCGTCTCAACATCAGTCCCGAAGTCTCCGATCTCAGCCATGCGCACTGATAGAGAGGTTAGGTGGCCTGCGGGCCAGCCCGACGCCAAGCGACGCTTCGCGTCCCCCCCCCCCGGCAGTTCCCCCATCTTGACCCGTGCCCGTCATTGGGAACGATGTCTCGCGCCCCCCGCGGGGCGGGGGCGGGCGCCTCCAATCGGGCATGAATCTCGCGGCTATGGGGGTCAAACTGAGCCCCCCCCCCCCCTTCCCCCCCCTTTCATCCCCTTTCCTCTCCCCCCCCCGCCCGGCCCCCCCGCCGCCCTTTCCACGCCCTTGCCATTCACTATCTGAGTTTCTCCCCACCTCGAGATTTTTCGCAGAGCGCGCGAACTTGCATGCAGCGCGTCACCCGGCCGAAGCCCCCCCTGGTCGTGGAAGATTCGCGACGTCGGACCCCAGGGTCGGAAGGTGCCCTGAAGCAGCTGCGCCTTGCCGAGAGCGCTCCAACCGGGGTTCCAGAGCCGCCGCGAAAGACGGCCTGGCGCCCGAGTGGCAAGCCGAAAATCGTTCGGGGGAAAGGGTGGGGGGGGCAGGCCCCCCTCCTCCTCCTCATCCTCCTCCTCCTCCTCTCTCCTCCTCTCCTCCTCCTCCTCCTCCTCCTCCTCCCTCCTCCTCCTCCTCTCCTCCTCCCTCATCCTCCTCCTCCCCCCCCTCTCTCCCCCCCCCTCCTCCTCCTCCTCCTCCTCCTCCTCTCCTCCTCCTCCTCCTCCTCCTCCTCTTCCTCGTTCTCTAACGCTCGCCCTGTATTTCCTTGCCCCTGGCCCCAATCATCAACGAATATCGAGTTAGGCAAGAAGTGTCTCCACTCATCATTCGGGCCAACATGCCTTGCCGAGGGCGATGCTCCAGCTCGGGCGCGATCCAAATCGCGAGCGCGGGGTTGTCCATGTTCGGGTCCCCCTCCCGCATCCGTCGCAGTCGCGCCTGGTGCCCCCTTCTCGCCCGCCCATCTACCCCCCCCGCCGGGTGGCCCAGGCCGACGAGGAGGGGGGGGGAGGGGGAAGGAGGAGAAGGAGGAGGAGGAGGAGGAGGAGGAGGAGGTGGGAGGAGCAGGAGAACAGCAACAACGCATGGGGGACGGAGGGATGGAGAGAGGAAGGGGGCATGGATGGGGGTGGAGGGGAGTAGGAGGAGGAGGGGGAGGAGGAGGAGGAGGAGGAGGAGGAGGAGGACGAGGAGGAGGAGGAGGAGGAGGAGGAGGGGAGGAGGAGGAAGAGAAGGGGGGGGGGGGGGGGGAGGAGGAGGAGGAGGGGGGGGAAGAGGAGGAGGATGAGGAGGATGCATCAGGAGGAGGAGGAGGAGGAATGCGGGGGAGAAGGAAAGGAGAGAATAAGGATGAAGGCTGACGCTGAGGAGGACAGAAGAGGAAGGAGATAAGTAGTAGGAGGAGGAGGAGGAAAAGGAGGGAGAGGGGGGAAAGGAGGATGCGGGATGAGGGAGGAGGGAGTACGAAGAGGAATGAGGGGGCCCGACCCGTTGCCATTTTGGCTCAAATGCCTTGGGTCAATCCAGCTGGCTCAAGCGACGCGGGCGCGCTCGCGCAAACGCGCGACCCGCGTGTCAAATAAAAACAACCCGATAGTATGAATGGCCACGTTTCTGTTCGCGTCGCAGTTTTTTTACGGCTGTTGCTGGAGACGCCACTTCCAAGGCTAACAAGTCACTTGTTAGAGATCATAACTCTAACGCTTGTTGCGCTAACACTCTAAGCGTTAGCCTAGCAAGTTTGAGTCCTCTGGGTTCTCAGCCCGGGCGATCCGCGGCGCCTTCTCGGGCGCTGCGACGCCCGTCCGCGCTGCGGGAAGGGCGGGGGTGATTTGTCCGGAGGTCCCCTCGCCTGTGCGCCACTGCCATTGCGTCTGCGAGTCGACTCCTTGCGGGGGCGCCAGCGGCTTCGAGATGTTGGCGGGCGCTTTCATTTCGGCGGTTCCCGGGATAGCCCTGGCGCCGCCAGCTCCAGCCCCGCTTCCTCGGGAAGCGGACGGGCGGCCGTTGCCGAGTGCACTCGTGAAATGCGCGGGCGCGGGCGAGGAGCTGTCGCGCGCGATTGTCTCTGAGTGGCGCGGCGGGCCTCGCGGTGGCCGCCGCCGCGCCGGACTACGACGCCCGCGACGAAGACTGTAGTGACAGTGCCACCTTCGAGCTTGCGCGGTTCTTGGGTGACGACGGCAAGCTGCCGATTGGGGCACGCGCGGCCAACCTGCGCGGGTTCGCGGCGGCCCCCGCCGACGCGGAGGTGCAGCAACTGCTCGCCGAGGCGCGGGCGGCGGCGGCGCCCCGCCCAGCGGGGCCCGCTGCGGTCGCTGGCGGCGGCCCTGCAGGAGGTGGTGGAGGAGGAACGGGCGCCGCGGCAGCGGCGGCGGCGGTGGGGGGCGGGCCGCCGGCGCCGGTGGCGACGCCGAGCTGGGTCTTGGCGAGCGCGTGGACGGGCGCGGCATCGGAGAGATCGTCGCGATGCCGCCTGGGGCAGCTGCCCTGAACGAGCACGCGCTGATCGCGCTGCCGGGGGCGGTGGCCCCTGGGCCCGTCTTGGTGAGACCGCTCGCGAATTCGCGGGGGAGATCGACGCCTTCTGCGAGGGGCGCATCAAGCGGTGCCGTGCGGCTACAGCATCGCGCGGGAGTGACCGGGCCGGGGGCGACGACGCGCGGGCCCTTTCGGCGGCGCGCGGCCCTGGCGGGCGGAGGCGGCGCGAATTTAGAAAGTCGGCCAATCAGATTGCGATGATTAGTTTTGATGACTTTCCGCTCGCGGGGCCTCGGACAGCTGGGCAGCGTTGCCGCGAGACGATCAAGATGGCGGAGGACCCCCCGAGCGCGACTCTCGAAGAGCCCCGCGACTCATGCCTGAACTCCCCCAACCCCGCTGGCCGGATTTCTTTGCTTCTTTCCGCGGAGGGGTCAAGTTTCGCGGCGACCCAGCGATCCTGGGGCCCTCAGCGGCGCATGGACTTCTGTCCTTCTTCCGCGCGCGAGTTGCCATTGGAGCCCCTGGGCCCCTCCGACTACCGCACAACTGCCACTTGAGTGCGACTGGTGCTATCATGCATTAGCGCGCAGTTGCTCCTAGAGAGTATACTGTCCTACCATGCAAGCATTGGAGTGCAGCTGGCATCATGGCACAACTGGTAGAACTGCGCGTCCTAGTACAACTTCCTAGTACAAATCCCTAGCACTAGTACAACTCTCTGGTACAACTCCCCAGTGCAACTCCCTGGTACAATTCTCTAGGACCAAGAGTGCCAGTGCAACTTTTGTGATGCAATTCCCGAGTGCCAATACAGCTCGCTAGTACAAGTCCCGAGTGCAACTCCCAAGTTCAATTCCCTAGTAATAATACAACATATAGTACATCTGCGTAGTGAAACCCAGTGATAGAATGTAACAGCACAACTCCCTAGTGTAATTTCCTAGTAGAAATCCCTAGCCAAGCAGTATTCACACAACAAATCCATTATTATTAGCACGACTCCCTGGTGCAACACTATTACAGTGTTGCTGCGTTGCGCCTACAATCTGGGCCCTCGCGCTTTTCCTCCTCTGGTTGCGCCGGGGCGGGCGGGGCCCCTCGCGCGGGCGCCCCCGCGCCTGAGAATTCATTTCTCTTCCGGAATTCGAGGCGGGGGTAACCCCCGTGCTCGAACCCCTCGCCGGGGATTTGTTCCCCCCCGCGGAAGCCGGGCCCCCTGGGTTCCTGGGCGCGCCCCACAAGTCCCACGGGCCCTTCGTTGGAGTCGCGGGGCCGATGCTCGAAGTGGCCGATGGAGGCGCGGATCCCAGACGGAGGCAGGCCGATTCACGATGGCTCGAACCCTGCGCTGACCCAGGAGCTCGCGGTGCAACGCGACGGCCTCAACGTCGCGAGCCTCGCGCGCATGGGGGTGGCGGCGCGGAGACGGCAGTTGATTGCGGGGGCTCGCCGCGCCAGCCCGTCGGCCCCGAGCTACGATAGCGCGGCCCGCTCCATGGGCGACGGGCTTCGCGCTGGGGGGGCCCTGGCGGCGCCGGAGCTGGCGGCGCGCGTCTCGGAGCGTCTCCGTGCCGACGCGGCTATCGCGAAGGAGAGGTGGAAGGCGGCCGAGAACCGCGCCCCCCGCGGCATGCCCCCTTGCAAGGGAGGCGGCAGAGGCCAGAGGGGCGGCGGGGCCGCCAGGGGCGGCCAGCGCGGCGCCCAGGGAGGGCCGAGCAGGCCCGGCGGCCCTCCGCGCGCAGCCAGAGCCCGGGCGCTGCCGAAGCCCTGCTCAGGTGAGTTCAGCCTGGGCGGGGGTGCCTCAGAGCACGCTGGATGGTCTAGAGCTTCCAGTTTTTTTCGGAGACAGCCGCCGCTGCTTCGCGCCAGCGGGCCTCTCCCCGCTGCCCAGGCTCGCCTCGTCGGCGCTGGATCGCGAGGCGGGGCTAAGCCGCTCGACGGCGCGACGTCTGCTGGGTCGGTTTGCTATCGCCAAGAGTGTGGGCAGGTCTGTGGACGCGCTGAACTCCATGTACTTTGGTGCCAGGTTGCGGCGCGCCCCTCCGGATGCCCGTGGGATTGTGGGCCTGCCTCAGCGCTTGCGTGCTGTCTTGAGGTATTTCGTTTCTCGCGTTCGCGAGCTCGGGCCTCGCCCCCTGGCCCCGCCCGCCCAGGAGCCCCTGGGGAGCTCAGAGTTTGTGCCATTCTGTCGCAAGGAATTTTGGGCGGAGCCCCGGGACCCCCATGGTTTGGTAAAATTGGTCGCTCCCCGATCGGGGGCGCCAGCCTGTTGATGTTGTCTCGGTCTTGGTAGGCGCCCCTCGCGATTGCCGTCGGGACTTCGAGGGGCGCGCGCTAGTCGGCGCAGCGGCCTGGGGCGTTTTGTCTGAACAGGCCGCGCAGGTACCTCCCTGCGCTGACCCGCCTTTGAGGAAGCCCAACGAGTTTGGAGCTGTCCCCTCGATGTTAGCCCCCCAGGGTCTGGCGAGCTTCGCGCGCTGCGCCGCCGCCGGGATCGGCGCCTTCTCGGTGCGAAAGAAGTCTGGGAAGCGCCGTCTGGTCCTCGACTGTAGACAGTGTAACCTACGTTTTGCCCCCGCGCCTCACACTGAGCTCGGGGGCCCATTTCGCTCGGCGGCCTCGAGCCCCCAGTCGACCGGGCCCTGTGTTAGGCCGAAGCGGAGATCAAGGATTGTTTCCACGTGTGCGGGATGCCAGACGGCCTCTCGGACTTCTTCGCCTTCGAGATGGATTCGACTGCGGGCGATTTCATAGGCGCAGGGGTGCCGCCTGAGATGCTGAAAAACTTCCGCGGGGGCGAAGGGAGGGGGGGGGGGGCGAGGAGGGCGAGGGCAACGGCGACGGCAACGATTCCTTTCGCGGTGGATTACACATGGAATCCTTTTGTGGCGGATTACAAATTTTTCTTTTGTAGTCCGCCAGCGGGCGGGAGCGCGGGGGCGCGGGAGCGGGGGTGCGGGGGCGCGGGAGAACGGGTTGCAAAAGGATTCCTTCCGTCGCGGGTTACAGAAGGATTCCCTTTTGTGGTGGATTACAAAGGGATTCTTTTCGCGACGAATTACACATGGATTCTTTTTGCGGCGGATTACAAATTGTTTCCTTGTGTGGAGGATTGCAGACTGATTTTTTTCGCGGCGGATTACAATTTGATTCCTTTTGTGGCGGATTGCAAAGGGAATCCTTCTGTGGCGAATTACAAAGGGAATCCTTTTGTGGCGGATTACACATTGATTCCTCTTGTGGCGGATTACAAAGGAAACCCTTTTGTGGCGAATTACAAAGGGAATCCTTTTGTGGCGGATTACAATTTGATTCCGCTTGTGGCGGATTGCAAAGGCAACTCTTTTGTGGCGGACTACAAGGGAAATCTTTTTGTGGCGAATTGCAAAGAGAATCCTTTTGCGGCGGATTACAAATTGATTCCTTTTGCGGCGGATTGCAAAAGGAATCCTGTTGTGCCGGGTTACCAATTGATTATTTCAGCGTGGATTTTGTAGCTGCCTGAACCTGCGAGAGCTTCCCAAGGTTATCAAATATTTAAGGTGTTTTTATGTTTTTAAAGAAAAAAAGTTTCGCTTGAGAGCCCCTCAACATTTTATAAATCCATTGGGTTTGACGGATGTGAAAATCAAAGGGAGTCTCAAGCGAAACTATGTTTTTCTGTGCGAAATCAATGTAAAAACAATGAAACAAGACAACAAATGTTTCGCTTGAGACTCCCTCCGAATTTTACAGCAGCCAAGCTCAGTGGATTTATAAAATTCTGAAAGAGTCTCAATCGAAACCTGGTTGTCCTACTTCAAAAACTCACGAATTAAAAACATTATATATACATTTATATATATATATATATAAAATCCTGGGGGCCTCGCGCAGGTCCAGACCGCTCAAGATCCCCGCACAAGGATTCCCTTTGTAATTCGCCACAAAAGGGTTTCCTTTGTAATCCGCCACAAGAGGAATCAATGTGTAATCCGCCACGAAAGGATTCCTTTTGTAGAGATTACAAAGGGAATCCTTGCGTGGCGAATTACAAAGGGAATCCTCTTGTGGCTGATTACACAATTTTTGTTTTGTAGCGGATTATAAAGGAAATCCTTTCGTGGCGAATTACAAAGGGAATCCTTGTGCGGCGGATTACAATTAGGTTCCTTTTGTGGCGGATTGCAAAGGCAACTCTTTTGTGGCGGATTACAAAGGAAATCGTATTGCGGCGAATTACAAAGGGAATCTTTTTGTGGCGGATTACAAATTGAGTCCTTTTGTGGCGGATTACAAAAGGAATCCTGTTGTGGCGGGTTACCAATTGACCCTTTTTTTCATAAGGATCTTTAGCGGCCTGAACCTGCGAGAGGTCCCCAAGGTTTTCAAATATTATATATATGCGTGTTTAAAATAACAAACCAGGTTTCGCCTGAGACCCCTTCAATTTTTGTATAAATCCATTGGATTTGGCTGATGTAAAAATCAAAGGGATTTCAAGCGAAACTGGGTTTTCCTGTGTGAAATCAAAATAAAAACAATGAAACAAAACAGGTTTCGCTTGAGACTCCTTCCGAATTTTACAGTAGCCAAGCTCAATGGATTTATATAATTCTGAGAGAGTCTTAAGCGACACTTGGTTTTCCTATTACACAAATTCACGAGTTTATATATATATATATATAATCCTGGGAACCTCGCACAGGTCCCGACCGCTCAAGATCCCCACAAAAGGATCCCCTTTGTAATTCGCCGCAAAAGGCTTTCCTTTCTAACCCGCCACAAAAGGAATCAATTTGTAATCCGCCACAAAAGGATTCCCTTTGTAATTCTCCACAAAAGGGCTTCTTTTTTTAATCCGCCACATAAGGAATTAATTCATAATCCTTTACAAACGGATTCCATTTGTATTCCGCCACGAAAGGAATCAATTTGTAAATCCGCCACAAAGGAATCAATGTGTAATCCTCTACAAAAGGATTCCACCTGCAATCCGCCACAGAAGGACTCCTTTTGCAATCCGCCACAAAAGGAATCAAGATGTAATCCGCCACCAAGGAATCAACGTGTAATCCGCAACAAGAGGAATCAATGTATAGTTCGCCACAAAAGGATTCCCTGCGTTACCCGCCACAAACAAAAATGTAATCCGCCACAAAAGGAATCAATGTCTAATCCGCCGCGTAGGGGAGGGCGATGACGAAGACAAGGTAGTCGCCATCTACATGGGCCAAGAGAGTGGCCCACAGGAGTCCCGCGCCGCTTCAAGGATCCAAACCTCAGGGACCTCGTGGCGTTCCCGCGCGAGCCGGGGAAGCAGGCCCCGCCGGCCATCCGGGCCGCGTGGAACGCCACGCAGCTGAAACCCGATGATCGTAGACTCCGGGGGGAAAGGTTTCAGAACGGCCACGTGATTGGGTCCTACTGGGACACCGCGGCGCGCTGGATGAATATGCGAGCCCAGCGGGGCGCGGACGTCCTAAAGAAGCCCCTCTTCCTCGCGCAGGCCGCCGACAGATCTGCCCCGACGATTAGCAGGAAGGACGCCGCCAAGATGATGAATTGTGCCAGCCCGAAGAACACTGGCGTGCACGGACTGCTCCCAGTGCGCGCGGGCATGCGGATCCGGCTCCTGGAGGCGCTGGACTTCAAAAACGGCCTCGTCAAGGATGCCGAGGGGCAGATCGCGCGCGTCGTCGCGGGCCCTCGGGATCGCGGCGACGTCGAGAGGGCCGAGAGAGACGAGGAGAAGAGGATCTATCTGAAGCACTTGCCGCTGGGGTTCTGGGCGCGCATGGCGAAGTGCGCGAGCGCGCCCTTCGTGGGCGACCTCAAGCGCCACGACGACGCCCCCACAGCGGACCTGACGGGCCCGCTGGTGTTCATCGAGCCTCGCACGTCGGAGCCGTTCACGTTCCGCACCTCCAAGGTCACCCGGACGGGCCCCCCGTTCTCGCACGGCAGGGCCATCGCCGCGGCGGCGTGCCAGGGGCGCACCGCGCGAGGGGGCGACGGGGCAGGGGGGCAGCGCCCCCCGGGCAGTCCACGGCCAAACCTCCTGGGCGCGAGCGATCCGCAGCCATGCCTGTTTTGGTTCCGTGGGTTCTCGCCTTGGGCCGTTGGCTGCCCCGCGCGCTGCCCCTCGGCCGACGTCGCCCAGGCGTGATCCTGGGCTGCGGCCGCCGCGAGATCGGGAACGGCAAGAAGGACGACGACGACTGGTGGCTGGAGCTTTACGCGCTGCTCTCGCGCGCCACGCGCCACGAGGACCTCCTGCTCATGCGGGCGCCGCGCATCGAGCTCTTCGTGGCGGGGCCGCCGGCGGGCTTGCAGAAACAGTTGGAGCAGTTTGCTGCGCGCGTGGAGCGGCGCAGGAGGGAGCCACGACCCTCGCCAGGGAGCTGGGCTTCACCGAGTTCATCCGCGAGGCATGACCCGTGGAGCGGCCCGCCCGAGCCGCGCCATATCCAGGCTGTCCCGCAGTTCGGCCGGGCGGCGCGGACGACCCGCGCGCGTCGCTGGAGCCCACTCGGGGCGACCAGCGTGCTTCGCGGGGACTCCGCGCTGCGCGCTGCCCAGTGCCTCGTTCGCCCGTCGTCGCTCTGCCCGGCGCCCAGAGCCTTGCGCGCTCCCAGCCAGCCAGCTAGCTCATTTTGCTCCGCGCAGCGGACGACCCGCGTGCGTTGCTGGGACCCCTTCGGGGCGACCAGCGCGCGTCGCCGGGACTCCGCGCCGCGCTGCGCCCGCAGCCTCGGGCACTGGAGTGCGCGGGCAAAGAGGGAGAAAAAGAGCGGGAGGAAGCGGGGGCGATCCACGCGAGGGGGGTGCCGATATGGGCGTCGACATTCATCCACGTAGACTCCCCCGCACGCAGATTCATGCACAATCAGACCCACTCGTGCTCAGACTCACCCGCTCTCAGGCTCTCGTTAACAGACCCATCGTCTTCTTCCGCGTGGCGTTCCCCGCCATGCATCGGCACGCCCCTCGCTCGGTTCTTGGCCTCATAGGGAGCTCCACCGAAGACGAGATTCACAATTGCGGCGCTCTCAACTGCGCATGCTGGGGTCTTTCGCCATGCTATTGTTTTTCGCCGGCGTCGTCCCCGAACCCGACCCCGAACCCGAACCCTTACCCGTTACCATTCATTGAGACCTGGTAACACAGACTACGTCTAGCCCTAGTAGTAGTAGTAGTAGTAGTAGTAGTAGTAGTAGTAGTAGTAGTAGTAGTAGTAGTAGTAGTAGTAGTAGTAGTAGTAGTAGTAGTAATAGTCTTAGTAGTGGTAGTAAGTAGTAGTAGTAGTAGTAGTAGTAGTAGTAGTCGTAGTAGTAGATAGTAGTAGTAGTAGTAGTAGTAGTAGTAGAAATAGTAGTAGTAGTAGTAGTAGTAGTAGTAGTAGTAGTAGTAGTAGTAGTAGTAGTAGTAGTAGTAGTAGTAGTAGTAGTAGTAGTAGTAGTAGTAGTAGTAGGTAGTAGTAGTAGTAGTAGTAGTAGTAGTAGTAGTAGTAGTAGTAGTAGTAGTAGTAGTAGTAGTAGTAGTAGTAGTAGTAGTAGTAGTAGTAGTAGTAGTAGTAGTAGTAGTAGTAGTAGTAGTAGTATTCGTAGTAGTAGTAGTAGTAGTAGTAGTAGTAGTAGTAGTAATAGTAGTAATAGTACTAGTAGTATGCAGTAGCATTAGTAGTAACATCTCCCGTGTATGAGATTATCCTTATCATACACCTCATCATCACCATCACCAAGATCAACCTCATCACCAGACTCATCATTGCCATCCTCATCCGTCCACTCCTCCTTCTCATGTTTATCATCATCATCACCGACACCTTCATCAGTATCATCAGCATCATCATCACCAACATCACCTTCATCATCCACCGTCACAGTTTTGGACCAAGTCCGAAACAGGAGCCCCCGGTGCTTCGAGTTCGTTCGCAGCTCGAAACCTGGGCGTAGCTGCCCTTACCTTGCTTGCTCCTCCCTTACGGACCTGTTCGGATCCCGATTTGTTCGGTGGCTTGATGGTTCGCAATGGGACGGGCGCTTTGATCGCCGAGCTAGCGGCCCGGGTGGCCAATATGAAACTCGGTCACGGCTACGGTCGCTGAGCTTGTCCCTGACGCCCAGGCTGTGCAAATTGGGAGGGGCGAGCGGAAGGTGAACGCTGCTAATATTCAGGAAGAGTTGGCACCATTCCGCTTGCATGCGAACAGCAGCGACTTCGGCGACAGCAGCGAGGATGGCGGCGACGACCGCTCGGCTAAGAGACCCAGAACCATGCCTTGTATTCGTCTCGGATCTCTTGTATCGCGGTCGAAGGCCATCCTCGCTGGTTTCAATGATGAGTCCTCGCAGTTCTCTCCTCGTGTGCTACCGAGCATGTGACATCGGCGATGAAGGCCTCCCCTATCGAGACGTTATGGAGAAACTGATTCTAGCGTTCCCATCGCCAGAAGCAGCTCCCGACGCCGTCGATGCGCTTAGGAAGAGCTACCCCAACATCTTCGAGTACATCGCCACCCACGGGCCCCCGCACATTGAGTCTTAAGCCCCTTCGCGATGGCGAGACTACCAGGCAGTTGGCTGCGTCGAGTGGGATGCGCAGCGCGCTCGGCGCGACAGTCAAGGCTAACCCGCCCCTCGCGCAGTGGCCCGTCGATTCGTCAGTCGAAATCCAGGCCCATCTTTGCAACTGGTGCTGAGGCGGGTGAAGCAGTGAAGCTCGTCCGCCGTGCCAAAATTTGCTCGGTTCAGGAATTGCCCCGCGTCGTCTCGCTCGCCTGCCACTTCGGGGCCTTTTCGGAGTCGGAGGCAAGCAGCAGCTGGAGCTCCCATCGGAGTGCCCACCAACCTTGAGAACCCGTCCGATCATGTTCCTGCGATGATCATTTTCGTCCCGAATCCTCGTCTCTCTGCGACGGTCCTTCTCCGATCCCTGCGTGGGTCGCCAGAGCTGGTGAGCTTCGTCAAATTATGACGGGAAGGATTGATGCGACTGGCGTGCCCCAGCCGACCCGCGCGCGCGGCTAGAGCTAACGCGGCGACGCATGAGACGCAAGCTGAGTTTCGGAAGACGACGTTGTCGATTCGCCACCTTCCCGCGCGCGATCCTGCGGCGGTTCGTTGCTGCTCGCCGCGTGCGCAGTGCAAATTTTCAGCAGCTTCTTGTTCGAGCCGCGCGCGCCTGCCCCGTGCTCTCTTCCCTCCTCGACGTTGACGCCGTCGCCCTCTTCGATTCGCCGTGTCTACGCGCGCGCGTGGCCACGCCGAGCAATCAACTTCTGGACGGCGAAGAGGCCATCTCGCAGTCAATGGTGCCCCCCAGATAACGAGGTGTCGTGCAGGCGCGCGCGCGCGTGGCACTATCGCGAGCGGTGGCACAGTCTGAACAAGTCAGTTTGTTTTGGTAACATCCGCGCGCGGCGCACTGGTGCACCGCGTGCGTCTGCGCAGCATGCCAGCGCCGAGCGCGCTCGTCGCTGGGGCTGCGTCTCTGCCGCTGAGCTTCCAAATTGTGCTCTCTGTCTTACTAATGCATCTCATATCCAGCGTGCTGATGTTATCGTCCTTGATCTGGCGTGCTGGGGGCGCAATGCCATGGGCTGATGGGCCGCTGGCCGACCGTTGCTGGGAACGCCCTGGGGCCGCAGGAATCCGGTTCGATCTCCACCGCCACTGCGTCGCTCGCCCTGAAGACCCCGCCCCGGCGACTTCCACGAGATGCCCGTGGCTTTCTTGCCCGCGGGGGGCCGCGCCACGGAATCGACTGCCGCTCCGTGCCCGGGGGCCGCGTCGACTCGCCCGCCCCCGATGGGGCGCGCTGATGATTGTGAACTCGTGACGGCGGCTGTCGCCTATCCTCTCTTCTGGGTCAGCGTTTGCAACGTGCGCCCCTGTCAGTCTGGCGCCTCGGGTCGCTCTTTCCTCAAAGGCATAAGACCACGCGAAGCTGGCGGCTCACGGGCGCGCCTCGAGGGCCGGCGGGGGGCAGCTCGAGCGCCCGTGGATTTCAAAGCCGACGTCCCCAGTCTGTCCCTTGAGCGGGGCGCTATTCGTCCTAGAGCACAGGGGCGCCCCTGCCTGGACTGGTCGTTTTTTCGAGAATCAGTGCCAGGACAACGTTGCTAGGCTTCATTTTTGTGGCGCGATTCTGGCGCCATTTGCGCTCGGGGCTGGCCTGGGTCGCCCTGCGCCCGTGCCCTTGTTTGCCGTGGCCGCGGCGGGCCCGGCGGGCCGTTGGCTAACTGCTGCTGGCCCCTTCAGGTTCAGCTTCTCAGGTTGCGCAGGCGATCCTGGGTTCTCGACGAACAACTTGATGACCGATCTGGGTCCGATCTTCGGCGAGCTGCGCTGGCTCGCCGATGCTATCTGGTAGGAGTCGCACTTCGGGAAATGCGTCGCACTTGTCCGTGGGCATGTGGATTTGAATGCATGTCGAGTGTTTCCTGGGAGCCCGGGCGGCGGGCGCGCGCGGTTCTCGTCGGCGACATGGCGCCATCTGGCGGGGCGCGCGGGGCCAAGTGCTCGCCCAAATAGCTTCCCGGCGCAGTGCGACGCATACTTCTTCCGCGCGTGTGAGATTAGCCTCGCGGGGGCCAGCCTAGCCAGGTCGATTGTCGCCTGCGCTACTATGGATGTCTGTGTGCTCAGCGTCGTGTTGTAATCCCATCGACTCACCCCGCGTCTGTTGCATCTTGAAGATGGAGCGCAGCAGATCAGTCGCCTTGGCACTCGGTGCTGTTGCAGTGGCAGTATGATATTTGGGGCGCAGGCTGCGACGCGCAGTGCGCGTCGTTTCGCTGTGTGGTGCGAGTATCAGTTTGTCGCGAGGTTCAGGGGTTCCAGGCCTGGCCGCGGTTCCTAAATGACCTGCAGCAGATTCTGGATTATTTTCTGGAGCTTATTTCTGGTCGGTGTTCCCGCGGATGCTTCACGATCTTGCCCCCGCCCTACATAGGGGCGGCGTTTCAGAGACGCCCCCTCCTCTCGCCGCGCAGATTTGCCCTGGCGACCAAGCGTCTGCGACGCAAGCCCAACTCGCTCGCGCTTTGAGAGAAGCGGAACAGCCTGGCGCGATGGCTGGTGAGCCCCCAGAGAAGCGCTGAGATAGTTTCCCCTTCCCCTCCCTCCTGCAATTTGGTTTCCAGTTCTCCAGGTGGGAATGCGGCATGTTTGTCGAGCTGTCTCGATGTTCTTACTTGATGCGGCCCTGAGGGCCCTGCGCCGTGGGGTTTGGATCTCGGGTCGGTTTCATTCTCAGCCTGGGCGTTGTTTTGTTGGTTGTCGCGGGGGCCCCAGCGATCAGTGTCGCTACCAGCGCTGTCCCCGCGTTGCTGGTCCATTTTCGACTTGGGCACCCCCCTTCCCCCTTCTCGGCCTCGCTTCCCCCCCTTTCCCTGCCCTCGGCTGCGTCGACGGGGCCCGGCGCTAAGTGCGACGCTGCCTTCTGAAAGAGCGCGTTCTGTGGGCGCTTGGAATTGGGATAGTCGGAACCAGCACCCCCCCCTGTTTCCAGGGGGGGTGGTCGATGCCCTCGCCCCCCCCCCCTTCCAGAAAAGGGGGGGGGTCGAACGACCCCCAGGCTTGCGCCAGCGCCGGCGCCCGCCCCCCCCCCCGGCCGGCACCGGCGCTAGCGGCGGCTGTCGGCGGCGGCGGGGAATGTCGACGAGAGCGACGATTCAACGGGGGTGGCGGGGTTCGAACCCTTCGTCGTCCTCCAGGCGGGCGCCGGTGCCAGCGCCAGCTGGCGGCGGCGGTGGCGCCGGCGAATGCGACGACGACGACGGCGACGAAGGTGACGACGACGACGACGGCGACGGCGGCGACGGCGACGAACACGGCGACGACGACGACGACGACGACGACGACGGCGACGACGACGACGACGAATGCGACGACGACGACGACAACGACGGCGACGACGACGACGACGAGCACGGCGACAACGATTACGACGACGACGGCGGCGATGACGACGAAGACATAGCGACGACGGCGACGACGACGACGACGGCGACGACGGCGACGACGACGACGGCGACGGCGACGACGGCGACGACGGCCACGATGATGACGACGACGAGCACGGCGACCACGACGGCGACGGCGGCGATGAGCTCGACGGCGACGACGACGACGACGACGGCGACGACCACGACGGCGACGGCGGCGATGAGCTCGACGACGACGACGACGACGAAAACATAGCGACGACATAGCGACGACGGCGACGACGACGACGACGGCGACGTTGACGACGACGACGACGACGGCGACGACGGCGACGACGGCCACGATGATGACGACGAGGACGATGGCGACGACGACGACGACGACGATGGCGACGACGGTGACGACGACGACGACGACGGCGACGACGACGACACTGACGACGAGCACGACGACGACGGCGACGACGACGACGACGACAGTGACGACGACGGCGACGACGGCGGCAACGAAGACAATGACGACGACGACGACGACGAGCACGAGTACGACGACGACGACAGCGGCGACGACGACGACACTGACGACGGCGACCCCAACGACGAGCATGACGACAACGGCGACGACGACGGCGACGACGGCGGCGACGATGTCGAAGAGCACGGCGACGACGACGACGACGGCGACGACGACGACGACGACGACGACGACAACGGCGGCGACGACGACGACGAATACGACGACGACGACGGCGAGGACGACGGCGACGACGACGGCGACGACGACGACGACGGCGGTGACGACGACGACGACGGCGACGGCGGCGACGACTTCGACGACGACGACGGCGACAGCGGTGACGATTACCACGGCGACGGCGACGACAGCCACGACGGCCACGACGGCCACGACGACGACGACGTCGACGACGGCAACGACAACCACGGCGACGACGACGACGACGGCGACGGCGACGACGACGACGGCGAGCACGATGACGACGATGGTTCTGATAGCGACGACGACGACGACGGCGACGGTGGTGACGGCAGTGACGACGACGAGCGCGGCGACGACGACGACGACGACGACGACGGCGACGACAACCACGGCGACGACGACGACGACCTCGCCAACGACGACGACGGTGGCGACGACGGCGACGAGGACGACGACGGCGACGACGGCGACCACGACGACGGCGACAACGACCACGACGGCGACGGCGGCGACGGCGACCTCGACGACTACGAGCATGACGACGACGACGACGACGACGACGACGACGACGGCGACGACGACGACGACGGCGACAACGACGACGACGACGATTGCGATGACAGCGACGACGACGACGGCGATCACGACGACTTGAAGCATGACGGTGACGACGACGACGGCTGCGACGACGACGACGACGACGGCGTTGACGACGATGACGACGACGACGACGACGACGGAGAGCGCGGGAGGCACGCGAGACATCGCGATTTTCAGGGCCGAACACAAAGGACTACAAGGGACCTTGTCGTCGTTGCCGTTTTCGTCCTGGTTATCGTCGCCGCGTCGCCGCCGTCGGGGCTGCCAGCCGCCGCCGCCGCCGGCGCCGATTGGGGGAGCGAGGGGGAGGGGCGAGGGGAGTCCCCCTGGTTCTTTTCGACGGCGCCGAATGTTCAGGGGTCGGGGTATCCCCCCGTTTCAAACGCGCCGCCGAATGTTTCCAAGGCGCGCTCCCTGTGCACACTGGTCAGATGCTGTGTTCGCACCCGCTCTCAGCTGCGGTCGCGGCCCGCTCCGTCGGGGACGTCGTTTGAACGCATCGTCGAGGCAGGTTGAGACATGGCGATGCAGCGCGACCCCCCGATTCGGGCTGCCATATAACCTGTCCGTAACCTCGTAGGTTGGCCTAACCCGTTTACTCTTCGGGCTCGTCTCTCTCACTTTTCTGGCGCCTCGAGCTTGCTTTCGGCTGAGGAGGCTTTTCGGGGCCTGGGCACAGCTGCCGTTACGTTGCTTGCCCTCGCGCGCGCGCGGTCCTGACATCTTCGAGCGTTCCGCTCCTGCCATTGTGGGATGTGCGCTTTTATGTTTTCTTTCTTGTGTCCCCCCTGTATGCTCCCCTGCTGCTTCTGCTGTCGTCGCCAGTACTGTTGCTGTGCGTCCTCTCCTGCGCGTCTCCCCTTCTGCTGCTCAGCTGTGATTATGCTGCTGCTGATGCCAGTGGTTGGGTTGCCCTTCGCTGTGGATGCCTGTTCCCGAATCCCGATCTGCTCGGGGGCGCGCTGGCTCGCGCAAACTTTTATGCAGTGACCTCTTATCTGACAGCCCAGCCTCTCTTGTCCACTCTCTGCTGCGAGAGAGCGCCTCTCTCCCCGCGGCCCGCGCCGCCCGCCTTCCCTCCCGGACAAGTGCATGGGCGGGATGTTGCCGTCGCCTTGACCTCTCGGGGCGGTCGCAAGGTCTGTCCAGAGAGTGCGGTTGGAGTTCCGGCCCGTCGCTATTGTGTTCAGCGGTCGTCACCCCCATGGCGCACATTTTTGGAATGCCCTCACCCGTGCGCGGAGTCCTGGCCGTCCTGGCAAGTTCGAGCGCACCTCCGCCCGCACTTGCCGTCGCCGCCCTATTGGTGGCGCCCCGACTCTCTCTGGGTGGCGAGCTTCGTGTATTGTCTGATCGCGCCTGATCGTCTCCTCCTTCCTCTTGCTCTGCTTGCTGTTGCCTGCTGTTTCTCGGCTAGCCATGGCGCCCGTCCTTTGGGACGGCCTGGCACTGTTTGCGCCCAGTACTTGTAGCGTTTGCCCCAGCCGTCGTGCACGAAGTTTGAATGTTGTATGGCTTCATCGATTGTCATCCCGTTCGTCGCCATCAGTCCGCTGAAAAGAAAGGGAAGATCATCCTCTTCATCCTTGTCATAAACGTCATCTTCAAACTCATTGTCATTATATATATACATATATCACCATCACCAACGTCATCATAATCACCATCAGAGGCATCATACCACCGATGTCACCGTCATCGCCACCAGCACCATCATCATCATCATCATCATCATCATCATCATCATCATCGTCATCGTCGTCGTCGTCGTCGTCGTCGTCGTCGTCGTCCTCGTCGTCGTCGTCGTCGTCATCATCATCATCATCATCAGCATCATAATCGTCATCGTCATCACCATCATCGTCATCATCATCATCATCATCACCATCATCATCAGCAGCAGCAGCATCCGCATCAACGCCATCACCGACACCATCACCAAAATCACCACACGTCAAGGGAGAACACCCCCCCGACCCCCAGAACTGGCGTTTCCTGAACGACCACGGGCATTCCTTAAGCAGCCCCCGCCCTGTCAGACTCGTTCCTTCGGTGCGTCTGCGAAACGGCTTCGCTCGTTGGGGTGTCTCTTATGGCTCTCTCTCCGCCCTCTGCACTGGGCGCCTCGCCCCTCCGCCTGCTGCCGCTCGCCCCCCCCCGCCCCCCCCTCCCCCCGCCAGGACGACGGGAAACTCTGCGGGCTGGTCACGCGCCCGTCGCTGGAGGCACTGCTGCCGCGGGCTGCGGGAGGCCGCGCCGTTGGGGCGGAAGGCTGGAAATGTATGTTTACCATACAAAATGAAGCGCTTCTTGCTTCTGGGAAACCTCTCAGGGCGTCTCCGGGTGGTTTCTTGGGCCGTGTTGGGAGCCTATAGGACCGCTGGGAGCCAATTTGGAGGGTCTTGGAGCGACTGGGCCCCTCTTGAGGCCGTCCTGCGGCTCTCCTGGGTCGTTGCAGTTGTTCCTGGGGCCTTCGCGGGGCCCTTGCTGGCCGTCTTGGAGCCTTCTTCGAGTTTTTTTTTTGTCCTCTGGCGGGTAACGCTTGCTACCCCGGCCCCCCCCCCCCCCGGTAACGCTAACGATCATACGTTTTTGGGGGGGTGGGGCGGACCCCCCCTCCTCCCCAGCAGGTATGGCGCTGTGCTCGCAGGCATGGCGTGGCGCTGAAAGGCATGTGTGGTGCTCACAAACATGTTGTGGCGTTCGCAGGCTCCCCACCTGTTGAGGCGCCGAACTCACAGGCATGGCGTGGTGCTAAAATCAAGGGCGAAAAAATCGCCCCTACCCTTGTTTATGAGGCGCTGTGTGCTGAACGTCCTGCGGGCTGACAGTGTAATCCCTGCGTATCGCGCGTGCCGCGCGGCGTCCTGGCGGCTCTCTGGCCAGTTGGAGCTCCCAGGAGGTTTACTGACCACGCACTTGTAACCCATGGTAGGGGCGTGATTCCATTCTTCAATAAAATGCATGTTTCGGTGCCCACCTGCTTGTTGTGCCCATGACGAACGATTTTCGGCTGGGCGGGAGGGCCGCCGTTGTCTCTGGCGGGTCGTCGCCGGCGCCGGCGCCTTTTCGCCGGTCGCCGCCGCGGCCGCCGCCGCCGCATGTTGGTCCGAACGTTGCTCTTGGTGCCTTGGGTTCTCCTCCGCCTCTCCTTGTCCCTTTCTCCACCGCTCTCCCTACCTCCTCCCAGGCTGTTTTTGTCGGTAACCACGCTGCCCACTCACTTTGGTTTCACTTTGGTGGATTCCCCTCCCCATTAGTTGGGGAACTGGCAGTGTCCTCCTTGGGGTCTGTGGCTGGGGGAACAGAAAAATGTAGTCGTCCTCGTCGTTCGCCGTCGTTCGTCGTCGTCGTCGTCGTCGTCGCGGTCGTCGCCGCCGCCGCCGCCGTTGTCGTCGGCGTCGTCGTAGTTGTCTGCGTCGTCGTCGTAATCGTCCTCGTTGTCGTCGTTGTCGTCGTCGTATTCGTTGTCTTCGTCGTCGTTGTGTCGTTGTTGCCGCCGCCACCATCGTTGCCGTCGTCGTCCCGAGGTTGAAGGTTGAACGCGACCCAGGGGTCCGCTTCGGGCCCCGGGGCCCGCAGAAACGAGCCAACGGCGCGAAATCGATATCGATGATGGGGTCGAAGGCCTCCAGGATCCTTCAGGGGTGGACATCGTTCAAGACCGAACGACCCACGCGGTGTCAGAAACCAAGGCCGACGTCATCGCGACACGAGCCTGCCGTACATTGCCGTGTACACAGGCGACATGGTGAGGGTTCCCGCGGTTTGCGGCGGGCCCTGCAAAGAAGCTTCGCAAGCTACTGATGTGCCCGCTGGCACGCTTGGCGTTCTGGTGTAAACAGGCGTAGTTGTGCACGGAGGCATTGTGGTGTGCGCAGGCGCTGTGATGCACATGGTTGCTGTGGTGTACACGAGGGTTGTTGCGCACACGGTTGCTGCAGTATACACAGATCTTGCGGCGGACATGGGCGACGTGGTGGCGTTGTGCACGCGGCCGTTGTGGTGTACGGAAGCACTGTGGTGTACTGAGGCGGCGTTGTACTGCACGAAGGCATTCGGCATTGTCGCGTGCGCAGGGATCGTTGCGCGCGCAGGCACTGAATGCGCCAGTGGCGCGGACGCACCCTGGCGGGCGCACGCCGCGACCGCCGTTACCGTTACCCGCCGCCCCCCTCCCCCGGGTAACGGCCGTTACCCAGAATAATAAAAATACAGTATCTTGGGGGCCTTGTGGGTTCGTGAAAGGCTAAGAGGCGAGTGTGTTTAAAGTATATGTTTTGTCCGAAGGGAATGGGACGATTTTTGTTTCTGGAGGGCGTCTTGGTGGCTTCTTGGGGCGTCTTGGGGGCTTCTGCGGCCGTCTGGAGGCAATCTTCGGCGTTGTGGAACGATCCCTCATCGACTCGGAGCTTTCTTGGACCGTTCCAGGAGCCTTTTGGATTTGTTTGGCTCGTTTTGGAGCCCCTTACGGTTCCAAGTGTGCGGCCGGCACCTTTACCCTCCACCCCCACCCCTCCAAACCGGCCGACCGGGCTCCCGGGGGAGGCGTTTGGGGGGGGAGGGATCTCACACGCCGTGGCCCCAGAGGGGGTCGGTTGGACGTTTCCCTTAGGGAACGGGCCGATGTTTGCTTGTGGAGGGCCTCTTGGGCCGCGTCCTGGTGGCGTGTTGGGGCGTGCAAGGGGTCTCAGGGGCCGCGTGAAAGGCCAAGAGGCGAACGTGTTGGAAATATGCGTTTTCCATCGAGAATGGGACGGTTGTTGCTTCTGGAACGCTTCTTGGGACGCCTCTGGGTAGCGTGCTGAGGCGTCTTAGGGGCTTGTAAGGCTGTCGGGGGGCAATGTTGGACGACTTGGGGCACTGTTGAACGACTTGGGCTGACCAGGAGGCCTTTTAAGAACCCTCTTTGGCCCGTCTAGAGGCGGGCCCTCTTGGGATCGTCCTGCGGCTCCGGCTCTCCAGGGCCGTTGCTATGGTTTCTGGTGCCTTCGTGGTGCGCCCGGAAGCCGTCGTGGAGCCTTTTTGAGAGCCTCTTGGGGTGTCGGGGGTCGAAGCTGGTGGTTTACTGTGCTGTTGTAGGCCTCCTGGAAGCCCGAGAGGCGAATGTGCTGAAAATGTATGTTTCCCCTGGGGAATGGGACGATTTTTGCTTCTGGAGGCCTTCGTGGAGCCCCTGGTAGTAGCTTTTTCAAACGTCTCGGGGGCCCCTTGGGAATCGTCTGCAGGCAAGCTGGGGCGGTTTGGACCGAATCGTCCCCCTCGTGGGCCGTCCAGACGGCCTTTGGGGACCCTCTTGGCCCGTTGTGGGGCTCTCGTGGGACCGTCCTGCGGCTCTCCTGGGCCGTTGCTGTGGTTTCTGAGGCATTCGTGGTGCGCCCGGAAGCCGTCGTGGAGCCTCTTTGAGAGCCTCTTGGGATGTCGGGGGTCGAAGTTGGTGGTTTACTGTGCCGTTGTAAGCCTCCTAGAAGCCCAAGCGGTGAATGTACTGAAAATGTTTTTCTTCCTTGGGGAATGGGACGATTTTTGCTTCTGGAGGCCCTTTTGGAGCGCCTCGTGGACGCGCTTTCAAACGTCTTGGGGGCCTATGGGGCCGTTGGGAGGCAATCATGGGCGGTTTGGACCGAATCGTCCCCCGCGTGGGCCGTCTGGGCAGCCTTTGGGGATCCTGTTGACCCTTATTGGAGCCCTCTTGGGACCGTCCTGCGGCTCTCCTGGGCCGTTGCTATGGTTTCTGGAGCCTTCGTGGATCGCCTGGAAGCCGTCGTGGAGCCTTTTTGGGAGCCTCTTGGGCTGCGGAGGGTCGATCTTGGAGGCTTCTTGGGCCGTTGTGGGCCGCGTGAAGGCTCCAAAGGCGCATGCACTGAAAATGTACGTTTTCCCTGGGGAATGGGACGGTTTTTGCTTCTGGAGGGCCTTCGCGGGGCGCCTCGTAGTACTTTTTCAGAAGTCTTGGGGATTGATGGGGCCGTCTGCAGGCAATCTTCGGCGTTTTGGAACGATCTTTCGTCGACTCGTAGCTTTCTTGGACCGTTCTGGGGCCTTTTTGGCTTGTTTTGGGGCCTCCTGAGGCTCCAAAGTGTGCGGCCGGGACCTTTGCCCCCCCCCCTCCCCCTCCAAACCGGCCGGACTGGGCCCCCTGGGGAGGGATTCGGGGAGGGGGAAGCATCTCACACGCCGTGGCCCCAAGGGGTGGGCGCCCTTGCTTCAGAACATATTGAGATTCTTTGGTAATTCCAGGGTGACCTTGGAATTACCAGAAAAACCATGGAAAAAGCAGCTAATCGATAGGGTTGAACAGTCTTCAGCGCCACATAATATTTTGAATTGCCTATGGGTGGAAGGATGCAGGATGGATCCTGAACAAAGCGGAGTCTCGTCTGAATGGCTGGCCCACGGGGCGTTCGTTTGTTGAGGGGGGCGTTTCCTGCAGTGGAGAGGAACACTTGGTAGGGTCTTTTGGAGAGAGGAGGACTTAGGACGGGAGAGTATACCGCAGCATCGTGAATTCATCTCGGGTCTACTCTGGTCTGGGATGCTTCTCCATCGGTCAGTCAGCAGCGCCAGCAGCGAGAGGAAGAGGATGAGGATGAAGACGATGATGTTGCGGATTGTGATGATGATGGTGCTGTTGATGATGACGAGAAGAGGATGAGAAGGAGGATGGTGATGGTGAGGATGATGATGATGATGATGATGATGATGATGATGATGATGATGATGAAGATGATGATGGTGATGATGATGATGATGATAATGAGGAGGAGGAGGAGAAGGAGGAGGGTGGGGAGGAGGAGGAGGACGAGGAGGAGGAGGAGGGGGGATAATGGGCGGCACTAGCAGCAGTAGCAACAGCAGAGGGAGGCACGTGAAGAGCCGCCGAGGCAGTGGCGGCTTGGACGCTCGCAGCCAGCCGTTGACAGGCCCACGGTCTTCGACGCAGGTGCCATGCTCGTGCTTTCCTCCGCATCGACTCCTCCTGGCCCGTCCTCTCCTCCTTCTCCAGCCCCTCCTCCTTGACTGCGCATCCTGCCCCTCCTGGCTCCTCCTCTTCCTCCTCCTCCTCCTGACTGCTCTCCTTGCTGTTGCCTTGGAACCGGTGTTCCCTTGCTGTTGCCTTGGGTCCCCTTGCTGTTGCTGACTGCCAGGCTCACGATCCTCCCTTGCTGCCGCCTTGCGCCCCGTGCCTCCACCGGCCGCGGCCGTCGTGAGCCCTTCTCGTTGGTGCCCGCCCGCCGCCTTTTCGAGCTGTGCGCCGGCCGACTTCACCACATCGGGGATTCTGCACGAACGAAATGGGCACGGAAAGAATGGGTACAATGCCCAACAGCAGTTTCTGTTCATTTTGAAGAGGACTCGCTGTCCGCGCCGCCGCGGCTGTGTCCGTTTGAGACAGGAGGCCGCCTGCCCAGCAGCGCCCGCTGTTGGTTTGGGACAACATTTGTTGTTGGGCATTGTACCCATTCTTTCCGTACCCATTTCGGGCGTCCAAATCGTTGGTGCCCGCCCGCCGCCTTTTCAATCTGTGCGCCGGCCGACTTCACCACATCGGGGATGCCGTGGTCGGCGTTTTGGGGGAATGCTTTGATTTCGGCCAGATATCGTGGCGACCAGAGCGACCCAGGCTGAGATGGGTTAGTGTTACGTCCTCCCTCTGCAGTGCAGTAAAGAGCTGCGAGAAGACGAGCAAGAGAAGACACGGTGGATGGAGCCGAGGCTCCGCTGCTTGCACCGCTTCGGGACGGCCTCCGGGCCGGCACGCGCGTCAGCCAGTCAGTCAGTTCAGATCAGTTGTTTGATTTTCGAGCACCCCACCTCTTGCCTTCTCCCCACGGCTGCCTCGGTCTCACGCTTGCCCCTTCCCAGAATGCATGGAGGGGCGGACAGGAGGGCAGCAACCATGGTGACAGAGGTGTTTGCAGCAGTGCTAGCAGCAGCAGCAGCAGCAGCAGTGGCATCAGCTGCACGAGCACACGTGGCTGTGGTAAGAGCCGTCGGGCACGCAGGTGTGGCGTCCGTAGCATGGGCGTCGCTGTTTAATCATCAGCAGTGGCGGTGTCGGCAGCATTGACGGCCGTAGTACATGGAAGCCGCAGTAGTAGTATCCGAGAAGTGCAGGTCATATATATATATATATATATATATATATACGGCATGCATGCATGCATGCATGATGTACATACCCACCTACCTACCTACCTGCCTACCTACCTACCTACCAACATACATACATACATAAGTCCATTCATACATACCTACGTCAATCCATCCATACATACATGCATACACACATACATACATGCATGCATCTATACATACGCACATGCATAAATGCATGCATACATACATACGCACATACAAACATACATATTTACATATATATATATATATATGCTCACGGGTTATTGGCAAGACGCCCCAAATTTGCAACGTATCTTTGACGAGTTCGGGCAAATCTCCGGCCTCCGTCTGAACCTGTAAAAGTGCGCGACTATCCTCGAGCATGGTTTTCTGGAACAGCTGCAACAACGCCGGGACAGGTGCCCTCTTGAATGGGCCAGGGTGCCCGTGTCGGACTGCGATAAGTGTTTGGTGTTTATGGCCGGGCTGGGCAAGGGCGAACAATCATGGCGAGACCCCAACGCCACCTTCATCCAGCGTTGTCACGACTGGTCCGAGCACGGCGTTGGAATGCAGTTCCATGCTGTGGCATACAACGCGTTCGCCATATCCACGCTTGTGTGCATCGGCCAGTTGGAATCGGTCCCGCAAGAGACGCTGCGACTGGAGGAATCCTGGCTCAGGAGGACGCGCAAAGGACCTGGGAAGCGGGCGGTGCCCGATGATTTATGGCGCCTGCAGGAACATTTCGGCCAGTTGGCCTCGTGCCGCAGCAGCTACCTGACCGCCAAAGCCGCGCAACTTCGAGCTCGCGTCTGGTATTTGGCGTACACGGCAGCCCACTATCAGCGCGAGGTACATGACCTTCGGCAAGCTCTTGCATGCCCGAAATATCTACACAACTGGACGCGGTGGGACGATTTGTATTCCCCAGCTTTTGCAGTTACCCTCGAAGATACCCTACAATGGTTCACGCACCATGTCTGCCCAATCGAAGACATCTGCAATACACCGAGCGAGCCAAACGACGACCGCGACCATGACGGCGAGGACCAAGCGGACGACGGCAGCGGCGCCGCCACCAGGACGACGAACAGCTCGGGCACGCACGCCCCTCTGCGCCCCCAGACCAACTTCCAACGACGAGCTCACCAGACGCCACTCGCACACCACGCCCCGCACCCAAGCTACCGCATTCGCTGCAAATTCCAGCGCTGGGACCTCCAAAACGCAGCAAAACGCCCACCGCCCTCAGGGGCGAGCTGCCGGTGCAACACGCCTACCTGGCAACCAGGCTCTGGCAAGTCTCCACTTGCTCTTGAAACTGGCCCCTCCGCGGGTCTGCGCCGCAGTATTCGGCACGCTGTGGAACAGATGGTGCACGTGCAGGCGGTACCAACAGAGGCACTCAGCACGCAACCGTCGCGTCCTGGGTTGTGGAGGAGCTGCGGAAGACTCTATAGAGCACTGTTGCGGATGCCCGATGACGAAGCGAGCCATGGAGCGCAGGCTGAACATGTCCCCCTTCCGCCTTCGCCAATATTCATACATTCTTGCTCTGCAATGTGAATATCAAAACATGCGATGAACTTACCTCAGTGTCACTGCTAGTCTGCGCCATGTGCAACGCCACGAGCCACTACAGACACAACCCACTCACCCTGGACACCGACGTACACGGCGCAGTGACGCAATGGATGCGCGAAGGTGCCAAGCGCCATGCCAACGCGACGAGGGCACTCGACTATAGATGGCACCCGGCACGACGGGACAAGGCATTGCCGCCGATACCAGCGCACCTATGACGGACTCGCCTCCCCTCCCCCGAACTACGTCGTGCTCCAATTCTTGCCCCAATCCCGACTCTCACACAATACCGACTCCCAGCGCGATTTGCTCACCAACTCTCGCGCCGACCAGCTCACCGACTCCATCGCCGATCAACTCGCCGACTCTCGGGCCGACGACGGTCAACAACCAACATCCACCAGCTCGGCACCCCGACCTCCAGCATCCGACGTCCTACTCTCGACTCCAGCTCGCCGACCAGCTCGCCCGCCCCAGCGACGACCAGCTCGAGGGCGGAAGCCATGACAAGTCCGAGAGCGGAAACCGTGACAGGCCCAGGGGGGGTATCCTGTGACACACCGAACTCCCGCGCTGGCCAACTCACCGGCTCCCTCACCGACTGGCTCGCCGACCATCGCGCCGACCATCGCCGACCAGCTCGCCCACTCCGTCGCCATCGAGCTCGACCGCGCGGCCGGGACAGGTGAATCATGTTCCAGCAGAGCGTTTCAGGAACATGATTCGAGCATCGGCCCAGGCATGATTCCTGAGGGCTTTTCTGTCTGGCGCGGGCCCCCTCCCCCTCCCCCCCCCCCTCCCCCCGTTGCGTCCAGCGTCTCTGCCCGTGCATGCGCCCCGGGGCCGGACGTGCAGCTCCATGGGTGGCCGAGGCTCCTCGCCTCCCCCGGGGCTTTTTTTTCGTTTTCTTCCTGCCGCAGTCTTTCCCGAGGCCGCCCGCGCCACAGGTCTGCGCGCCCAGCCGCGCCCGACCCTGCGCGGTAGGGCCCAGGCCGGTTCTGTTGCGCACGCCCTACAGATATGCAATACGTTCTCTTGCCCCCCCCCCCTCCCCCCGCGTCTTTCTTTCGCTTCTGCTCGCGCGGGCATTAGTGCGAGCGCCGCCTACCAAGGCCGGTCTGCGCACGCGCGAGCTTCATCGAAGACCCTGCCCGGGATCTGCTGTCCTCCCGTTCCCTCCTCCTCCTCTTCCCATCCTCATTTTCCTTCTCTTTCTCCTCTCCTCCTCTCCTCCTCCTCCTCCTCCTCTTCCTCCTCCTCCTCTCCTCCGCCCGAGGCCGCCGCGCGTATTCGCTGGTCTGACGCCGCCGCGCCTGCTGGCGCCCCCGTCACCGAGCGCGACGCCCTGGCGAACGAGCTGGCCGCCGCCTTCGCGGGCCCCATGGCGGCAGCGCAGTGGCTTTAGCACGCGATGGTCACCGTGGTCCACCAAACCACAGAAGGATGGCCTCAACGTTGCATCGTGGAACACGCAGGCACTCATGGGGAGATCGCCGACACGGAGAACCATGAAGCGCAGCATGCTAATGCCATACATGCGCCAGCGCTCTGTCATAGCCCTTCAGGAGACCCACGGCAACTACGCGGACATTCAGAACTTCGTCGACGCCTCCACGCACCCGTACCTGTCCAACCATTCCGCCCTCGTGAACGACGGCGAGCCCTCCGAGACCGCGGGTGGCGTCGCCTTCCTCGTTCCATACGACAAGCGCGAACTCGGGCTACCTGTCGATCAGCGTCTGTCCGTGACTTTCGTCCCACTGTGCGCGGCCGCATCGCTGAGCTTCGCGTGAAGGACGCTAGCGGTGCAATCGAAACGACGATCTTCAACGTTCACAATTACGAGCTCTCGCAGCACGATCGGTAGTTGTTTAAGTGGGCATGGGGCGCAGCTCAAGCTCGAACAGCAGCCAGCCCGAGCACGCACAACTTTATCCTCATCGGCGACTTCAACTTCTCGGAGTTTCCGCTCAATAGCCTGCTGCGCCCCATCGACGCCACCACCGCAGACAGGTACCAGCACCAACCCATTTTCTGGAAGCAGATCTTCTCGACACTGATAGAAGTCACTACAAGATCTACCACGCACCGCAGTTCGGCAAGCATGACAGAGGCCACGATCGACCGCTGCTTCATCTCCACCGCCGCCTTCAACGTGCCCCACGTAGAGATCCACCTGACCGTCGACAGCCGACCCCTGGAGCGCGTCGGCGAGCCTGCAAGCGACCACAAAATTCTCCACCTTCGCCTGCGACCGCGTGTACAGCGTCCTCCAGCCGAACGCGGCCCTCCCGCATTCATGTTCGGGTCCAAACACTACAAGATCTATTTCGAGCGCGTCGCGCGCATTATCGACGTGGCTGACATCGACCCTCTATTACACTGGCGTGCAATGAAACATATCATGACACTTGCAGCGCAGAAGGCTCGCGGCGCCCTCATCGCGATTCAGCCTTCTGAGCTCAGGGACGACGACCCCATCCATCCCTTGCGAGGCACGCGCCATGACGCTGAGAAACATCTCGCGCGCGGTCTGGTACCAGGACTGGCAGACAGCCAGGCTCCCGTCGCATGACACCGCTGCTGGCTCAAAGCATATGCATATTACTTCCGACAGGGTTTCCACCATCGATCCCGAGGCCTTCGCGAACGAGGTCGACGCGACCCACCTTGCCATCGCCGATCGCCGCAAACAAGATGCCGCTGCTAGATCTCGCGCTGCCTATCTGGAGCACAACCCTCGTCTGGGCGACAAATGGAGGCAAAAAGCTCGCCGCGCCGCACAAAGAGGTGAGCTCTGGAAGCCTTTCGCCAAGAGACTCATCCTGGCTGGCATCCGCATTTCGGAAGGCTCCAGCCACCACATCGCCACCGACCCGATGGCCATGCACAGCGCCATCCAGCAGCACTGGAGTCGCATCTTTGCTGCGAAGTCGGTCAACATTCACGACATGCAGAGGTTCCTGGGCGGAGTGTTCCCCCAGCGACCGCACTTCCATCTACCACTCCCTGAAGTTCAAGATCTTCAAAGCGCTGCCGGGCTCTCCAGAGACTCGGCTCCTGGCCCCGACGGCGCCCCCTCCCGCGCCTGGGCCAACTCGCCTGGCAGCCTCGAGGCGCTGCGCAAGCTCATGCAGCACATGGCTGACGGAGGCGCTGCTCCACGCGACCTGAACTACGCGATGATGGCTATGCCCCCCAAGGGCGATGAGCCGCTCGGCAACTTCGAGTGCACCAGGGGCCCAGACTGCCTTCGCCCGCTCGCCATGAAGCACAGCGACGTGAAGCTCACCGCGTCAGCCATCAACCGCAAGCTACACAGCGTCGCCGCCGAGACGACCAAGGAGCAGCAGGGCCTCGTCAACGGAAGGCAATTTCTCAACAATGTTGCGATGGTAGACCCGTCGCCCGCAAATTCAGCATCACCGAGGGCGCCGAGCAGCTCATGCCGTGCTTCGCCAGCATGGACATCGCGGCGGCCTTCCCCAGCTTGCTTCGCGACTGGCTTTGCGGGGTTCTCGGCAGATGGGGCTTCCACGGCCATGTCCTCATGCTGCTAAAAAGCATGTTGCGAGATGCCCCTCGCCTTCCTCGAGATGGGAGGCACGAGGCGCCCACTCTTGATCGCAGCCTCAGGCGTCGCCCAAGGCTGCCCACCGAGCGGCGCGCTCTGGGCCCTCGTCTTCGACCCCATCATCCGCGGCATTCAACGCGAGCTTGAGCGCATCAGCCGCGGCCTCATCAGCGCCTGCGCCGACGACCTTGGCACCGTCCTGCCCGCGCTACACGACATCGAAAAGCTATTCCCTCATCTACAAGCTGCCGAAATACTCGCTGGCCTTCGCTTGCAAGCCAAGAAATGCATCATCGTCCCTACCCGGTAATTGCCTACGCCTGCCATCATACGCACGATGCGGACCACACTCGCCAACGTCTACGCCCCGTGGAAGGAATTCAAGATCTCGAGCTTCGCGCGTTACCTGGGCGCCCACATTGGCCCTGGAGCCTCGCTATCTGCGCAGTGGAAAGGCCCATCACGCAAGTGGTGGGGCCGCATCCAGATTCTCGCCGAGGCGAGGTCTCCGCTGCAGCAAAGTATCAAGCTGTACAACGTCGCCGTCGTCACCTGCCTCTCGCACACCGGCCAGCTCTACCCTCCTTCGCCCTGCTTCCTCGCCAAAGAAATCCACGGACTGCACAGGATCATCCGAGCTGCACCCTCGAGCTTCTCCAAGATGGACATCTTCTCGTTCAAGCGCTGGGCGGGCGCGGAAATGCCCCGCGGGCTGGGGGCGCTGCTGGCTGCGACTCTGTCGAGGACGGCTACCAAAACTCTGATATCCTGGCCTGCTCTTCTTCATGATCACCGTGAGGTTGCGGAAGATCAGCTTCCCATATGCCAAGTTCTCGAAGGTGCCTGGTGCGCCGACTGCTGGATGGACAAGCTCTCGATCGCGCGGCGTTTCGACATGGTTGTTTCTTGCCAGCTGTACCCGACGTGCAAGGGCTCGATCTACAAGATGACCAAGCTCTCGCTGGGAACTCCTGCACGTGCTTCCGCTGCTCTCGCCGCCGCTCATCGTCGCGCTGCCGCTGCTGGTCGCCCGGCGCTAGAGACCAACAAGCACTTAGTCCCCGACGCACGCGGTGATGGTAAAGGTCGCGGCAAGGCCTCGGGACGCGGCAAGTCCCATGGAAAAGAACGCACTGTCAAATCCAAGTCTCCCCAGCAAGCCTACCTCACAGGGCTGCAAAACAACATCTACGCCGACTCCTTCGACAAGACCATCTTGAAGCGCCTGGGGGCCTGGTTCCCGCTGATCGGACTCCGCCATCATGCTCGGCCCTTTCACCAGCATGCTGACACAGAGAACGACCCGTCCACAACGAGTGCCACGACGAGTGCAGAAGTTTCACTCGCCTACATGAACGAGCGCGCCGAGGCCTGGGCTGCCAGTTGGCTGCCCAGCATATTCATGGACCTGAGCTTCAACGACTTCACCGACTGGATGGAGTGGTGCGTGCCGTACCTCACGAGTGTCCTGCGGCGGCCGCAGTTCGACGCGATTTTCGCCCTCGACGACATGGCTGGCGACGCGCAGAAGAGGCATCGCACCGCCACTGACATCTGTGTGTCGAACTGGCGCAAGTCCGACTGTGCGCGGAGCCGCCGAGTCGCCCTCTATGCTGCTGCTCATCCTTCTGCAGCTGTCCAACGCGAGCGAGAAGAAGAAGCCGCTGAGCATCGTGCCCGCCGTCGCTGGTTGGCTGCTGATGGACCCATTCGCGATGAAGACCGCTGGCTGCTTGAAGATACTGCGCGGGGCAGAGAGGGGCAGCAGCCTTCCGACGTGATCGAGGTGGACGCCATGCCTACATCGCTTGCCGCGCCATGGGCCACTCTTCGCCGCCACCTTGCTCGTGAAACCCCGTCAAAGTTATGGCCTACGCTCAAGACGCTGGCGGGGGCCTGGACCATCAGCTACCGCATGCACGTCAACCCGCATAAGTTCCAATGCCTGCTTGGCTGCCCGTGCAGCGAGAGCAAGCTCAACATTGACGACATCGCACACTACCTCGCATGCCCGCGATTGTGGTCGCACCTTTGCCAGCCTCAATGGTGAAATCCACGACGGCGAGAACGACATCAGGCACGCCATCGCGCGCATGGCGGTGGCCTTCAAGACGTGCAACTTCCTCCGCATCCAGAACCGCCAGACCTCATGCTTCCCGAGCTCCGCCACCGAGCTCAGGGTCGTGGACAACGTCGTCGACCAGTACAACAAGAACGCTGCGGCCGTGTCCGCCTCGCGACGCGCCCTGAGGCTTCCTTCTTGCCTCGTGGGCGGCGCGGGGCCGCGCGGGCGCCCGTGGGAAGCTGGGCGAACGCTCTCTCAGGGGATCGTTCGCTCCTCTCCCCCGCCCGGTCTCACCGATACGATTTTGGAGTGCATTCGCACCGTTACGCATTAGCTTGTTATCGCATTGCGCTGTGCTCGATCTATCGGCGTGGCCGTTTGGGCCGTCGGGCGGGCTTTGAGACAACTTCTATGCACCCGCAGGGGCCGTTTCGTTCCCAATGGGTTCGTACCATTGACTCTTTCTGCTCCTGCCCGAGCCCGGGGCCACATCCAAACATCGGGGGCGTGGTTCGGCTCCCCGATTCCTGTCCTCCTCTCCTCCTCCTCCTTCCTTGCTCGTGGCTGCTTTCCGGCAGCGGCCATTATGTGTAGGTGTTGTTTGTGCGTCGATGGTTTATGATGGCTTCAGAGGCCCCTTTGAGGGCACGGTGGATTTCGCTTAGGGGGAACATATATGCATACATACATACATACATACATGCATGCATGCATACATATATACGTACAAGCATACACACACAAACACACATACAGACAGGAGACAGACATACGGTCACACAGACAGACAGACAAACAGGCAGACAGACATGCAGACAAACATACATACACACATACATGCATGTAGACATGTCCGTAGCCATTTTGGCTCAAGGCTATGAACCGCCCGACGACCGCGAGTCGGCCTCTGTCGGCGACTGATGAGCGCGCGGGGTCTCGCGCTTTGAGGCCAAAGACTCTTTCACCAATCGTGACCTGTGCTGCCCTTCTGGGCTCCAGCCCTCGGCGCCCATGTTGCCCGCCCGCTTCACTCCTGCGGGTGGGATGCCCGATGGCGCTGCCTGTCGCTCTCGGCGGCCTGGCAAGGCTGGCAAAGCTACTGGTGGCTCTGGTGCTGGGCAACGTCGGCGAGGCAGCCCGCGGGGCGACGATGCTCGCAGTCGCAGTGCAGGCACGGACGACCCCTTCCAGTCTGCTGGCGCCGACCCCTGGCGAGCTCGCGGGAGCGAGTGCCAGGGCACGGCCACGCCGATCGCCGCCGCCCCCCCCGCGACCCCTCGGACACCTCGCAGCAGCGGCCGTGACAGAGCTCACTCTCGCCGCGCTCCTGGCTCTCCTCGGCCTGCTGTGGCTCCTGCTGCGGTGGCAGACGGGCCCGTTCTGCACTCGGAGCTGGAGGAGATCTTAGGGGGCTATGCGCGACTCCATCGTCGGCACTGTCACCGAGGCCAACAACTAGATGTCCGCCAACATCGTCGCGACCGCCACAGCAGCCCCCCGCGTCTTCGGCGAGCGCCAGGCCGCCAAGAACGCGCAGATCGACCAGCACCTGCAGGACCTCGACCGTGGCGTTTCTCGCATCCAGCGAGACCAGCAGGAGATGCGCGAGACCCTGGCGAAGCTGGAGAAGGTGGTCTCGGCGTGCGAGGCGGCGGCACCAGCCCTGCACCTCGGGGACGTCGCGGACTGGACCATGGAGCCCGACAAGTCCATCTTCGTCATCACGGCCAAGGAGGCGGTCACTTCGGAGGCGGTCCTTGCGAGTGTGCGCCCATGGTTGGCGGACACCGCCCTCGAGGACCAGCGCTGGTCGCTTGAAGGTGCGTCCCCTGGCCGCCGCCACATCCTCCGTGTGCACGGCGCTGAGGGCTTGGTTGCGCGCCGCGTCATCTCGGCTTTCCAGAAGCTCAAGAAGGATGATGTCTGGCGCCGCCTCACGGCGGCCTCCCTTGAGGGAGGCACTCAGGTGCCCATCTTCGTCGGCCTGGACAAGTCTCCCCAGGCCATCCGCCGCGAGATCCAGACGAAGCGCCTCCTCGAGCTCGCGCGGGACTCTGGAGTGGAAGGGCGCTGGCGGGCCAACCGTCACGCAGGCGTCGTCAGCGACGGCTCGCAGCCCGTCGTCAAACTGGTCGTGGGCGAGGCGGCTGAGGACCCGACTGTCCTTGAGTGGAACTATCGTTCTGTCCATGCTCGCAATCTCCCTCGCGACGCTATCAAGCAGTCATTCGACGAGATCTTCGGCTGCGCCGAGAGGATCCAGTGGGCGATTTAGCACTCGATTTGCACCTTGGCGCGATCCTGGCGAGTTCCGCGAGTGTGCGGCGATCGGGTCCTGGCACGCCCGTGCGCTTGTGCATCACGATGCTCCCACGCGAGACCGCAAGTTTCGTCACCTGCACTCGAACCTCGGGCAGGGCACAGCTATGTGCCTGCAGGAGGTCCATGGTGATGCCATTGAGTTTATGCAAGAACTTCAACGCCATCATGTCTATGCCCAGGTCTTCATGAATTTCAGCAGCAGGCGTGACACTGGTGGAACTGCTATTCTTCTGCCTGGGCGGTTCGCGGCTACAGATGCGCCCAGGTACTCTCACGAGATTATGGTTACTGGTCGGGTCCAGCGGCTCCGTGTATCAGGACCTGCATCGGACTCCCCTTCTCCATCTCTCATTATCTACAACATCCACAACTTCGGCATGAGCGGCGATGAGATGACAAAGATCGAAGATCGGATTCGAGCTGACCTCGCTATGGCCCAGTCGGCGCCGACGATGGTCACGCTCCTGCTGCTTGGCGACTTCAACATCTCGGCGGCGCCGCCCCTTCTGGTCCAAGCTCCCCTCATCAACAAGGGCCTCGTGCGCATGGACGAGGCCGCGCCTCGGCCACTGGAGCGCCGCTGGAATGCTATATTCAGTGACTTCGTCGAACTTGACAATGAGCTCCCCACGCACTTCTGGCAAGTGGAGGGATCGCCCCCGAAGTTGTCGCAGATCGACAGAGCGTTCCTGGCTTCTCCTTCGTGGTTGGCAATACAGTGGCACGTCACGCTCTCGACGCGGGATCTCCCAGAACGGCTGCATGAGATCGGCCTCAGTGACCACGCGCCGATTGTGGTTACCTTTGCTGGCCGGCCGCCGATGGACAGCGAGACGCAGCCGATCCCGCGGCAAATCTTCAAGAGCCCCGAGTATGCGAGGCAATACCTGCTCCTGGCCCAGCATGTACCGTGGCACGTTCTTCATCCTTATCAGCGGAGGCTAGAGCATAAGAGACTCATGCGGGAGGCAGCTCGACGCGTTCGTGACAGTATTTTCAAACATGGGGCACACGACAACGACTCGAAGCTGCTCGTCTTCCGCTCGATCGCCAGAGCGGTCTGGAGGGACGATCTCAAGCTGGCGGAGCGCCTGATTGCATCATCACCGCTCGCAGCCGAGCACCTGCTGATCACCAGCACCTCGGTCTCCCTCTCGAACCCCTCGGACTTCGCTGAGGCGTTCGCGGCCCAGCAGAACATCTACGGCGAACGTCGTCTCGCTGATCTCGATCGGCGGGCTCAGGCGGCTCCTCCTGACGGCACTTCGTTTAAGCACATCAACGCCATGAGGCGTGCCACTCGACGGAGGGCAGCACTCTGGACTCCATTCAAGCGCACACTCAAACTTCAGGGACTGCGTCTTCCTGATTCTGGCGTCTCGCATGGCCTGGGACAGGGTGCGGAGAAGATCGTGAACGCCCAGGCGGACGTGTTCGAAGAGCTGCGCAAGCACTGGTCGCCGATATTTCAGCGTGATCTTCCTGAACACCCTCTTGCGCGACGCTACTTGGACGAGCATCCTGTGGTGATAGATGGCCTCGAGGACGTTCGTCTTCCTGACTCTCGCGATCTTCAGCGCGCGGCGCGCAGGGCTCGCGCTTCGGCACCAGGCCCAGACGGGCTGCCGTATGATGCTTGGAGCTGCTGTGGGTCGTCGCGGCCTCTGGAGGACCTGGCGCAGGTGGGTCTAGAGGTCGCGCAGGGCTTCCCGCCACCTCCTGACCTCAATGACCACCTGATGGTTTTCCTGCTCAAAGGTGCCGAGGCCGACGATCTTGCCTCGGGCCCGACTCGGACGCCATCCACGACGAGGCCTCTGGCTCTCAAGAACACGGACGTAAAGCTGCTGGCCGCCAGCGTGAACCATCTCATCAAGTTCGACATCGAGCGCCACTCCCCCCTCTCTCAGAGGGGATTCCTGCCTGGGCGCAACTTCCTGGACAACATTACCCTGCTCGACACCGCGGCTCGTCGGGTTGGCTTCTCCTCCACCAGGGACGAGCGCATGCCGATGATGGTCCTCTTCGACTTCGGCAACGCCTTCCCCTCCCTTGCCGTGTCCTTCCTGCGCGCGGTGCTGCTGCGGGCTGGCTTCCAGGGCGGCCTCTTCCAGCTCATCATGGGCATGCACTGGTTGCCGCAGGCCTTCGTGTCCTTGGAGGGCGAGCTACGCCGTTTCATGATGGTCACGGCGGGCATCGCTCAGGGCTGCCCGCTCTCAGGGTCCTTGTGGGCCGTAGCCATGAACCCCTTCGTGGCCCACGTGGAGGAGATCTTGGCGCACTGGGAGGCCTCCGTGGTGGGCGTCTGCGCCGACGATGTGGGCACGGTCCTGCAGGATTGCAGGCTTCTGCTCCGCCTTCGCAGGGTCTTCGCCGCGGCGCAGGCCTCAGCAGGCTTGGCCCCGAAGCCGGCCAAGTGCAAGGTGGTGCCCCTGAACGCCGCCTTCACCGAGGAGCTGGCGGCCAGCATCAAGGAGTGGCTCGCGCAGGAGCTGCCAGGCTGGGAGCAGATGGACGTGGTGCCGTTCGCCAAGTACCTCGGCTGCATCCTGGGTCCAGGCGCCACGATCGATGACGCGTGGCAGGAGGCGGGCGCCAAATGGATCCACCGCGTTCGCGACCTTGCCCGTGAGGGCGCGCCGGTGCACCTCACGACCGTGATCTACAACTCGCGCGTGCTGACGATCCTCAGCAACTTGATGCAGCTGGCGCCGCTGCCCCGCGCGCTGGTCAGGCGCGAGGCTTGGGCGTGGCGCAAGCTCTGGCACCTCCCGCCCCAGTCGCTCTCGCTGGCTGGGCTTCTGGGCATCGGGAGCTGGTCGGCATTGCGACCAGCCAGCATGCAGGTCCTCAGCTTGGCCACGCGAATGCGCACGGCCATGGGCGCTGTGACTAACTGGTTGACCTTGCACAAGACGCTGTACGAGACCACGCTCGCCTTCGGCAGCCTGGCGGAGATGGGCTCTGGCTGGTGGTCGCCCGCGTTCTGGAAGACCAAGCCGATTGTGGTCCACCTGTCTGAGGCCAGCCAGGCCACCTTTCCACTGAAGGCTCATGCCTCGGCCGCCCGCACTGCCCTTGCTGCCCTCGCCGAAGCCTCGGGACAGGGGCACGTGAGGGTGCAGAGATCCCTTTCCTCCTCCTTACGCCTCTCCCTCTACCCCGACGTCCTCCACCTCACTCTCGCTAAACGTATGGCCTCTTGGGAGCTCCCATTTTCAGAATCGTTTTGGGATGCCCTCAGAGATCTCATTCGGAATGGGGCCCCCCAGCATGGCAGAGTGCGGTCCTAAAGACGATTGTAGGAGGTTGGCTCATTAGCGCGCGTTTGCACTCGTCAGAGATTGGCATGTGTAGATTCGAGTGTGCTCAGTGCCGTGACGACATGCTGCACTATCTTCATTGCCCAGTTTTGTGGAGGCTTGTATGCCATCCCGATTCGCCTCCCGACTGTCCCTCTACGCGACTTGGGCTCGATGGTCACCCTACGCCTGAGATCGTCGAGAGGATTGTGCGGGCTTACCATATATATATAATGTTGTGCGTACCGCCCCCGACCCTGGCCCCCTCGACAATGAGGAGGCTCTCGGGAGGCATCGCTACAATATACGGCGTGCTGCCCAGGTCCTTGTAGAGCACTCTCGAGCGCCCTTCTAGGTCTGTCTGGCGGGACCCGTCTGGACTCCTCTGGGTACGAGTGACATGCATGCAGACATGCGTATATCCAGAGACACAGGCATGCATGCATGCCTACATACAGGTATACTTACACATACATACATACATACATACATGCATGCATGCATACATTTATACGTACAACAATACACGCACAAGCACAGAGACAGACAGACAGACAGACAGACAGACAGACAGACAGACAGACAGACAGACAGACAGACAGATGCACAGGCAGACCGACATACATACATGCATGCGTATATACATACACGCATACATGCATGCATGCCTGCATGCATGCATACCTACTTACACACATGCATACATACATACATACATACATACGTACATACATGCATACATGCATACAAACATGCAGACACACATACATGCATGCATACATACACACACATACATACCGCGCTTCGTGTAGGGGGGAATCGAACCTTCGAAAACGCCATAATATTCCATGCCCACTCCAAGCCTCAAGCGTCCATTCTGGGGTTGGGCTCGCCTTGGCGTATTCTCGGGCCGCCCGCGGGACGTATCTTGGCGGTCTTGGAGGACTGGAAGACAGCCTTTGACGGATGCCACCCCCAACGAAGAATTTGCGAATCGAAATGCGACGACGTAGGGATTGGGGCCGCACATGGAGCAATCTTGGACGCTATGTTTGGGGGCTGGGTATCTCTTTGCAGGAGCAGTGCGATCTCATAGTAATGCGTCAGGCCGGCTCACGCGGGCCCATGCCACGCGAGATGGCGACTGATTTACCAAGAGCGATGGCTCGAATACAGTCAGGACGGTGATCTAAGGACCACTGCAGGGTTCGCTCTTCCTTAGGTATTTCCGTGGTTGTTCCTCTAGCGCTCTTCGTGCCCCAGGTGCTTCCAGGGCCACAAAAAGGGGTTCCTCCCCGATCTAGCGTTCCTTCAGGTAGTGTCTCAACTGTATGGATTACCTTGTGGTTTGACTTCCAGACGGTCACTACCACTGGTGTTCTGAAGGGGTGCAGCCGGGAGTCTTAGGCGCGCTGTCCAGGAATTGGACGCGTCCCTCTCTTGATACGCGGGCTTCACATACGCCTGCGTTTAGGCAGGTGCACCGCCGTGTGCAATTTTAGCTGCGCCTGTGCAGCACAGTGCCTTTATCTTTCCACTCCTGCCTCGAGACGGCTTGCCTGTGGGTGGACGGTGACAGTGCGAGGCTCGCTCGCCGTAGACCTTCATTATCAGTACCAGTGCGCTAGTCGCCAGGACGAGCCAGCTGAGCTGGAGAAGCGGTTCGTCTAGGGCTCCAGGGGGTGTTGGGGGCGCAGTCACACTCCGTCGACCGCGGCCACGAGCAACGACCGAAGGAGATGGAGCATTTGACGCTGGTTCAGTTCGAGTGTGATGGCCACGCGACGAGCGCAGTACCGACCGCGGACGGTACCTGCGGGTGATTCGAGGGCGAGCCCTTCTTCAGCAGCGGCTGTGCGGCGGAGTCGGCGCATGGGCGAGGCCGAGTTGCACGGGCAAGACGAAGGGTCCCGACGCTGTGAACGGCGCCTGCGGTGAAGGCGAGGATGGGCGCAGCGAACACCGCGTGCTGGATATCGGGGAGTCGTCACCGCGTCAAGGCCGAGTGGGCCAGGCGATGCGGCGAACGCCGCCGCGGCCGTGGGCGGCGCCTCCGCTGCGTATGGACCAGAGCTTCGAGGCGGATTCAGCCGAGGCGATGAGAAGTCTCCCTGGGAGCCCCCCCGAAAAAAAAACATGATGCCCTCGAATCCTCGATCCTCGAGGTCCGAACCTCGAAGTCCCCTCTCGCTCGCCGCGCCCCGGTTGGCGCCCCTCGCCCGCCCGCCCCCTCCCCACCCGCCCCCCCGGCACCGGACCGTTCCGCTGGCGGACCGCGTCGCCCGAAGCGGTGCTCAGGGGCCTCGGGGCGCAGTGGTTCAAAGATGAAGCCCCGAGGGATGGGGCCCTGAGGATAGGAGGTGGATTACAAGCCGAAGCTTTACTGCTTGAGGTTCACGTCTGGGCCTCACCTGGGCACGAGTCCTGCCTGGAGCCCAGGCCGCAGCACTGGAGTCGTGGACTTTGTCCTGAGCGCATTGCCCGCTTGCGGTCCCCCTTCCTGGGCCGCCCTCTCTTCTCCTCCCGCCTCCTTGGTGCCAATTTGCCGTTCCGCATCCCGTTCTGGGCCGCCACGCGGTGAGCGACCGCCAGCGCCGCAGCAACGAAAAGTTGGAGGAACAAGAGGCCATGATCGAAGGTTGGGGGTTGAGATCGCACTGGAACGGCGAGCCCCCTTCCGGGAAATGGGAAATCGGTTTCGGTGTCGTGTTTATGTCGTGCGTGCGGGCGAGGCGAGGCTGCGTGGGCGCGCGAGAGGAATGACCCCGCCGTCGCAAGGTCGATTCGGATGCAGTGGACCGTCCCTCCGCCCACGGTGGGCGCGCGGTGGCCCAGGGTGTCCCGCCGTGGTGTCTTGTGGCGTCCCGTTGATGTCCCGTCGGTGTTCCGTCGGTGGTGGGCGGGCGGTGGCCAGGGGTGTTCCGCCTTGTTATCGATAGTGAAATCGATAGTGGGATCGACAATGAGATCACTAGAATGGGACTGATAGTGAGACCACACGTGAGATCGACAGTGAGGTTGACTGTGACGTTGGTTGTGAGGTTGATCGTGAGATCAATAGTGATATCGATAGAGGAACCGATATTGATATCGATAGTGAGATCGAGAAACGAGATCTTCAGTGATATCTATAGCAAGATCGTTCGACAGATCGAATGTGAGATTGATCGAGTGTGATCGATCCTGTGAGGTCGATAGTGGGATCAATCGAGTGAGATCGAAAGCGGGGACGATAGTGACATTACATCGCAGCGCAACATCGTCATAACGCGTCGTCGCCAATTCGAGGGCGCGTCGCCAGCATCGTCATCATCAAACCCATCGCTTTTGCCAGCAGTTCGTTTTTTCCCTTCACCCCCCAACCTCCTCATCACCCGAAGGGTGGTCGTATAGATAGAGAAACGTTCCAAGAACTACCCGTACGGGGTGAGAGTGTGCGACGAGGACCTGCCGTAGGTCGGGGCCGGAATTTGTCTCCGTCTTCGGACGAGGGACCGTTGACCCGCATTCGTCCCCTCAGCTTTCCTCATTCTCTGACATGTCGCGCCGAAAGAAAAACGACAAACAACGGTGAAACGTTCCAAGAACTCCAGGATCGCAAGGATTCTCAGGAGGAGCTCGTGATCCCCACACGGGCCTGCAGAAACGGGGGCCGCCAGGTGCTCCGGAACCGGAACGTGTCTCGAGCCAATCGCACCACGACGTCGCCCTCGTCCTTTAAAGGCCCCATCCCTCGGGGCCCCCTTCTGTACCTTCTAAATTGGAATTTCAAAAAGCACTGAAGCACAACAGACAAATCCTCGGGGTCCTCTTTGAGCCGCCGAGCCATGGGCGAAGCGAAACTCCGGGGGCGAGGCGGTCCGCGGGCGTGGCGGCCCGCTGGCGCGGAGGCCCCGCGAGCGTGGGCGGTGCTGCGGCCAGCCCCCCCCCCCCCATCCTGGGTCCCCTCCCGGCGCCGTCCGAGGGTGGCCCGGCCGGCGTGGGCAGGGTGATGGACCGCGCCCCTTTCGCGGTGCAGGCCGCGGCCTCTGGCTTTCCTCGCCCTCCCCGCGCGTTCACGGGTGGTGGCCAGAGAGGGAAGCTGTACACCCTAGGCGATGCTTAAGAGAACTTAAGTTTTTGGCGAGAGTCTCGATTCTTCTTAATGTTTCAATGTAAATCCTAAGATTTTGATAGAAGTTCTGGGTTTTTATTCAAATTCTGAGACTCTGAGTTTCTTAACCCATGATTTCTTAAGCATTTCGCAGGGTGTACGCTGTATCGATGCCGATGCTCGTCCTGGAGAGTCGCCACGGCTGGGTTCCCTTCGGCGCGCTGTGCAGAGCGCACCCTGGGAGGAGTGGAGGGAATTTGCGGTGTCGGTGCCCTTTTGTTGCCCCGGGTGGAACGGGGAACGGCAGGAGAGGGGGAGGCAAGGGTGTTCGCGGTTCGGTCGGTTCGGCCGCGTCGCGGTCGTTTGCGTCACAGAAGGTTCGATCCGGCCACTGGTTGATACAATGGGGAGGAATTCATTTTTACAAACGACTTGACAAAGTCCATGTTCTTGAAAACATCTCACACACCCACCCGCAACTTGGTTTGCAAAACCCATGCGGCGGCGAATGCGATGAGTGCTTGGCGTTGGCTGGTGCATCTGTGCGGCCGCGCCAGCCCGCGCATGCTCGCGCGCACAGCGGCCAGTTAGTTTGACTCGACCGACGCGGCCGTGGTGGCGCTGGCCTCTGGGCACTTCCCAGCGGGCACTGCAGTGCGAGTCGGTGAATTAGGTGGGCGGCGCGGTAGACACGACTATGAGAGTAGCACGCGCGCAGGGGCCTTCGAATGAATTCGACATGCGGCGCGAGAGGCCCGATGGGCATAATTCGATGAAAGCGTTGGAAAACCGATGGTTTTCTTAAGAATCTGCAAGACCGTGAGCGCAGGCTGTTTTGACAACTGATGTTGCGAATCTATGCGTGTTGATATGTTTTCGGGGGCACCCGTTTTTTGGAACCCTTGCGACACCGACGGTTTTTGACGGATTCCGGCATGCGCGCGCGACGACGCGCACGCGCGCATTTCGTCCCATGTTTTGCCCTGGGGTTATTGCGACAGCACGCGTGCATGGGCGTTCGGGCGATCTCGACATGCGCGCGCGAGAGGCCCGTTTGGTAGCATTTCATAACACTGGTCGAAGCATTTGTTTTTTCCCCAAGAATTCCCAACATCGCGGGCGCAGCCTTTTTTTGAAAACCATTATTGCGAAACCATTGTATATGTTCTCGTGACCCTCGATTGTAAGATCTTTACAAAGCCTTGGGTTGTTGAAGGTTTCTGGCATTCGCTCGCGACGACGCGCGCGTGTGCACTTCGCTTTTTTGTTGCAAGGGATGTTAGAAGAGTGCTGAATTTTTATAAACGTGTGCGCGCATTTTTTTGCAGAGGATGAAGGGGGGGCGAACTCCGGCCTGGGGGAAATGAACAAGAAGACAGAAGCATATGCTAATTGCAATTCGCGAGGCTGGCTTGATAAGTTCGGGGGGGCGATGAGGGTACAATCCAAATTCTTTTAAAAAGGAGACTGGAGCGGGTGAGATGCTGCAGGAGGAGGAGGGGGGCGAAGTGAGGATGAGGAGGAAGTGGGGGAGGAGGAGGAGGAGGAGGAGGAGGAGGAGGAGGAGGATGAGAGGAGGGGGAGGATGAGGAGGAGTAGGAGGGCGAGGCGGAGGAGGGAGTAGCATGAGCAGGAAGAACAGGATATCAGGAGGAGGAGGCGGAGGATTAGGATGAACATGTGGATGAGGATGCGGATGATGATCCAGATCATGATGATGGTGGTGATGATAATGGTTGTGGTGACGATGCTGATGATGATGATGATGCAGATGATGATGACGATGAGGATGCTGTCGCTGTTGGGCATGATGATGATACCGATGATGATGATGATGATGATGATGATGATGATGATGATGATGATGATGATGATGATGATGATGATGATGGGTATGTCGCTGATGGCGACGACGATGGTGATGTTGATGCTGATGGTGATAACGAAGATGATGATGACGACGACTACGATGATTGCGACGATGCTGATGATGATGAGGATGATGATGGTGCTGGTGATGTTGATGATGATCATGACGATGTTGGTTTTGATGGTGATGACGATGACGACGATGATAATGATGTTGGTATTGATGTTGATTATGAGGATGATGGTGGTTGTGATGGTGATGGTGATGACGACGTGGATGATGATGAGGGTGATGATGGCGATGATGACGATTACGATGAGCACGATGACGGCGATGATGGTGGTAATGGCGATGATGATAGCGACGGTTGTGATGATGATGATGATGATGATCACCATCATGATGTTGTTGATGATGTTGATGATCATGATCATGATAATGATGATGCTGTTGATAGGGATCACGATGTTGATGATGATGGCGATAACGATACGCATTGTAACATTGTCTGGAAGTATTGACGATGATGATGTCAAGGATGAGGAGGAGGAACGGTATGGTCAGAGGAGGATGAGGAAGAGTAGGAGGAGACGGAGAAGGAGGCGATGATGATGAAAAGACATCCATACGAACATTTAATACGAAATTGAAAGCGAGTATGAATACGATAATGATGATTATATTCATGGTGATGATACTGATGGTGATGATGGTGATGAGGAGGAGGACGACGAGGAGGAGGAGGAGGAGGATTATGATTCTGACAGGAGGAGTGTGTGAGGAGTGTGTGGCTGTGAGGAGGGTGTGATGAGCAGGAGGAGGAGGGTCTGTGTGGCTGTGATGAGTGTGTGGCGGCACCCTTGTTTCGCACGCACACGCGGAGAGTCCAATCGACACGATAGCTTTGCACCGTAAAAAATGATCCTGACAGGAGGAGGAGGAGGAGAAAGAAGAGGAGGAGGAGAGAGGGGAGGAGGAAGAGGAAGAGCAGGAAAAGGACGACGACGAGGAGGAGAAAAGGCAGGAGTTAAGGCAGCAAGCGGATGGCTGGCCGTAATCCCACCCCGTGGGCTTCGCAAACACCGAGTGCGATGGAACAAGCTGGCACCGCGGGAGGGCAGGCAAAGTGCGAGTGCAGTTTCGCCTTCCGCCGCTTCCCTCCCGCGCCCCCCTCCTCCCTCGCTCCCTCCATCCTCCCCTCCTCCCTCCCTCCTTCTGCCCCCACTCCTCCAGAGGTACCCATTCGTATTGCCCGCGTCGGGTCAAATCACCCCTCTTCCCATGTCCAGCCTCCATTTGTTCCTCCTCTCTGGTTCTTCCTCGCTCCTCTTCTCCGCCTGCTCCCGCCTCCTCCTTCCTCCCCTCTCCTCTCCTCCCTCGCTCTCCTCCCTCTCTATCTCATCCCTCCCTCCCTCTCCCCTCCCACCGCCTCGCCGCGAGTGTCGGCTCACAGCCTCCAACGCCCCCCGCCGGTCCCGCCGCGTCCACGCCCCGCATTTTTTTCGGCGCGAGCGCAGACCCCCCTCCTGCAAATGGCGGCAGCGGCGTGCCCGCCTCTGGGGGGCGGGGGAGAGGGACAGTATCATGATGCCTGTTGATGATTTGGTGGTGGGTGTCGATACTCCCGACGATGATGTGCACAATGGCCAAGCTGGTCGTGGCATTGGTTGTGATGAGAGCAGCGACGACGATGGTGCTGCCGATGATGATGATTGTTGTGATGAAGGTTATCGTTTTGGCGACGACGAGGATAACAACGACGAGTTTTGTGCTGTTGTTGATGGTGGTAACTACACCCGCGGTGACGACGAGTAGGACGTTGATGACGATGGTGATGCTGATGACGATGATGCTGATGATGGAAGTAATGACGATGATGATGGCGATGGAGAGTGCGCTGGCGATGGCCATTGATGAGGCTGATGACGATGGCGACGACACTGACGCTGATGTTGCTGATGATGCTGACCGCGAACATGCGGAGAACGAGGATGCGGATGATGATGATGATGATGATGATGATGAGGATGATGATGATGAGGATGAGGATGAGGATGAGGATGAGGATGATGGTGATGGTGATGAGTATGGCGCTGATGGCGACGGCGATGATGATGTTGATGATTGCCTTGCTGATGATGATGCTGATGATGATGGTGATGACGATGGTGATGACGATGATTCGGGTGATGCTGATGATCACGAACATGCGGAATACGATAATGCAGCTGATTATGATGATGCTGATGATGATTATGACGCTGAGGAAGATGATGCTAATGATACTGCTAATGATGATGTTGCTGCTGATGATGATGCTGATGATGGTGATGATGATGCTGATGACGATGATGATGATGGTGATCATGATGCGAATGATAATGCTAATGATGATGATGATGATGATGATGATGATGATGATGATGATGATGCTGATGACGACTATGATGATGGTGATGATGATGATGATGATGATGGTGTTGGTGGTGGTGGTGGTGATGGTGATGATATTAATGATTATGGTGCTGTTGCTGCTGCTGATGATGATGATGAGGAGGAGGAGGAGGCGGGTGAGGGTGATGGTTTGGGTGAGGGCAGGGATGAGGATGAGGATGAGGATGGTGATGACGATGATGCTGATGGCGATGGTGATGCTGATGATGATGATGATGATGATGACGACGATGCTGCTGCTGATGATTGTGATGTTGATGACGATGATGCTGCTAATGGTGATGGTAATTGTGATGGTGACGGTGCTGGTGATCATGATGATGATTATGATGCTGATGCTGATGCTGATGCTGCTGCTGATGATGATGATGACGATGATGAATTTACAGGTGCTGCTGATGATCAGGAGGAAGAGGAGGAATACGATGAGCAGGAGGACGAGGAGGAGGGAGAGGATGAGGACAACGAAACATTACGAAGATCCTCATAGGCATGGTACGTAGGAGGAGGAGGAGGAGGAGGAGGAGGAGGAGGAGGAGGAGGAACAGTAATCTGACGATAAGGAGCAGGACGAGGAGGAGGGTTGGAGAGGGGGATGGCGGAAAGGGGGGGGAGAATGGATATTCGCGCCCGTCGAGTCCCACGAGGGATTCCGGCGAAGTGGACGGATAATGATTCGGAGGAGAAGCACAGGTGGGGGAGGATATCGGAGGTGTGGGGGTGAGTCCGACGTGAAACGGACCCCCCCTACGGGGAGATCGATTTCGGTTTCGGGTTCGTGTCGTGCGTGCCGTGCGTGCGTGCGGGCGAGGCGAAGCTGCGTGGGCGGGCGAGAGGAAATCCTCCTGTGGTTGGGCCGCGGCCGGACCAAATGTAACTCCTCCTGCTGCCGGTGCCGCGCGGTGTCCCGCCGGCGTCCCGCTGGTGTCCCGAAATCCTCCTGTAGCTGGGCCGCGGCCGGACCAAATGTTTCTTCTCCGGCGGCCGGTGCCGCGCGGTGTCCCGCCGGTGTCCCGCTGGTGTCCTGTGGTGTCCCGTGGCGTCCCGTTGAGTGAGATCGATAGTGAGATCGATACTGAGATCGATACTGAGATCGATGTGGTGCTCCGAGGTGTCCCGTGGTGTCCCGTTGAGTGAGATCGATAGTGAGATCGATAGTGGGATCGACAGAGATCGATAGTGATATCGATACTGAGATCGACACTAATCGATGTGGTGCCCCGAGGTGTCCCGTGGTGTCCCGTGGTGTCCCAAAAAGTGAGATCGATAGTGAGATCGATACTAAGATCGACGGGTGTTCCGTGGTGTCCCGTGGTGTCCCGTGGTGTCCCGTTGAGTGAGATCGATAGTGAGATCGATAGTGAGATCGATGTGGTGTCCCGAGGTGTCCTGTGGTGTCCGATGGTGCCCCGTTGAGTGAGATTGATAGTGAGATCGATAGTGGTACCGATCGTGAGATCGAGATGTGTTCCGCGGTGTCGCATGGTGTCCTGTTTCGGCCCGTGGTGTCCCGTGATGTCCCGTTGAGTGAGATCGATAGTGAGATCGATAGTGAGATCGACAAGTGTCCCGTGGTGTCCCGTGGTGTTCCGTTGCGTGAGATCGATAGTGAGATCGATTGAGTCAGGTGTTGGTTCCCCCCTCTCACCCCCCCCACAACCTCCTTATCACCCGAAGGGTGGTCGTATAGGTATACGAGTATGTTGATAGGCTGCTGCTGCTGCTGCTGCTGATGGCGATGATGAGGAAGAAGAGGAGGGGGAGGAGGAGGAGGACGAGGAGGACGAGGACCAGTGTAAACCCACGGCTCACCAACGACATTACAATACCCCCTCCTTGCAAATTCCCTCTTCATAGGCCCCTGCACGGATTCATTTTCACTGAACGAAGTGCCTCGTTGGAAGACAACGGATTGAACATCCTGAGCTGCGCCAGAGCACCATTCCTGGAACTTCAACGCAGCGAATCACCGTTACTGTTGCGTCTTGGCGATCCTGCGACTTCAATACCACGAATCAGCGGAACTGTTGCGCCCTCGCCATCCGACATCGTACCAGAACAATGGTGCTGGCCATTATTCATGAGAGGCTTTGAAAAGGTTGGAACTTCTTGAAACGAATTTGCGACGCGCTAATCTGAGAGCCACATTTTGAAAAGGAACCGCCCTCCATTCGTGAAGCTCCTGCCGTTTTCGAAGACGAATGTGCAAGGAGGAGGAGGAATTCTGTTTCTTATTGCCCTTACTCTCCTCCTCCTCCTCCTCCTGGATCTCCTGCTCCATCTCCTTATCCCGCTTCTGCTGCTGCTTTTGCTGCTGCCGCTCCTCCTCCACCTCCTCCTCTCCTCCTCCCTTCCTCACTCCCTCCCTCCGTCCCTCCTCCCTCCTCCGTCCCTCCCTTCCTGCTCCTCCTCTTCCATGTCCTCTTGATCCTGATTTGGATTTTGAAAACTACAGGAGTTAAACATTACGTGATGGCGTGTTCCGCGAGGGTTTTGAAGTCAGACGCCACCAACAAATATAATTGTATGTGATGCCGGATTTCGGAGATGGAGCAATGTCTGATCATGAATGGATTAAGATTTGTACGGTAATGCGTCAAGAATGGAGTGGCAATGTAGCAATCACGAAGCAGGGCTGAAGAAATAATGTAGCAAGCCAACTATGACGAATCAGCAGGCAGTGATGGAGGTGCCGCCGCCCCTATAAGAGAAGCAATATTGACACAGGTAGGTAAAACTGGTGCTGCCTGCCTGCATTCTGAAGTGGTTACTGAAAGCTTGTGAACGAGGCTGCAGTGCGTACGATTTCAGCATGTGTTGCTCGTTTATTTAATCGCTTCGCTCATTCCGCCGGCCCATATTGTCGCACCGTTGTGGGCTAGCCGAGTTTTGGGGCCTCTTGGGGGCCGTTTTGGGGCCTCTTGGGGCCTCTTTTGGGCCTCTTGGGCGCCTCTTGGGGCGTCTTGGGGGCCTCTTGGGGGCCTCTTGGGGCCTTTTTGGGGCCTCCTGGGCGCCTTCTGGGGCGGAGGGCTCGATTTTTCAGTTCTCGGTTCCCCTCTTGAGCCCCTCTTGGGCCCGTCTTGGGGCCTCTTGGTCCGTCTTGGGCGGCACTTGGGCCGTCTTGGGGGCCCTCCTGGGCCGTTCCGGGGCCGTCTTGGGAGCCTCGTGGGCCGTCTTGGAGCGGTCTTGGGGGCCTCTTGGGCCGTCTTGGAGCGTCCGGAAGCCGAAAAAGCCAGAACGCAAAAAACATCGAACAAAAATAATGAAAATCAGCGATTTTGGCCTCTTGGGGCCCTCTTCGGAGGCCTCTGGGAAGGCCCTTGGGGCGTCTTGGAGGCCTCTTGGGCTGTCTTGGGGCCCTGCTGGGCGTCTTCGGGCGATCTTTGGCCGTCTCGGGGCCCTCTTGGACCGTCTTGGAGGCTTCTTGGGGACCTCTTGGCCCGTCCTGGGGCCCTGTAACAGGGCTCCGGCATCTCTGGCCCGACTTTCGGGGACCTTGCCGGGGACTTGCTGGGGACTTGCCGGGGACTTGCCGGGACCTTGCCGGGGTACTTTTCGTCTGGGGACCCCCAGGGGCCGCCCCGCGCGCGCGAACTAGAAATACTGTTAACCAGGTACCGGAGATCTTAGCACGCCCTGGCCCGTTGGGCCGGCGAATTATACAGTTTCGTTCGATAGGTCAGCGCTATGCCCTCCCGGATACAAGCAACATGCATTTGTAGCATGTATGGGAGTGGACATGTCACGATTGGAACCGATTCATTCTGCGCGATACCTCCAAAGCAGCCATATCGTCTAGATCGTCCAGTAGTTCATCGATCGTTGAAACGGTTCGAATGATAATAACATTTCAACTGTTGGTTGTTCCATCTGAGGTCTTGGGGATTCTAGGAGGAAACAGGGGGGGAGCAAGGTTGGACACAATTCAGCAAGTAATGAGTGGCAAAGAGGTCCACGTATATCCCCCACTAAATCAGGATGGAGTCAGACAACTGTAAGAATGAAGCACACATTGCACAAACATGGAGCAACACTGGGGCAATAATGGAGCAATAATGGGGCAAGGCTTGAGAAATAATGGGATAATAATGGAGCAAAGGCGGAGCAAGAAAGGAGCAAGGACGTGGAGTACAGATTGAGCAATAGTGGAGCAATAATGGCGCAATGATGGAGCCAACACGGGACATTAATGGAGCATGCATGCACATGCAGCAAGAAAGAGCAATCACTGAGCAATCATGGAGCAATCGTGGGGTAGGACAGCGCTACACGTGGAGCGAGAATGACAAGCGAGGGAGAAAGAGAGAGAGAGAGAGATGATTCAGGAGGAACATCCGGATAACGGAGAGTTGGGGACAGGCACGCGGGTGCAGGCGATTGGTGCCCAAGGAAGATTCACGCATAAACGATGTAACGCCGCTCTGAGAATGGAGCCAATGGTGTGACAGGGCTCCGGCATGGAACGGAATTGGGGAGGGCTGGACCTAAACGGTGTTTTGGCGAGTTCGTGGGCTGTTTTCGTTTCGACTTCGTTTTGCGGTAGAGGTGGGTTGAAGACAAAACGAGGGAAAACGAAAACAAAACGAAAACGAAAAACACCGTTTAGGTTCAGCCCTGGGATGTAACAGTAATTGTGAAGGCCTCACGGCTGGTGTTGCCGATCCTGAAGGCTGCCCCCCCACCACATGCGGGACCTCCCCAAGGGACCCCCGGCGACCCGCCCGGATGTGAGTGCCCCTTCGTCCCCCTGTCCACGGGGGGGGGCCCCCCAGGACCCGCCGGGACTCCGGGTCCCCTCCCCGGTGCCCCGCCCCCCCTGCCCACCCGACGCAGCACCCCCCGTACCCCGTACCCCTCCGCGGCCCCCAGGGTGGGCGGCAGTCTGACCCGGGACGCCCCCCGCACCCTGCCCCCCCACACCCACGCCCCGCAGCACCCCCCGTGCCGGCCCCCCCCCATCCCCCCGTCAGGGAGGGGAAGGAGGGGAGGGGAATCAGCCAATCACGGCGTTTCTTTTCCCTGTTCGTTCTTTCTTCTCCTGGGACTGGCGACGACGAAGACGACAACGACGACGAAGACGACGACAGCGTTGGGGCAACGACGTAGCAATAATTCAGCGAGCTTGGAGCAAGAATTGAATACTCATGGAGCAAGAATGGAGCAATCATGGGGGGCGAGAAATGAGCAATAATGGAGCCATACAGCAATAATAATGGAGCAAGACTAAAGCAAGAACGGAGCCTCTGCATACGCTCTCCTGGACATGAATGAGGACAGCGGCGCCCTCATGGCTACTGGGGGCGCGTACCTCTAACGCTGCAAAAGCGCCTTCGAGGCCGAGGTCGTCGCGTTGGGCACGGGTCTGAGAGCTTTTCTGAACGCCTTTTCCTCCCCTTCCCCCCTCAGGTGCCCCTCTCCTGCCCCCCTTGTGCCTCCAACCGTCTTACATAGCAAATCTTGTCGCCGATCTATCTTTGGAGAAGTATAGCGCAGGCAGTCCATGGACTCGGGCCGAAGTCTAAAATTATCCCGGCAAAACAACCTAACAGCGATGTGTATAAGCATATCTAGAAGTATTCCCTTTAAGATTCAGGTGACAATCCAGTTGTTGAGTTCTGCTGTTCTCGCAGTCGCAGTCGCAATGACAGTCGCAGCGGCAACGGCCTTCGGATCCAATAGAATCCTAAGGATTCCGAGGGATTCCTAAGGCATCCATAGGAATCCTTAGGAATCCTTAGGAAACCTTAGGAATCCCTAGGAATCCTGATTCCTAGGGATTCCGAAGGATTCCTGAGGAATCCTAAGGATTCCGAAGGATTTCTGAGGATGCTTAACTATGCCTACGGATTCCTAAGGATGCCTACGGATTCCTAAGGATTCCTAGGAATTCCTAAGGATTCCTATGGATGCCTACGGATGCCTCAGCCTGCCTCAGTTTCAGCCTCAGCCTCAGCCTGCCTCGGCTTGCCTCAGCCTCGGCCTCAGCCTCGGCCTCAGCCTGCCTCGGCCTCAGCCTCAGCCTGCCTCAGCCTCAGCCTCAGCCTGCCTCAGCCTCAGCCTGCGTCAGCCTCAGCCTCAGCCTGCCTCAGCCTCAGCGCGCCTCAGCCTCAGCCTCATCCTCCGCCTCAGCCTCAGCCTCAGCCTGCCTCGGCCTCAGCCTGCCTCGGCCTCAGCCTGCCTCGGCCTCAGCCTGCCTCAGCCTCCCCTCCTCCCCTCCTCCCCCCTCCCCCCCCCTCGATTCAGCTTCACGTTGTCTGAGCTTCGGCCTGCCTCGGCCTCATCCCCAGTCTCAGCCTCACTCTGAGCCTCAGCCTGCCTCGGCCTGAGCTTGCCTCGGTCTCAGCCTCAGCCTCAGCCTCAACCTGCCTCAACCTCAGCCTCAGCCTGTTTCAGCCTCAGCCTGCCTCAGCATCAGCCTCAGCCTCAGCCTGCCTCAGCCTCAGCCTCAGCCTTACCCTTAGCGTCAGCCTCAGCCTCAGCCTGCCTCAGCCTCAGCCTGCATCAGCCTCAGCCTCAGCCTGCCTCAGCCGCAGCTTGCTTCAGCCGCAGCCGCAGCCTCAGCCTCAGCTTGCCGCGGCTTCAGCCTCAGCCTGCCTCGGCTTGCCTCAGCCACCGCCTCAGCCTGCCTCGGCCTCAGCCTCAGCCTCGGCCTGCCTCAGCCTTAGCGTCAGCCTCTCAGCCTCAGCCTGCATCAGCCTCAGCCTCAACCTCAGCCTGCCTCTGTCTCAGCCTCAGCCTGCCTCATCCTCAGCCTGCCTCATCCTCAGCCTCAGCCTGCCTCGGCTTCAGCCTGCGTCAGCCTCAGCCGCAGCCTGTCTCAGCCTCAGCCTGCCTCAGCCTCAGCCTCAGCCTGCCTCGGCGTGCCTCAGCCTCAGCCTCAGCCTGCCTCGGCCTCTGCCTGCCTCAGCCTCAGCTTGCCTCAGCTCGGGCATTCAAAATATGGCACAGGACTGGTGTTCTGGGAACACGAAAATCACGAAGTGGCCCACAGCTGGCTCCGGGCAATCAAAATATTGTACAGGAGTGGTGTTCTGGGAACACGAAGAACAGTGGCCTACAGTTGGCTCAGGGCATTCAAAATGTGGCCTGGGAATTGTGTTCTGGGATGACGAAGAACACGAAGTGGCCTACCGTTGGCTCCGGGCATTCAAAATGTGGCTTGGGAATGGTGTTAAGGGAAGACGAAGAACACGAAGTGGCTTACAGTTGGCTGGGCATTCAAAATGTGGCCTGGGAATGGTGTTCTGGGAACGCGAAGAACACGAAGTGGCCTACAGTTGGCTCCGGGCATTCAAAATGTGGCCTTGGAATGGTGTTCTGTTGGCTCCGGGCAGTCAAAATGTGGCCTGGGATAAGGTTTTGGGGAGTCCACGGTTTTCCCCGGCATCCCCCGGATCCTGCCCAGACCCCCCTGCGGGGAGTCAAGATGCTTTCTTTTTGGCCCCATTAGAAACCTATCAGTCTTCGCTGTTAGGTAATAAAGAACGAAGCAATAAGCAATAACTGAACCATCGTGGACTCAGAAGGTTGCAATCATGGATTTAGCATGGAGTAGTCACGGAACAATAATGGAGTAAGGCTTGAGCTAGAATGACATGATATTGGCTTGATCTTGAGAAATCAGCAAACGACGAACGGGGAGCGCACAAAGGTGCAGTTGAATGAAGACCGAGGAAGCGCAACGCATCAAGAGTGTAAGAGCGATTTGATCATGGAGCCAAAGGTGTAATAATGAGTCAGAGCGATCAGAATGGGGCAAGAATGGAGAAATGCGCCCGACTGACTATCCATCCATTTTGGTCGTGCCGGCCTATCCGCCGACGCCTCCAGGAGGGTGCTTGCCCTGGACTCGCAAGATACGATCCGCGAGAATGACGATCATGGTGCTGCGAAGGCAGGGTTCGTACGTCATGGAATGCCCCTCGGAGGCGGCTTTCGCACATCACGGAATACCCCTTGGAGGCGGAGTTCGTGGGTCACGGAATATTTTTTTGAGGCGTAGTCATGAGTCATGAATACGAGCCCCCTCTACCATCCCCGCCTTGCAATCCGTATCGTTGGCCTTGCTGTGATTGCTGTTCTGGATGTGCAGGCCTACCTGGCCATAGGCCTGGCCATAGGCCCAGCCATAGGCCCAACCACCCCAGCAGCCTCCGCGACGCCCATATCTCGATCGTTCTGGACGCTAGCACCTCTCGCAGCGAACGTAATACCGAAGAGGCCTCTTTGCAGAGCGCACCACGAGGCTCGATGAGGTTCTCGAGAGCGTTCCGAGACCACTCAGTAGGCGAGAGGAAACAACGAGAGTTTCGCAGGAAGTTTTCGCAAATGCTGCGAAATTGTACCCCGCGTCTTTTCCTCCCGCCCTCATTTCCTCTCCCGTGGGGCGCGACGGGCCCACCATTTGTTTCTGCTACGCGTGATTCCAAACCTCCGACACTTATGCTCTTCCAGCTCACTGGCATGGGCTGCGCCCGCGAAGTGAAGCAAATTTTGCTACGCTCCGAGGACAGGCGGCCCTGGCTGCCACGCTCCGTCAGAGGAAGTGGAATGCTGTTCTGGCGCAGCCGCAAATGAACGATCTCCATTTCAATTGTGTTAAACCCTTTCCTTCGTCGCTGTTGCGCACGCGTGGCAGAGGAATGGCTGTTCAAGTAGAGGTTGAAATGAAAACGGATGCAAACTCAAATCGACAACCCCGACAATCCGATTCCAGTAAGCATGCGATGCGGAAGGTACATTGCTATGTCTGGAAATGTGGACGTGCAATGGTGAAGGACTGTGGCGCCACGGATGTGGCTGCAGAAAGTGCAAGCTGCAGTGGCGTCTGAAGCGTGGAGCTCAGTCTGGCCAGTGGTGTCGAATTGATGTACTTCCTGCACTGGGCACGATCGGACAAACTCAAATAAACGCAGGTGGTAATGCGCAGTGCTCGCAAAATCGGGGTCTGCCTCTCTGGCAGACAATGGGGACATAGCCATCATCATTCAATAGTATGCGGTTCGTCTGGTCCTTTCCGACTAGACGTGGCGAACCGTTGTTTCTATTTGACCCCCGATCTCACATTGCGTCTTTCCTGCGCACATATTGCTGAATCAGTCCAATCGTGTCTTTGCCCATCGCGTGCCAACACCTTGCCCTCACCGTTACATCGCCCTCTGCCTTCTTATGAAGCTTGGAGCAAAACAAATGCGCTTTACGCTCGCCTGCGCAAGCGCAGCTTTAAATTCGTCAGCCCACTGTTGCTGGAGAGCGTTCGCTCGCTTCCATGCACCTTCCTGCGAATGCCGCTTCACGGAGAAAAACACTTGCTGCCTCTTATGTCATAATGGAACCTAGCGGCTGTTTGTTGCACGACAACGCACTCACCTTCTTGCCCTGGCCATTTTCGCTGCGTAACTGTCGGCTCGCTCTCGCATAAATTATTCGGGGTAACCGCCGAACGTCTGAGCGCGATCATGTTTCCGATGATTTGCAAATTTCTACCTGCCTCGTCACAGGCGTGCCGCACTTCGACAATTTGGTCTATGGTACGTGGATTTTCGTCTCCACCTGCATCCAGCGAGACAAACAAACCGAGTTCGATCTCGCACGCACGTGCATGTGAGTGATCCCCCTCGCTGCGTGCTACATCAGAGTCGGCCTCCAGAGCTCTGCTCACTCCCGTTGCGGTGTGCGTTTTCTTGTTCTTGCCAACGTTTTATTGCCATCGCGTTGCGATGGGAGCTCGAGAGTGTCGGCGCGCAGCCGGTCACACAAGTGACAGGTCGTTCCAAACAGGCGCATCGATATGTTCCAAAGACTGGTCCAACTCAGAAGAATCAACTTCGCTCGCAAGCTCGTTTACAAACGCTCCCTGCGAGACTGTTCTCTTTTCATCCTTAGGGAGGCGTGCAAAGGTAGAAGCACCAGGCAGTGGCGATCCGCCTGGTGCGTTCGAGCGGTCTGGCGGCGTCCGCTCTGGGGCTATTGATGCGAGATGATCCTTCAAGTCCTCGTGATCCTTGTCATCCTGCACTCCCAGCTGCAGCGGATACTTGGCAGCGCTGGCATTTAACAATCATTGGGTTCCGCACAGCACGCCGGCACAAGATTTTGGCACCAGAAGTTGTGAGAGTGCTGGGAATTACTGCAATGCACCTGAACGTGGTGAGCTTGCACCCCTAAAGAATCTAGGAATCCATGGATAACATCAATATTGCACTTGGGATCTGTCTGATATTGCAGGCGGACGTACGTTGCCGGCGCATGCCCTGAGGTGGTGCCTATGCTCAGAAGTTGCATGGTTATCCCTGTGTTGCTTTTACGCCGCGCACTCCAAGAAGCAGTTGTGGACGCGCGCTTATGATAAGCAGCTATGGTATCAAGAACTTTGTCCAATGCATTTCCCTCTCCGCGGAAAGTCAGTCATTACCTCGCCTTTCTCATGAAACGGGTTCCCAACTGAGACGCTATCGGCGAAATCTCGCCCATCAGCCGCTGCGCGTGCTGACCCGGCACAGAAATCTGCATGCTAGGCTTATCATCGGAGCTCTCGTCCCAGACAAGCTCTACATGTTGTGGAATGTTGTTCGAAGCCGGCGCGCGTTCTTGTGTGCCCGCAATGACATAACGACGCATGCGTTCATGTACTTGGCGCGAGCATCACTCCTGGATGTTTGGATGCAGCTTCCATCTCAGCCAGCCTGCGAATGGACTCAACCGACAACTTACCTAAAGTGCTGATCTGAAGACAGCACTCTTGCGAAGCGGTCGCCTCTTCAAACCCCGTTTGCGATTATACCGGGAGTTCAAAGGTTCCGTGCGACCGGCGCAGGGGCCGCCCGGCGCAGGGGCCGCCCGGCGCAGAGGGGGAAAGGTATGCATGCCCGGGAGCTGCTTGGACGTCTTTGGGGTTTCTTGAGCTGTCGTGAGCCAAGGTCCCTGGACCATCAAGAAGCGGCTCAGGACCTGGGGAATGGGTACGTCGGAGGTATTGGGAGGACGAGGATGACGCCGCGAATCAGATTTCTTCCCTCCTGATCCTGGTTCCGGTTGCTCTTCTCATCCGCATCCTCTTTCCTTTTCCCTTTTGGCTCTCCTTCTCTCCTCCTCCACCTCCTGTTGCTCCCTTGTCCTCCTCATCCTCGCCATCCCCTCCTCATCTCTCCTTCGCCTATTCCCTTCTCCCGCCTCTTCATCATTACACTCCTGCTTCCCTCGTCCTCCTCCTGCTCTTCCTGCTCCCGCTCCTGCTGTTGATGCTCCTCCCCGTCCTACTCCTCGTCTTCATGCTTCCCAGCCATTATGTGGTACTGGATCTTCGTTTCCGCGCCCCGCGTCATCCATCCGTTTTGCTTATGAATATATCCTCCTTGTTGCAGCCCCAGACGTGTCGGCAGGGCGGGCTGGCCGTTTCACTTGACACTTCCCTACCATTGATGACCATGAAGCTTAAACTTTGCAACATATTCACACATGGAGGACGGGTGGTTTTCAACATGTAGCTCTCGCTTTGGCGCCGCGTACATTCGTTGTCAAATTGTGGGGCAGTTGCACGGATTGAGGGCGGGCCGTTTTCAAAATGTGGTCTTTATCTTAGCGCCGTGCACATTGGTCTGACAAGTCTGTAACAGTTTCACAGATGGAGGTCGGTTCCTTTGCAGCATGAGGTTGTCGCCCAAGCGCCGCGCGCATTCTTCTTAACAGTTGTCAACACTTTCAAGGGCTCGTATGGTTGAAGTCCCAGAAACGGTGTCCTGGCACGAGTAAAGATTGCCAGGACGCAACAGTCACCTTGATTCGCTGTATTTCCCAGGAGTGGTGTTTCGCCACAGTTGAAGATTCTCAGACGTTTGTCTTCCAGTGGGGCACCTCTGGCAATGGAAGCAAATTCGTTTAGGGACCTGTGACACTGAATGTGGAGGGAAGGATTCTTGCAACATCGTTGATCCCTCTTGTGTTAAAACTGGTCATTCCTCCTCCCCCTCCTCCCTCCTCCCATCCTTGCTTCTGCCCTCCGCATGTCCATGCACACACCCCTCACACGTCTCGTGGCCGCAAACGGAGCTCCACCCAAGGCCCCAGCGCTACCGTTCGCAGGCGTCTCCACCGTCCGTTACGGCACACCCCTCAAACGGCTCGTGGTTCCACAGGGAGCTCCACCCAAGGCCCCAAACACCATTCGCATGCGTCTACCCCGCCCATTCTGGCACACCCCTCCCATGGTTCTGGGCCCCATAGGGAGCCCCACCCCAAGGCCCAATCGCCATTCTTCGCATGCTTCTCCCCCATCCATTCCGGCACACCCCTCACACTGCTCGCGGCTCTATAGGCAATAGGGAGCTCCACCCGAGGCTTAAAATCCCACCGTTCGTATGCGTCTCCCCCGCTTGAAGCACACCCATCAGACGGTTTGTGGCCACGCAGGGAGCCCCACCTAAGGCCCCCGCGCCACCGTTCGCACGCGTCTCCCCCGCCCATAACGGCACGCCCATCACACGGTTCGTGGTTACATAGGGAATTCCACCCACCCAAGGCCCCAGCGCCACCATTCGCACGCGTCTCCCTCACCTATTATGGCACACCCCTCACACGGTTTGTTGCCCCATCGGATGCCTCACCTCAGGCCCCCATACCACCGTTCGCAGGCGTCTCCCCCACCCATTCCGGCACGCCCTTCAGACGGTTCGTGGCTTCAAAGGAAGCTCCAGCCAAGGCCCCAATGCCACCGTTCGCAGGCCTTGTCCTCCCCGCCCATTCCAGCACATCTTTCACTTCGTTTGACGCCCCACAAGGAGCTCTACCCAAGGCCCCAGAATCACCGTTCGCACGCATCTCCCCCGCCCAGTACCGCACACCACTCACACGTTTGATTGCCCCATAGGGAGCTCTACCCAAGGCTCCAGCGCCACTGGTCGCACGCGTCTCCCCCACCCATTACAGCACACGCCTCACACGGTTCGTGGCCCCCCTCCTTTATCGTTTGCCTCGCGACATTCGCAGCTGCATATGGTTGGGTCCTTCGCCTGGATATTAGTTCGTCTCCTCATCCTGCTCCTCCTCCTCTTGCTCCTCCTGCCTCTCCTCCTCATCTTTCCCCTCTTCCTGCTCCGCCTCCTCATTCCTTCTCTGATGCGTCTCCAACTCCTCCTCCTCCTGCTCCTCCTCCTGCTCCTCCTCCTTGTGGACCGCCCCCCCCGCTTCGGCCCGAGGTGCCCTTCGATCCTTGCCATGCGCGTCGGGGCGCTGCAGAGCCCGTCGAACAAGCTCCTGCCCTTTGCTGACTACCGCCGGGGCAACGTGAAGCGGGCCAAGAAGGTGGAGAGCCTAGAATCCTCCTTTTCTTCATCTTCCTCCTCCTACCTCTGTTCGGCAAGAGGGATGGAATGCTGCGGGGCTGGGCGGAGCCAGTCTGACTTGCAACTAAGACGGATCGAAATTATCCCCAGCTCCTGGACTGGGGCAGCCAGCCAGGGCATCCGCAAACGGCGAAAGAGTTTGATAAGACCACGAGAAGCGGGGCTAGTCCAGAGCTGCAGGACATCATCAGTGGGGTAACCAAAAAAACCTATATATTCCTCGTCCTCCCCTTCCTCCTCCTCGCAAACATGATAGGGCCCGCTCCTTTCTAAGCCGTTGAAATGTCCGAGTCTGCCCGCGGAGTGCTCGGTCGGGACAGCCCTCGCGAAGAGCAGCGGGCTTCTCTCTCTGCTGTGTCGCCGCTGCCGCTTTTTCCTGTCTTTGGGTAGCCTTCCCTTGTCCGCCTTTCCCTTGCTGGCCAGTGCCCCTCCTTCTGCGTTGGGTCAACATTGGCTGGCGTGAGCCGTCGCATCTTGATGCCCGCGTCCCGAGAAAAAAACGAGATCGGAACGCAGCGTTCGATCAACCACAAAGACTATACAACCAGCTCGTGCACGACATGTACTCCATTCCTCAATGAAGGAGAAGGGCGAATAACGTTAGACAGGAGAAGCGCGCTGGGGCACAGAGGCGTGTCCTCCTCCTCCTGGATCCTTTTATATCGGGGCTTCGATAAGGCCTCCGGTCTGGCCGGTTCGTCGGTCGGGACGTTGGCCTTTGAGCTGCTCCGTGCTCGGCGGGCCGGCCCGGGTCGGGATCGGGGGCCAGACCCCGTGGGCCAGGCCTGCACCCCCAGGGGGGGGCTTCTAAGGTCGAGGGCCTGTCCTGCGACGTCGACTGGTCGGCGGGGTGGGCCGCGGGCACGGACGGGCGTCCTCTGCGAGGTGGCGGTGGCGGGGCGCGGGGGCGGGCAAATGGCTGGGGGGAATTGGGGGCTCGGGGGGGGTGTCTGGGAGGAAGAACACATCCCCAGACATTCGACAGCGGTTTGTCCAACCATCCTGTGGTGTTGGGTCCTCGCTTTGAATCCGCAGCGCCCCGCGTCACTCCTCCTGCTCTTCCTCCTCCGTAGCCCTTGCGGCTCAGGACGAAATTTGTTGTTGACCAGCGGCTCAATCTAGCCTGGCATGTTTTAGATCTGATTGGTTTCTTGCTCTCATGTTTCGCATTTGCGTGTTCGCGTATGGAAGAGGCGTGTGGACATTTCTGCTATTGCTTCACGTGCTCTTCGTCTTTTCGCGTCCCATTCGGGTAAACCGTACTATGGTCTCAACTGTTCGGCTCATGCTATCCGCAAAGTTATTGTTTCTTCTACTCGGCGCAGGTTGCGGTGCACTGACGTGGCATATCAATTCATGAGTCACTATCCTGATCCTTGGGAGGCATCTTTCTGTGCATCTTTTGGTGAAGAGCTTCAGGTTGCGTCTCCGCGAGATGTGATGCCTCTTCGAATTACTCTCGCCCCGCGTTTCTGGGGGATGAGGTGCCCTTGGCCGTTAGTGGGCGCGTTCGACCCACAGGCGCTGGAGTTCACGCCGTCTTCATCTGTACTTGCGCCGCCAGCTATGGCGCCATCAACCTTGCTGTTCTCGGTCCCAAGGTTGCTGCAGGAGGCGCACAGGTCGTGTACGACGCGCAGTTGGCCTCCTACCGTTCCCTTGTTGATGACATGAATGACACGATCGCGCTGTTGAAAGGCACTTCGGAGAAGATGTCGGGTGGCGAGGCTAAAGAGTCAGAGCCCGACAACGACGGGGAGGCCAATGCATCAGTATCATATTCTTCATCGTCCTTTGTCGCAGGTGGGCCTGAGGAAAAGCGACACTCCGCGGAGGCGAAGGCTGTTCTTCGGAATGGAGCCGAGGAGTATCTTGACCACCGACTTCCTGAAGTCAGGCAGAAAACTCGTGCCTATATTGACGACCAGCTTATGCAGCGTATGGGTTCACAAGCGCTGGAGGCCCAACTCCCGACGTTGATTAGCAGAAAGGCTGACCCTTCACATGAACGGATGATAACTTATGTTGGCGACAAGCTCGCGGTGCTCGAGGCTCGGTTCAGGGTCCCGGAAGGCATTGGCGAGGAACGGTCCGAGGATTCTTCGGGGGGGGGCTGCGAACCGCGGCTGTTCGCCACACCTTGGGCCTCTGGCGCTCGGAGGGAGGTCGGTTGCATCGGTTCCCCTTGCGCCGCCACCTCCTTCTGGTCTGATCTGCCGACATGGCCGCCGCTGTCATCGGGCAGAGGGTGTGTTTGTTCATCTTGATGGTCGCTTGATCGATGACAGCCGTATCGAGAAAGCTCGACAGGAAGCAGATCGCAATCTCGAGATTCGCAGCGGCCTTGGCCGCAGCGAAGGCACGCTTGTGAAAAAGGCGGCGACTGTTCCTGCAACAGGGACCTCTTCCTCCAGCAGTCCGCAGAAGATCGCCCCCCCAGCCAAGCCTATCGACTGCTGGAGGTTTGAGGATAGTGCCGCCGCGAGTGACGTCAATGATATGATGAGTCAGCTCTGCGGTGATGGACCTAATGGCGGCGATGAGCTCTTTGACGTTTTGCGTTTCGTCGTGCCACAGCTGCTGCGCGACTGGCTCCCCACGGGAACGCCCCTGAGCCGGACGTCAACTGACTGATCTACCTCCTCTGCGGCGATGCCACGTACTAGCGAGCGATGGAAGAAGTTGTTGCAGTACCTGGCCAAAAGCAAGTGGGTGCCTCTGTGAGTGTCTGCATGATATCAAATCAACTTGACGAGAGGCGGTCCTGGGGCCGCCCTCCTCCTCTGCTGGGGCACTGCCGTTCTGACCTCTCTCCTCCTCTGGTGCGCGGCAGGCCGCGCTGCACACTGTCCTGAGCAGGCGCGCTGCCTGCCGTGCCGCCCTCGTCGCCAGGCGAGGGGGCGCGCTCGGGGAGCGCAGGGGGGGCGGCAGGGCCGGCGCGCGGCGCGCCTAGGGCCTCCTGCTGTGCTGGTGCGGTTGCGGCGCGGCCATGCCGCCGCCCGCCGCCGCGAAGGCCACCTCGATGGGCAGCCTTGTCGAGGCTCTGCTCGCTGGTCTCCGGGAGCCAGTCGGTCATGCATCTCGCCTCCCCAGCGGCGAGCCGGCGACAGCCTTTGGCCGTGCCAACTGCCGCAGTGGCGTGAGCCTCCGCCAGAGGCTGCAGCTGCTGCTGGAGCACCAAGCGCGCGGCCTCACCGCACCGCCGGTCCGCGATGCTGTTGAGGAAGCGCACGTCATCGGTGAATCGGGCCAGGGCGGCCCAGCTGGGTCTTTTGCCATGCGACGGCACCCGGCGGGCGCTGCTGCCCGCCGGCAGGGAGGCTGCGAGCGCCTCCTGCTCCTGCCACCCGCCGAAGCCATAGTCTACAACCAGGCGCTGCCCGGACAGGATGGCCGCAGCCTTCCGCTGGACTCCAACGTTGTCGATGAAGCACACGACGGGGACCTGCTCGGCCGCCGCCGCCTCCAGCATTGTTCTGAAACTCTCCCTCTCCAGCGCAGCGGATGATGAGTCCAGGCCGTGCTGGGGTCTGGGGGCCCATGCAGGCGGGGCGCGGCTCTGGGCGACCACAGCGGACCAGCATCCCTGCCGGAGGCGCGCGCCGCGCGAGATCTCGGCGATAGAGCCGTCTGTGGCGGTAAGGGTCACGCCCTCCCCGTTGTCTCTGACATGCCGGTGGGCGGCTCGAATGGGCTCAAGCTGCGCAGTCCTCGCCGCATGTGCTGGCCGCCGCGTGGTCGGGGCAATGGGGACGATGCAAACGGTGGACTTCTCCTCTAGGCCGGATCGCGGCCGACTGGAGGGCGCTGCAGCGGCGGCCGCCGATTGCTCGTCGATGCACTCCCAAAGCCAATGCTGGCGGCGCGCCACGGCCCCGCAGATGCGCGCGACGTCTCGGTGGACATATCCGTCGCCCTGCTGGGCGCGAAGCACGCCTTCAAGTGTGTGATGCTCGTGGGTGCATCCAAGGGCCGCCCTGCGGATGGCGGCGGTGCCGGCGCTGTGCGCGAGCCTCAGGCTGGTGACATGCATCTCGCCACCCCGCAGGGCGGCCCGGGAGGCCGCATCCTAGGCTCTGGTGTCCTGCTGCCACATGCGCCGGATGTGGCTCCGCCACGCCACAGTCTCCAGCGTGCGCTTGCCGTCCCGCGCCAGATCGAGCTCTCCTTCTGGGGTACCTCACCGGCGGACGGGGGACTCGCCTGCCTGGCGATCACCTCTGACCATCTGGGGGTCCCATCGTCCGTGATGCTCAGCCCTCTGCTGCTGCCTCAGCCGCCAGAGCTGGTGCCGGAGGCTGTCGAGGTCGATCTGGAACTCGAGGTCGATGCTCGGGCCCACGATGCTCAGGAAGGCGGCGCGCCCAGCAGTGCGCGGCGCGAGCAGGGCCGCCCGCCGCACGGCGGCATCCTGCTTCCGTAGCTCTTCCTTGGGTGGCCGCAAGAACCTCCCTCCCTAGGCGAACTTGGGAATGACCAGGGCTCGCAACATCTTTAGCCTTCTGGGCCATTGGCGTGGCTCCGGCAGCGCCAGCGCGATGAGGCCGGCGATGTAGATGCCGGATGCCGCACTGCACTCTCGTCGGGCGATTGGCGGTGCCTTGCTGAGCGAGGTCGTCACCCTCAGCAGCTCGAGGGCGGGCTTGAGGTTGCCCACTTGTGTCAGGGCCACGCTCTCCGCAGCTGTGGCATGGCCGGCGCGGCCTGTGCTAAAGGAGGCTCCCTTGCCGACGTTCCAGATCCATCCTGCGTCCGTTTCGCATTGTTGCGTCGCCAGTGCGGCGCGCGCTGCCGTGCTCTTGGCGTGGGGCCCCCTGCCGTGCAGGGTCCTGTCGTCGGCGTATGCCCGGGCGTGGGTGTCGGGTACTTGGCTGGCGGTCCATCGCCTCCAGAAGGTCATGTCTACGATCAGGCAGAGCATGCTTGCGGGGCAGCGCGCCGGGCAGATGGGCGCGCGGGACACCGCGCCGTCCAGCTCTACGAAGTGGCGTCGCTGGTCGTAGAAACTTACCATAGCCGCGAGCAGCCCCTCAGGCGCACCGATGTGGCGCAGCAGGCGCATGGCCCGCCGTGGGCAGATTATGTCGAAGGCCTTGGAGGTCGATCTTGCAGCCGAAGATGGCGGGTCCTCCTGCTTTGGCACTCTTGATGTGGGAGATCACGGCCTCCAGCTGCTCCGCGGGGTGTCCGCCGGGCCCTGGCCAGGCGGGGGTCGAGCCACTGGCTGACCCACGGCGTCAATTCTGGCTGGTCCACCACGGGGGCGCATCAGATTAAGGATTTGAAGCGTCGCTAACATCATCATCCTCACTGTCGTTAGCATCATCACCGTCATCACGCAACCAGCAGTTGTCATCTCCGTCGTCACCATCATCATGATCACCGTCGCCGTCATCGTCATCACCATCATTGTCATCATCATCATCATCATTATCATCATCACCATCATCATCATCATCATCATCATCCACAGCGGTTTCGGCTCTCGGACGCGAGTAGCTCGCTTTTGCTTTTCGCGCTCCCCCACAACCACCAGCAGCCGCCATGGGCAATATGAGGGCAGGTGATGTGGGGCCCCCGTCGCCTGCGAAGAAGGCGGCGGCCGCGGCGGCCTCGCCAGCCGCTGCCTTTGGCGCGTCGCCCGCCGCTGCCTTTGGCGCGCCGCCCGCCGCTGCCTCCGGCGCGCCGCCCGCCGCTGCCTCTGGCGCGCCGCGGGCCCTGTGCATCGCGCAGCTCCTCGAGACGGACCAGTCGACGCAGCAGGGTCACGTCAAGGAGTGGGTGCGCCAAGTGAAGCACCACGTCGACCATAGTTTGCTCAGCTTCCTGGGCCAGCGCAAGCGCGAGGTGCCCTTCGCGGTGCCCGCCAAGTGTTCTGTGATTCCGCCGTTGGCCATCACTGATGCTGCCTCTGGCGCAAACCTCAGTTCGTTTCGCGGGGTCATGGACTACGGCAACCTGGTTGCGAGCTTCTCCCGCGCCAAGGAGTACGAGGCAGCGGGGGCGGCGTGGATGTTGGACCCGATTTGCTCGGACATCGACGACGTCACCGTAAGCCAACTCGAGGGTGCCATGGGCATGTGGTCGGAGGAGGCGTACTCCCTCTCCTCCAAGCACGCGCCCTCGCGGCGCCTCTCCTTCGACGCGCCGATCCCCGCCTTGGTGGTCGACGTCGAGGTCGCCCAGCGGCTTGAGCCTAACAAGCCTGGAGTTTGCTTGACAGAGGCTCTGGCCATGCTCGCGGGGCGCGCGGTGGTCATCACGTGGCATGTTGCTATGGGCGAGGCGCTCCAGCAGTCCAACGAAGACCGCGTGTGGCATTTGTTCAATGCCGCGTTGTCCGCGCCCATCAGGATGCGCTTGCTGCCTGATGGCGACGCGGCCCACTTGGCCGCTCTGGCATTTTCAGAGAAGATGTTCTCTGCGCATGCTGCCTCTGGCGCTGAGTCCTTCTGGCGCCTCATGGCGGCAGAGGCAGGCAGCCTGAGGTCGGGCGAAGCTCGACCTGTTTTGGAGAGGTGGGCGTCGGCGTGAACCACGGGCCCAGTGAACAGGAACACTGAGTCGACGCCCTCGACGCGAACGTTGAGCCCTCGGCGTGAACGTGTCACGTCACGGGGTCTTCACGTTTTTTTCTGCGAACCTCCCCCGGGCGCCATCTTGTCGCGTGGAGGTTCGTTCCGAAGAACTATGTTCTCGGGCCGGGTTGTCGCGCGATGATCCCGAGAACTGAACTCTGGCGGGGTGGGGGTGCCGGGGCGCGGCGGGGGGCGCGGTGGGCGCAGTGGTAGGTCTGGGCCAGAATTTGTCGCTTGGGGGATCCCAAGAACTGAGCTCTGGCGGGGCGGGGGTGCCAGGGCGCGGTGGGGGGCGCGGTGGGAGATGCGCGTAGGTTCCAGGCTAGAATTTGTCGTGTGGGGGAGTCTGCAGAATTGAGCTCTCGCGGGGTGGGGGCGCCGGGGCGCGGTGGGTAACGCGGTGGGGGATGCGGGTAGGTTTGATGCCAAAATCTGTCGTGTGGGGGATCCCAAGAACTGAGCTCTCGTGTGGGGGGGGTGCTGGGGCGCGGCGAGGGGCGCGGTGGGGGGCGTGGTGGATAGGTTTGGTGCCAGAATGCGTTGTGTCGGAAGTCCCAAGAACTGAGCTCGGGGTGCCGGGATGTGTTTCGGGCCCGAAGAAAGAACTGGATTCTCGTCGGGCGATGAAGGGCGCGGGCCGGTTTCGAGCGTGAGTTTGCCGCGTGGGAGGTATCAAGTCCTGACGTGGAGTAGAGGTGCTCGGACGTGGGGGGTGCCTACAATTGAGGTCTCGCGGGGTGGGGGTGCCGTGCCGTGGCGGGGGTCGCGGCGGTGGGCGCGGGTTGGTTTCGGGCCAGAATTTGTCGCGTGGGGGGGGGCCCAATACGTAGATGGCTAGGAGCTCCGGGAATGGCGGTATCATGCAACATGGTTTTGGAACGAGGTTGCAGGAAACAAGCGGGGTGGCTCGCGTGGGTGGTCCCAAGACGTGGATGGCTGGGAGCTCAGGGAATGGCGGCATCGTGCAAAGTGGCATTGGAACGAGGCTCGAGGAAACGAGCGGGGTGCGTCCGCGGCGGGGGGGGGTCTCGATCGCACGCTGGCACGCTGCGCGCAGAGGATGTCGCGCGCGCCTCTGGGGTGCGTCGGCGGATTTCTGACAGAATGGTTCAACTGAAAATGGCCCTCGGCCGCCGCGTGCTCGGAGTCTTCTGCGCGCGCGCCCCCCGTAAGTTGAAGCCGCTGCCGGAAAGGCGAAAATTTTGGAGAGCTCTGGATTCCGAGTTCTGCATTTGTCCAACGACAGCAGGGGGGGTCATCACGGGGGGCGCGAGTGCCAGAAAAAGGCGCGCGGAAGCTGGATGATCAGAAGTAGCTGGGCCACTTGCGTGGGGCAGGCGAGCTCCCCGCCAAGCCGATGTTCCTAATCGAGCTTTGCTGTTCGAGCGTTTTGGATTGGACCCGCGACTTGCAAATGCCTACTTTGACCGGCCCTTGAAGCAGACCGTCGCTTTCATGGGGGCGGGCGCGCTGCCGCTGGGCGACGTCGCAGACGAGGGGCGCAATGTCCTGGATCACGTTTTGCGCGGCGCCGTTACTCTTGGACAGATGCGATCTTTGCGCAGCCACCGACAAGCAGCTCTCGCTACATATTACTATTTGGTAACCGTGGACATCGCTAGCTCCCGTGATGAAGTTCCACTTTCGCGGGCGCTTCCGAGAGACAGGAGTTTGCTCCGGCACCCGGAAGTGCAATCTATGCTTGCTGACGCTTTCTTAGACGAGATTGCCAACGATATTAGTGGGAATCGTCATGTGGGTTCGTTATGGGGGCAAGGGGCGCACGCAGTCCTAGTGGCGATAGCAGTGCCTCCCAAGTGTCAGGAAGAAGCCGTGCAGTCTTGGGTATCCAGGCGCACCTAGGAATTAATTCAATTCAGAAGTCGGGCCCGCAATCGCAATGATCGCCCCGGAGAGCGACGCATTCTAACATAAGTCCGTACATCGTGTGCGATTGGTAAGACGAAATGGATGGATTCACATGCGGCCGAGGGCAACTGGGGGGGGGGGGCATGCGGAAGTATTGCCGCCCGCGACAGCGCAAACAAGGGCGACTACAACATCTTCAGGGGGGACTTGTTGGAAGTCGCGAGCGAGCAGATGCGATGGCGCATTTTCTTGAACGTGTTCAATGACGAGTGCGCCCAGCAAATCTGGTAGACAATGAACCGCTGAGGAACGACCTCCCGGTAGGCGAGTCTGCTTTCACAGCGAGGGGAGCTGGGGCGGCAGTTCGCGCGCTCTCGCGGGGGAAGTCGCTGGGGCCCGACGACATGCTGGCAGAGTTGGAAGTCAGCGTCGCAGACGCCAGGCGGACTACAGTGGCTCGCGGAATTTCGCAGCGCAGTTTGGCATGAGCAGAGCGCGCCAGAAGCGCGGCGGCGCGCAAGGGTCAGTGCGATTTACAAGAATAAGGGGCCTGTGCAGTGACGGACAATTGCCAGCCAGTCAGTTTGTCGAGCGCGGCGCGCAAGTTGCCAGCCCCCCCCCCCCCTACTCCAACTGCAACGAGCAGGGGCAGAAGACCGGCTGACATAGACGCAGCGCGGCTTTAGACGCGGACGAGGTACCGCCGACGCCTTTCACGCAGTGCGCCGTCTTATCGAAATCGCACATGCCCGCAAGATAGCGGCGCGACTTTTGTAGCCGAGACTGAGAAAAAACATGTGGTTCGATGAACGTCGATGCCCTGCTGGTCGCTTTGCGCCGCTTCGGCGCGAAGCCGAAGATGCTTGCACTGATTGGGGATATCTACAATGGGCGGCGGTTTTGCGTGGCGGACGGGGCGACAAAATCATTCGAGCGAGCGCGAGTGTCTAGAATTTCTCCAGCGCGCCCTCTGTCACCGCTTCTTCTTGTTATGTTGATGGCAGTTGTGGCGCGGGGTGCCGTCAGGGAGCTCACAAAGAACGATCCAACATGTGTGCCGGGGACCTACAGCTGCTGTTGTGCGCCGACGACACTTTGCTCATTGGGAGGAACCAGTGCAGCCTACAACATCTTCTGGATCGTATTGCTGCAGCGGGAGCCGATGTGGGAATGGAGCTTCATCTGGACAATTGTCCAATGGTTCGAATCAGTAGTGGTGCGCAGTTGCGAACGCCATCAGGACAACTGATCGCGGACAAAGGAGTGTCTGACTTACTTGGGGGCCACATCATACAATAACGGCAGGGGTCACACATAGCTGATTCGGCCAATTGGAGCTGCGTGGGGGGAGTTTGTTAGATATGACAGGGCATGGAAGCATACGTCGATCAGAATTCGGTGGAGGCTGGAACTATTTCAAGCGCTGGTGACATCAAAACGGATACACTCTCTGAGTACAGCTTGGTTGAACGAGTCGGAGAGAAGACGTCTTGGTGGATTTCAAGCGCGGTGCTTGCGCAAGATGTTAGACATGCCCCCGTATTTGCGTCGCGGATACCCAGCAGCAGCGTCCTGGAACAATCCGGACAACTACCATGCAGGGCACGCCTTCTACATCAGCAGCTCGTGCTTTTGGGGAAGATAGGCCGCGCTCCAGGTTCTGACTTCCCACGCCAGCTGACATTTTAGCCTGGCGGCGCGAAGCCCGCAACGAATGCTTTCCCCAGAAGACGAGGCAGGCCCGAACAAGACTGGGCCGAGTGCTTATACTGCTTATCATCTGCACATTTTGGTGGCGACGAGCAATTGATGCAGAGCTTGAGAGGCCCGGCGCTGTGGAGAACAGCGCGGCAGACGCCATCCCTCGCCCTGAAGGGGCAAGAGGCCATATGTAACATGCATCCTTGTTCTTCGCGCCCTGACGCCCTGGCAGGAGGCGCACAGCAGCATGCATGACGCAATCTCGTCGCCCGCGTTTTTTCTGCGAGCCCGCGCTGAGCAACGCGAGACGCACGTTTTCACCCACGCGCTTTTGTGGCGCATGGCTTGTTCGTTCGTTCGTTCCTCCCACGCTTCGTGGCCCCATGCGGTGATTCACCGAAGCCCCCTGAGGGGGTTGTCCGCAGTGCGTTCCCTTTCCGATCTCGACACGCCCCTCGCACGCCGTGGCCCGACATGGAGTTCCACCGGAGCGCCCAGTGGACTGGGCCACACAGCGTTCTCCAGCCCACCCTCCCTCGCACATTTCGTGACTGCGTAGGGAGCTCAACTGAAGCGCCTAAGGGGCTGGGCCACACAGTGTCCCCCCCCCCGCCGATTTCGGAACACCCTTCGCACGTTTCGTGGCCCGAAAAGAGGGGGACATCACCGACCCCCCCAGGGGATGTGGCCGCATGCGGTCCCACCGCCCATCTCGGCACACCCCTCGCACGCTTCGTGGCCCTACGGGGAGCTCCACCGCACCCCCCATGGGATGTGGCCGCATGCGGCCCCCCCGACATATTCGGCACTCCACTCGCGAGGATCGTGCCGCCGTAGAGAGCTGTCCCGGCGACCCAAGCGGGTGCGCCCACATGCGGCCCCCCCGCCCATTCCGGCACATTACTTACACTGAGTGTGGCTCCACAGGGAGTTTTATTTACGGCCCCAATGGGGAAGTCCGTGCGGCGGACGTGGGCCCATTTCGGCATACCCTTTACGAGGACCGTTGCTCCACAAGGGGGTTCCACCTGCGTCACCGGACGCAGGGTTATCATTCGTCATTTTGCCGATTCCGGCACAACCGCTTCACGAATCGTGAAACATGAGGCGCCCCACTTTTGGCCCCAGCGTGAAAGTTCGCATGCGCACGCCCCACCCATGCTGGCACACCTGTCACACACGGATCTCGCATAGAGGAGTTCATCACCAAGTTCAAATGAAGTTGTTCAGGGTTGGGTTCTTCGCCAACCAAATTGTTGTTTGATGCACGGCCCCAGAAAGATCCCGACCCCTTCTGCTGGAGTAGTTTTTCGCCGCGGATCCATGCTTGAAGGTCCAGGGGCCCGATAATGGACACGAGAGGCCGAAATCGAGGCAAAACGCCGCAAGGATTCAACAACACAGGTCGCCGGAGATCTGAGAGGCAGGGGGGGGAAGGGGAAGGGAAGGGGAGGGGCATGAGGGACGGCTGCGGTTCCCAGATCTCTGGCTACATTTGCATCAGTGGCGCTTTTCCTCGAGTTCGGCCTCCCCAGGGCCATCAAGCACGGATCTGGGACGGAAAGCTACCCCGGGGAAGGGCTCAGGGAAATTGCCCCAGGGAAGGGTCCTTTTCCTCCCCCTCCCCCTCCTCCTCCTCCTCCTCCTCCTCCTCCTCCTCCTCCTCCTCCTCCTCCTCCTCCTCCTCGGGTCGCCTACTGCCCAGGCGGAAACCGTGCAGTCGTGGGTTGTCTCTGTGGCCGCGCACTGCAAAGTCACATCGTCGGATGTCTGGGATTGCCGAGAGGCTGCATGCTCTGAGCGTGCTCTTCTCCCTTCCCCGTGCGCTCTCTTGCCTCCTGCCGCCCGCCCTTGCCCAATTCGGCTACGTGCGCCCCGCGTCTGTCTTCTCTACGTGGCTTGGGTTCTCAGGGGCAACGATGGGGGGGGATGGGCATAGGAGAGGAACGCATTGACCCCCAATCGCCCATTCATCGCCGACAGGGGCCCAATAGCCCCAACCTGCCCAGGAACGTGCAGATTTGCTATCGGGGGCCTATCGCCGATCTGTCGGCGATGTATCGCAGATTCCAGGCCGATGTGTTCCCCCCCCTATGCCAGTCTCCCCCTATCGTTGCCCCTTAGATTCTCGCCAGCGCAACAGCAAAAAGTTTGGGATAGCCGCTCCACTCGGAGCTGGGGCCGCAGCGCCAGCACCCGATCAAGGCCACCCTGACCTATGTGGGCCCTCCGCAGTCCACCTTCTCCGCGACCGCCTCCCTCCCTCGCCCACGCCCTGGTGCAAATCAGCGGGCGTTTTTTTTCCCGGAAAGGGCTTTGGCCCAGGGTTCTCTTTTAGTAGGTAAACCTGTCCCCCGGTGCCAACTTGAGGGAGGCCGGCGAATTTTTTCCCTGATAAATAACGAGGTCGAAGGAGGCCGGCGAATTAAAATTTGAGGATGTCTCGAGCGAAACGCTTGTTTTTGAAATCCCGATCGATAAATCACAGGGTGCGGGCCACTTTTTCGTGTGTTGAGGATGTCTCGAGCGAAACGCTTGCTCCGCAGAGTTTGCCGAGGATGTCTCGAGCGAAACGCTTGTTTTGCAGAGCCGACCGCGACGCGGAAAAGCGCCCCGCGCGAAGGAATTTCGATGATGTCTCGACTAATTCCTTTGTTTTTGTACGATTTCCTGGAATTTTGGCAGGATGTCTCGAGCGAAATGCACGACCCCACCCTAGCACGACCATACCCCAGCACGACCACACCCCAGCACGACCAGACCCCAGCACGACCCCACCCCAGCACGACCCCACCCCAGCACGACCATACCCCAGCACGACCACACCCCAGCACGACCCGACCCCAGCACGACCCTACCCCAGCAAGACCACACCCCAGCACGACCACACCCCAGCACGACCACACCCCAGCACGACCACGCCCCAGCACGACCACGCCCCAGCACGACCCCCCCCAGCACGACCACCCCCCAGCACGACCACCCCCCAGCACGACCACACCCCAGCACGACCACTCCCCAGCACGACCACACCCCAGCACGACCACACCCCAGCACGACCCGATCGATAAATCACAGGGTGCGGACCACCCCAGCACGACCACACCCCAGCACGACCCCACCCCAGCACGACCCCACCCAGCACGACCACGCCCCAGCACGACCACACCCCAGCACGACCACACCCCAGCACGACCACACCCCAGCACGACCCCACCCCAGCACGACCCCACCCTAGCACGACCACACCCCAGCACGACCACACCCCAGCACGACCACACCCCAGCACGACCCCACCCCAGCACGACCCCACCACAGCACGACCATACCCCAGCACGACCACACCCCAGCACGACCCACCCCAGCACGACCCACCCCAGCAAGACCACACCCCAGCACGACCACACCCCAGCACGACCTCACCACAGCACGACCCACACCCCAGCACGACCACGCCCCAGCACGACCACGCCCCAGCACGACCACGCCCCAGCACGACCACCCCCAGCACGACCACCCCCCAGCACGACCACCCCCCAGCACGACCACCCCCCAGCACGACCACCCCCCAGCACGACCACACCCCAGCACGACCACACCCCAGCACGACCCCAACACGACCATACTCCAGCACGACCACACCCCAGCACGACCACACCCAGTCGCACCCCCGTGGAATGTTTCGTGGGGTGTCTGGTTGAGTGGTTGCCTGTTCGTGGGGTGTCTCGTGGAATGTTTCACGGGGTGTCTCGTGGAATGTTTCGTGAGGTGTCTCGTGGGTTGTTTCGTGAGGTGTCTCCTGGGATGTTTCGCGGGGTGTCTCGTGGGATGTTTCGTGAGGTGTCGCCCAGTTGGATATCGTGAAAACGTGACCATGCTGCACATGTCTATATCCCTTTCCGGGTTCGTGGGTCCATCATGTTGTTCTTCCTGGGCGATACGATCGGACCGAGGCGTAATATCGAGGTCGGTTCGGAGAGGGTATCCACGTGTTCTTCGTGCTTGTTGGATGCTCTTGTGCATTCGGGGGGAGCTCCGTGTTCTGTTTGATGTTCGTCGCGTTTGCTGGATGTTGGATGGGTACCCTCGAGTGTTCTTCAGTCTGGCCGGCGGAGCCGGCTCCTGGGTCTCGGAGTTGGAACCCATCGGGCCGACGGCGAGTAGTAGTGTTGGACCGGCTCGCCGCATGTTGTGTCTTATTTTCCGCCCAGTCCGAAACCGATATGTTATGCTTATGCTAGTTTTCCCAATCGACTGTGCCCTGCCTCCAAGACATGTTCGCATCGCTGGACCATCGACCAACCAAGTGTTCGGGGGGGGGTGCGCGACAGCGGTGCGCGACAGCAGGGCGGCGGGAGAAGCGGATCTTTTGCGTCCACTTACATCTGAGAGTGGTGCAGCAAAGCGTTCCCAGGGAACGACCAGCCAGACAGCGACGTGTGTTCAGCATTGCCAGTGGCATTGGAGTCTTTTTCAAGCAAGCTGCAAAAAGTGTCAGCGGACTGGCCTTGCATGGCTTAAACTCGTCTTGCCGTTGGCTTATCAGCTCCTTGCGACGATTGTTCTGCTGTGTCTATCGTTTCGTCGGCATCGTTTTCTCAGCATCGCGCCTCGCGTCCAAATGCTTGCGCCCACGATCACTTAAGCGCTGAGGTCTAGTTTGGAAGCATCCTTACAGGCCCTATCACAACGTGGCATCCTCGATGCAGCCCTCCTCGCATGTGCAGGTCAGGTGACGAGGAGTCCAACAGCGACCCGCTCCGTTTCCAGACCGACAGTCAGGCCAAGGCATCGGCACCCGTTTCGACTCTGACGCCATCTGCAACTCCTTCGACTTCGGCCAGCTGGGGCTAGGAAGCAGCAGCAAAGTGAAACGAGGAGGAGGAGGGGAAGGAGGAGAAGGAGGGGAGGGGGGCATGGAAGATGGACCAGCTGAAGGTGGGGCTGTCGATTATTGCAGGATATGGGTTTGTTACCACGCTCCCTCGAGTTGTACTGTTGAGTCCTCTTGACGCCCTCATAAAGTGCTGGCCGTCGCTGAAGCTGTACGTGGTGGATGACGCCCTCACGTTGGCCGCCCATGGGCGCCTCCGCGACATCGAGACGGGGAATTCTCAAAAGACAGGTAGGGTACAATCTTTAATGAGCTCGAGAGTATCGGTTTCAAGCTCTCCCCGACCAATGGTGGCGTGCTCTCCTCCAATCAGGGACAAGGCAAAGGACAACGCAGAAGTTGGCAAAGTGGGTTCTCCAGCTTTACCACTCGGTACGGAACCCGGGGGCCGACTTCGGCAAGGGCAGCAGAGCTGGCCGTGCTGTATTGCGAGCTCGCCTTCGGAAGCTAGGCAGCAGAGCGTGTTACATGGCCTTGGGGAAAGATGGGGCCAAGCTGGAGAAGATCTTCCGACCTGGAGGGATCACTTCGGTGCTCCACGGGGCGACAGTTAAAGGGGTGTTTCTTGAGGCCTTTCAGACGGCTCGCACGGTAAAAGCTCGGTCCCTGGCTGGCGAAACGAGACGGACGGCGAGGGCATTGCAGCTTGCCGTCCAGGAGTCTGACGGCTGGAGACGCGACCCTACCTTACGCGGCGAATTTCTTGCCGCTGATGTCGTGGACCAAGGCTGTGTGCACAGGGCTCAGGCCACTTGCAGTGTTGCGGGCGGCTCACGGCAAAGGGGAGCCCTAGAACTGGAACGGAGTGAGTGAACCGACGGCAGCCGTTCGTTCACAAGACGTTGAGCAGGATGGATTGGCAGTTCACGAGTTTGGGCCAGTTGACCACCGACCTGGAGCAGCACTCGACATCAAGGAGTACGTCCCAAAGCTCGTGGCCTCCATGGTCGAGGCACGCACCACGAGGTCCTTGATAAAGCTGGTGGTACAGCATCCAGGCTTCGAGGCGTTGGAGGGCAGGCCGCCGACGCTGGAGCCACTACGTGTAGGGCTCAAGGAAGTGCCTGGGATGGTGTTCTTGCTGGTGTGGATGGTGTTTGCTGGAGCCCCTCGTGGCAGGAGGGCCGATCGCACAGCACGACCTGAACGTGGAGAGGGCGGGCCGAACCCCGAGTGCCGGTGGGGCCACGCGGCTCTCGGCACGACCCGCCATGGGCTGTTCTGCCGCGGCGACACCCTCTACGTGGCGCGGGAGGCGAGGTTCGCGAAGGTCAGGGCTGCCCGCCGAAAGGCGAAGGCGAAATACATGGGCATGCAGAGATACCTGGTCGACCTGAGGCCGGACGGCGCGGCGTCGCTCGCGAAGGAGGAGGTCTGCTTTCGTGCTGGGGGGGCCCTATCAAAGCTGTGACAAGAAATCGGGTTCGTGGACAGCTCGGCGATCTGCCCCCTGTGCGTCAGGCTCACCCGCTGCGGTGTTTGGCTGCGACCGCCACGATCGACGGGAGGATTATCGGCGGGATGCGCTGGCCGATCCATGGCAGTTTCCAGGAGGTCGGCTACACCGACCTGTGACACGGGTGCTGCGACACAAAAGATTCGGGTCGCGTTTGATCGCCAGTAGTTGCGAGAGCGCAATTGGCGACTACGAATCCATAAAGATCTACTGCATGTCGGCCATGAACAAGTGTGCGCCCACTCATGGCGCAAGTTATGGTGGTATGTCCGAGACATGGACGTCGACAGGCTCTCCATGGTCTGGGTCAGGGCGCACGTGTCGTGGCGTCTGGCCGATCTGTCGGGGGCGAATTGGTGCTGACACATCGGAAATAAGGAGGCCGACCGACTCCAAGCTCGGAGTTTGATTGCACCCGCAGAACTGGCCTCGCGAATGTGAGGCCAGGCTTGCTACAGTTCACGAAACGGTTGTGAACTTGTTGCTCCGCCATATAGCTGCGTTGAAAGCGCTTGCGAGTCTTGAGCGTCCCGACAAGGGCCCTCTCCCTTGACGTCGTGTGGATCCCCAGGGCCCCAAATCGGATTTCGAGAGGCCTCCCAATGGGCGTTCCCTGGAGCCTCTCAGGCAAGCGTGGAGCTGTCTGAAGTGTGGGATTCGGCAGGCTTCGAAGGCTATGGTTTTGCTTTGCCTTGCGCAATGGGTCCCTGCTTGCGGCTCTGGCGCGCGACTCCCGTCGGCTCCGGGTCGTTCGTGCTCAGAGGGGGCTAGGGGGGACGTCGTCGCCTGGGGAGGGCCAGACCGATGGGGGTCTGAACGCCGTCATGTGTTGTAACCGTTGCGGGGCTTACGTTCGCAAACAACTTTTTTTGTAGGCAGCCGCGTATGCCCGCTAATAGTCTTCAACGTAAGGTTTTGGGCAGTCTTACAGCGGGGAGGGAGCCTCCGAATGGCAAGTGCTGGGGGGGCTCCCTTCCCGAGTCTGCGTCCGAGGTTAAACCTGGTCTGGGCCGCGGAAGCTGGTTTTCCCGTATATCGGTTTTCGCGTTCTTTTCGTCGCTTTGGGCGTGTTCTTGCGCAGTCGCAGGTGCGGTCGAGTCTCGTGTGACCCCCCGTTTAAGTCATGGGGGTCACACAGGAGGAGCGGGATGATGGTGAGGAAGAGGAGGAGGAAGAGGAGGCGGATGAGGAGGCGGAGGAGAGGCACACAACATACTTTTAAGGCACAGCAATCAGCAACAGGAAGTTGAAGTGGCACAAGTACGACATTGAAATCTGATACTTGGAAGAGAAGGGAGGTGGATAAGTGCGATGAGGCGGAGTTGGGTCCCTTCGCCTCCAAGGAAGGTGTCGTACGATTTTCCTTCAGCCATCAGGGTCTGGTTTGTTAACGCAATGTCCGCATGCCCGCCTTCGAGGAGCGGATGTCTTATCAAACCTTGCCCAGTGCATTGGGATTTGTTGTGTGCAGGTCGGGGTTCTCGGCGAATGCGGTAATTGACGTCGGCGTCCTGCACGGGCGGGTTGCGGCTGCGGGGTCCGCGGATCAGAGTTTTCCGCTTCCTTTTTTTAATGTAAAACGGGGTAGAAATCGGATCTCCGTGAAACAACACGACGGGCATCGGATCCACGACATCCGAAACCGGATCCGCGCGTGCGGAAATCGAGGCCATCGAAACGCAAACCAAACCAAAGCAGAATCCGCGCAAGCTTAACTGGATCTGACGACAGTTATCTCATACGCGCCAGCTCAAGACTTCAAGCCGTCGTTCCGAGCCCCAAGGGAAAAACTTTCGTCCTGGGGATGCAGAGCCCCCGACCATTCGGTTTACCCTCACATCCCTCGTGGCCCCATCGGATGTTCCAGCGAAGATCCCAGGGGGTGGTGTTGCATGCGCCCCGCCCGCCCATGCCGGCTCACCCTCACACGCCTTGTTGCCCCATCAGGAACTCCACCAGAGCCCCTAGTGGGAGTGCGAAACCCCCGGTTGGTGTGGCCGCATGGCATCCTCCCAGTCAACTTCGGCACACCCGTCGCACGCTTCGTGGCCCCATTGGGTGGTCCACCGAAGCCCCTACGGGGTGTGACCGCAGATCGCCGCCCCCCTGCACACACACAAGCACACACAAACACACACACACACACACACACACACACACACATTTCGGCACATCCTTCACACGTTCCGTGGCTCCATGGCGAGTTCCACCTAAGGCCTCAGTGGCAAGGTGCTGCATACGTAGCGTCCCCCCGCCAATTTCGGCACACCCTTCACATTTCTTGGCTTCGCAGAGGGCCCCATCGAAAGATTCAGCGACTGGGTATCGCAAACAGGTTCCCTGCCGATTCCGGCACATATCTCACCCGCTTCGTGGCCCCACACTTTCAGTTTCAACGGCATCCTATCGCATGCGCCCCAACCTCTTGTGGCGCATTGCCTTCGCTACTCGCAGCTGCGTTGGGTTGGGTCCTTCGCCGCATAAGTTGTTTTTCTCAAGCCTCCTGTGTGTGGGTTGGGTTCCCGTTCTTTGAATCAGCAGCGCCCCGCGGCCCTTCTTCCGCCTTGTCCTCTCTCCTCTGCCCTCACCAGGCCCATTTCGACACGTCATCTAACGTTTCGTGGTCTTATAGGGGGCTCTTCCGAAGCCCCCCAGCATTCAGGGAAAGCTTTCTTCTTTCGATGTGTTGGCCCTCCACTGAAACATCGAAAGCATCGGTAAATTGTATTCCGTAGCCGCTGTGGCTCGAGCTGGCGTTTTTTCCTGGAAAGGGCAAAGGCCCAGGGTTCTCTTTTAGTTTTGTTTCCCCCCGGTTTCGACGGCTGTAGGGCCGGCGAATTTCTTTTGCGATAAATAACGAGGTCGCGTAGGGCCGGCGAATTAATTTTTGAGGATGTCTCGAGCGAAACGCTTGTTTTTCAGAACATGTTGAGGATGTCTCGAGCGAAACGCTTGTTTCGTGTTATAGATTGTCCTCTCCTGGGGACCTGAATTCTGAGGATCTCTCAAGTGGATTGCTTGTTTTCACGTGCCCAGGTCTTGAGGATGTCTCGAGCGAGACGCTTGGTTTCACGCCTCCAGGTGGCCCAGACAGATGTCTAGCATGAGGATTTGTTGAGGATGTCTCGAACCAGAGGCTTGTTTTCACGTGTCCAGGTCGCCCAGGCGGATGTCTAGCATGAGTATTTGTTGAGGATGTCTCGAGCGAGACGCTTGTTTGCACGTGTCCAGGTTGCCCAGGCGGATGTCTAGCATGAGGATGTGCTGACAACGTCTTGAGCGAAACGCGTGTTTTCACGTGTCCAGGTCGCCCAGGCACAGCACAGCCCTCGGCACGGTACATCAATATCGATACCCTTAGCATTGCAGCCTGGCATGTTGCCTGCCGCGGAGCGTCCCGTGGCGAGTCCCCCTGGCACGTCGCGCGGTGCACGTCCATTGGCACGTTCCGTAGCGCGTCCCCTTGGCACGTCCCGCGGTGCGGGCCCATGGCACGTCCCCTGGCACGTCGCCTGGCGCGTCCCTTGGGACGTTCCGCGGCGCGTCCTCCTGGCATGTTCCCTCTGTCGATTAGTTCTGGGGCAGCTACCATCTGCTCAGGCAGCTCGAGCTTACGATCCAGATCAGTTCGGTGAGGACTCGGATGCCAGGGAGGACTCGATCCACAACGCTATAAAGAGCACAATCGCGGCATGGCACATCGCAGTTCAGCACGGCGTAGCACAGCACAGCCCTCGGCACAATACATCATCATCGATACATTCAGCATTGCATGTGCCCGTCGCCCAATCAGGTGTCTTTGAAATGTTGCAATGCCTTACACTTCTATATTCCTTTCCGGGTTCCGTGGGTCGATCATGTTGGGCTCGAGCTATCTTTCATCTAGGATGCCCCACAGGCGACGCCAATGTGTTTGCACTCCATGCACGAAGAAACGCAACAGCTGCATTTTTGGCGACACCCTAGGATCAACTTGCAACGCTAAGTTTTAAGGCGGGGAGCCCACCGCACCGCTCAGGAGCCTGCGTCTCCCCGCCCGCCAGGTCCACGCGGAGTCGTAGAGTTTCAAAGGGGGGGGGGTGCTCGATGGCAGCGATCACCGCCGCACGGTGAGAACACACCATTTTAACAACAAAGCGCCGAATGATTACATCGGAAGCTGAACTCTGTCCTGTCTGGGGGGGTGGTGTTGCATGCGCATCTCGGCACACCACTCACACGCTTCGTGGCCCCGTGGCGGTCGTCACCGAAGCCCCCCCGGGGATAGCCCACCCCCACCATTTCAGCACACCCCTCACACACTTCGCGGCTCCATAGAGAGCTTCACCGAAGCCCCCAGGGGATGTTGTTGTATACGGTTCCCCCGGCCATTTCTGCACACTCTTCACACGCTTCGTGGCCCCATGGGGAGCTCCTCCACGAAAACCCCAAGGGGCGGTTTTGCATAGGGCCCCCCCGACCATGTCAGCACACCCCTCGCACTTCTCGTGGCCTCATGGGCAGCTCCACCGAAGCCTTCAGGGGGTGGTGTTGGATAGGGTTCCCATTCCGGCACACCCCTTACACGTGTCGTGGCCCCATAGGGCGCTTCACCGAAGCCCCAAAAGCTTGTGCTGCATAGGGTCGCAGGCCGCCATTGGGCCTGAGCCCTGCCGCCCTCCTCTGCTGTCCTCGGCCGCTCCGACAACCAGCGCCAGCTTGACCCGGCAAGCAGCCCCCCTTTGGTGGCCGTCCAGCCTGGCAGCCCTGGTTGCTCAACGCACCTGCTCGCGCGCCCGCCTGGCTGCCTTTCCACCCCTGGCGCTCGCCCTTCTGGTCGTGGTCGCGCACTCCCCCCCTGGGCAGTGAAAAATACCGGCTTCTTCCAGCCCGATCGGAGGGCCCCAGCTTGTTGGACCTCTTCCCGCACTACCTGTATTGCACCACTCGCTCGTGCCTGGGCCGCTGCACGCCTCCCGATGACCTTCATGGTCTGAGTTGGCCGCCCTTCCTCTCCCCTCGTCCCGCGGCCGCCTTTTCCACCCGTTCCAGTCTTTGGCTGTGCCTATCTCGCCGTCCCGTGGCCCTGGGCTGCTCGATCGACCTGGGCGCTCGCCAGGTCCGCAACAAAATGTTGCACAGGGTCCCCCGACCAGTGCGGCACGTGGCCTCATGGGGAGCTCTACGAACCCCCCCCAAGGGGGTGGTCTTGCATAGGGTCCCCCCGAGCATTTCGGAGCTTCGTGGCCCTACACGGAGGTGTTGCCCCCCCCCGCCCTTTTAGTCAATGCACCCCTCCGCACCACCTGGTTCTTGCCCTTCTCACCCGTCCTGCTTGCTTCTGCACTGTCTGCTGCTGCTGCTCTTCCTTCTTGACTTGCGTCTCCGCAGCTACATTCTTTTGGCTTCCGGTATTGAAAAGGAGCGCGCCCGCGCGCGGCCGCGCGCGTCGGCCGGCGGGCCGGCCTCCTCCCTTCAGTGTTATACCTGTTGTATGTTTAACGGCAGTATCCTTTCTTGCCCATGTCTTTTGTGAAGCCCATTGGTTATGAGACATCATCGGGACATACATTGCAGGGATTATGAATATCCAGGCAAAAGACTGGTTATCATCCGAAACGACGGCACAGCCGTTCGCTTCGCAGAGCATGGAATTTCAAGAAAGAATATTAGGAAGGACGGATAATCGAGGACCTTCCGAGAGTGACACAAGTATGAGCGCCTTGGGCAGGCGACATAACTCTCATACTCTTCCCAATAAGAAAGTATCAGCGAACAGGTTTGATTTGACAGAGGGAGATTCATCAGTTGACTCAGAGAGAAGATCCAAGGAGTTACCCTTGGGCAGAAAGGATGGCGCAGCCAGAACTTCTACAGTGGAAACTTCTGAGACAGTGGTGGCGCACGTTGGCTTTCAGAAGTCGATAGATATAGATCTTGAGATGGAAAAGTTGTTGGATACCGATCTCTTCGAGGTATCGGGTGTTGAACGTTTGGGCACCGGGCGTGCTGTTCGGTGCACGTTGCAGGGGCAGAGTGAGGATGTGAGCGACATTCCATCTGAAGAAGACAGTTCCCACTCGATGGAGAAGAACGAGGAGTATGCTCGATGTCACACTTCGCCTGGCCCGTCGCGTCACCTTGAACCTCTTATGGATTTGTGTACGGATCGTGTTCCTGATCACATAATAATTAACTGAGGCAATTCAGAAAGCCACTCGTGATTCGGACGACGAAAGTAAAGATGAAGAGCGGCTAATCCAAGGTGGATGCTCATCGGCACAGCCGATAAGAGACTCCCCTGACGCTGTACGTGCGATAAGGAGTGCGCGGGAAGTTGCAGGAACAACTCCTCATCCATTGAGAAATTAAAGAATGAGAACAATGACTTGAATGTTTCGCCCTTGTCACAAGGTTTCCACAGACCTGACTTTTCGCTGCCCAGAACAGGCAGAGATACAGTTCCAGAGCTCGACAAGCTTATTTAATCGCTTCGCTCATTCCGCCGGCCCGTATTGTGCCATCGCAGGCGTTTGCTTGCGCGTTCGTGGCCTCTTGGAGCCTCGGTGGGGCCGTTTGGGGCCTCTTGGCGCCTCTTTTTAGGCCTCTTGGAGAACTCGGGAGGCCTCCAGGGGGCCTCCTGAGCTCTCGTGACGGTCTCTTGGGGGGCTTTCGGCGGGCTCTTGGCGGTATTTGTTGGTCCTCTTGGGGCCTGGGGCCTGACGTTGTTGGTCCTCTTGGGGCCTCACGGGAGCTTATTGGGGCGTCTTGGGGGTGTCTTGGAGAGTCTCTTGGGGCCTCTTTCGGGGTCCTGGGCGCCTTCTGGGGCGGAGGGCTCGATTTTTCAGTTCTCGGTTCCCTTCTTGAGCCCCTCTTGGGCCCGTCTTGGGGCCTCTTGGTCCGCCTTGGGCAGCACTTGGGCCGTCTGGGGGGCGCTCTTGGGCCGCTCCGGGGCCGTCTTGGGAGCCTCGTGGGCCGTCTTGGAGCAGTCTTGAAGGCCTCTTGGGCCCTCTTGGAGCGTCCGGAAGCGAAGAGGCCAGAACGCAAAAAAACATAGAAAAAACAATGAAAATAACGATTTTGGCAACTTGGGGCCCTCTTCGGAGGCCTCTTGGAAGGCCCTTGGAGCGTCTTGGAGGCCTCTTGGGCTGTCTTGGGGCCATCTGGGGCGTCTTCGGGCGATCTTTGGCCGTCTCGGGCCTCTCTTGGACCGTCTAGAAAGCTTCTCGGGGCCCTCTTGGACCGATCTGGAGCCCTCTTGGACTCCGAAACAGAACTCTGGCATCTCTGGCCCGACCTTGCCGGGACCTTGCCGGGGACTTGCCGGGGATTTGCCGGGACCTTGCCGGGGTGCTTTTCGTCCGGGGACCCCCAGGGGCCGCCCCGCGCGCGCGAACTAGAAATACTGTTAACCAGGTACCGGAGATCTTCGCACGCCCTGGCCCGTTGGGCCGGCGAATTGCCCAGGAAGAGCGAGATGATTGGACAAGAAACATGGATATGGATAATTTCAGGAGGGGTGTGAGAACAAGAAACCAATACACGCCTACCCCGAATAGCGAGAGGGGGCGAGCCAGCAAGGCCCCCAGGGCCAGGCGTTCCAGCTCCAGAAGGTTGAATGTCTTCGATTCGCCGCGAACCTCATCGAATAGGACCACCGGCAGTTTTTCGGCGCGGGAAGTTTGCTGGGATGCCGGGCCAACGTGCCCTTCCCGCGCAGAGAACCGATGTCCCGGGAAAGCGCGCAAACCAGGGGGCTCATGTCGAAGACCAGTGTGTTCCCAATGCTGGAATGTTTGCCCCGAGGGTAGCCTAGCGTGGCTCTGTAATGTTTGCATCGCGATGGAAGAGCACAATAGCCATCATCTTGTGACCCAGGAATGGATTGGAAGAAATAGACAGGATCGAAAGCAATTGAGGGCTGCAGGTGCGCGCATATAACAAATTCTTTCTGAGGCGCAAGTCAATGAGCAGGCGGCCGAAGAGGCCCAACGCCGACATGATATTTCAGAGGCCGAAGAGCAAGCGATTGTGCAGATAATGGAGCATGAGTAAACCGTCGTTGTTGAAGATGCGCACAAGTTGATGCAGCATGCTGAGGCCAATGCAGCAGGCGTCGCGCACGAAGCGAATCGGCGCCTTTCTCAGGCGGAGAATGAGAATCTGAGCATTCAGAGTATATAAGAAAAGCTGGTGATTGACTCCCAACAGAAAGTAGAAAGAGAAAGCTGCTCATGGAGAGATGGGTGATGCTGCGAGGAGGAAAGGAGAGAGAGAACAAGAGAGAGAGAGAGAGAGAGAGAGAGAGAGAGAGAGAGAGAGAGAGAGAGAGAGAGAGAGAGAGAGAGAGAGAGAGAGAGAGAGAGAGAAGAGAGAGAGAGAAGGAGAAAGAGCAAGAGAAAGAGAAAGAGAAAGAGAAAGATAAAGAGAAATAGAGAGAGAGAGAGAGAGAGAGAGAGAGAGAGAGAGAGAGAGAGAGAGAGAGAGGCCCGAGAACAGGCAGCACGAGACAATCAGGAGCTCCGCAATCAATTCGAAGCTGCTAGACTTGATACTGACAAAGTGAAATCAGAGGCGTTGCGAGCTCTTAGAGAACAAGAACAGAAACCCAGGCAACCAGAGTGGAGGACCAGAAAAGAATCGTCGACGCCTTGGACCGTTTGAAGGGGCGAGCAGAGGAACCGATAAGAAACAATGCCCTTGCAAACCGGGCTGTAAGCGAAGAGAACAGAATGTTGAAGTCTGATCTTGAGCAGCGACGAATGGGAACATATATCAACTCAACGCTCGGCCTACTCGGAAGCCGGACCTGTTGCGAGTGCATGCGCGATCTGGCACTTCGAATCAGACATCTCACGTTTGTACGCGACCTTCGTCCGATGTGTGCAAGAGTTGTTTAAAGCGCATATGCGGTGATCATTTGGATTCGGGTAGCAAGCGCTGCGATTAATGTGCGCGGGGGGAAACGCTGGGCCACCGGGGCAAGGGCGACGCGGAGAGGGAACCTCGAGACGCGCCTGACGCTCAGAACACAGGTAACGAACCTGGCGGGGAGGCACCGAGACACTCGGCTTTGCTTAAAAATGATAAGCCTGAACGCCAGATGAGCAATCTCGCCGACATGACGGGAGTGCCGCTTTTCATGTCGGAGAAGTCGGGTCGTGGCAAAATGCCATTGCTGACCGCTCCGTCAATGCCAGCGCTTCCTCTCGCGAAATCGCATTTCCCCCCTGGACCAGCTGTTGAGGAGACTTAGTAGCTGAGGGTGCACGAGGGGCTAATCCTGGGAGTGTTCCTTTCAATGCAAAGATATCGAGTCATCCGAATGCTCTTGATTTACCAGGTGCCTTCCTTTCGCAGTCGGCACAGCTGTTACTGGCGGAGGAGGCTCGGATCAGGGAGGTCAGGATGACGACCAAAGAGATGATCAGAGCACAGCTCCCAGCACAGGAATGATTGTTGCGTTACAGTGGGATGAGACAGGTAAGTCCAAGCCGCCCAGAGGTCCTCCAGGGGGGGCGGGGGATGATGGTGACCCAGACGGAGACGGCGGTGGGGGACCTAATGATCGCAACGACCACACATGGCGATCTTCTAATGCCAATCAAATGGACATCAACGGGAGAAGCTTCTCGAACAATGAAGAGTTGAATTTACTCGATATACCGAGTGTTCAGACTCTCCGAAAATGGAAGCAGCACTGCATCAGAGGTGTAGCTGGATCGTGGCATGGTGTTCACGCAGCACAAACATGGGTCAGCGCAGCAATGGATCCTTCTGTGCCACAGGAGACTCTCAGAGACCCTGGGGGATTAATGCGGCTTGATATTATGATAGCGACCCATTTGCTTGAACAAATTGCAAGGATGAAACGCAACCAACGTCTGTCACTCCAACCTGCGAGTTTTCTGTCGCAGATAAATCGCATGGTACATTCGTGCCAGATAGATGGACGCCCCCTCGCGGGGCGCGAGATGATACCAGCTATTTGCGTTGGGTGTTCTGTCAGGTCTGAGAGCGGGCAACGCTGGAGATGCCGGGATCTCTTCAAATTGACCATCGGCCGACAGAAGCCCGATCAGGACTTGTTCTATTTCTATAGCGAATGGATGGAGCGGTATCAAGAGCTGTATGGTGCCAGGGAACCATCGGATGAAATGAAGGCTTCGATGCATGCGCAGTTCTATGAACAGATACGACAGGTTCCCAGGCTTCAGTCTGCCATGCAATGGTATGAGTTGTCCACCGATCCTCCAGGCACGGGAATGAGAGCTTATCAATGGCTATTGCTCCAGGATGAGTCTCTTATGGTGCGAGACAGAGAACAGTGGGCAATTTCGGAACATGCGTCCACCCTCAATTCTAGGAACAAGCAATCTCGTCTGTCAGGACGTAAGAATGAGGACGGCGGAGGCGGAAAACAGGCCTTCTGCCATGGCAGCGACGATTCAGCGACTAGGACTGGTCCACGGATAAGTTGGCAAGTGGACGGGCGAAAGGTGAGGCGACCTGTAAATTCGTACAACAAGGGAAGAATTGCCCTGGGGCAGGTCAAGGTTGTCACAAGAAGCCTAAGGAACTCGCCGCATCGGCGCAGCCGGGGGCGGGCGGTGACCATCGCAGTGCTGGCGGAAAGAGCGATCACAAAGGTAGGAACAATCGATCCGCGAGCAGAGTCTCGAGAGGAAAGGACCGGCCTCGCTCTTCTACGCCGTCGAATAAGTTCGGCTACTCGAGCGCGACGCAGTCGCGGACGAGGGCTCCGTCGGAAGCCTTATAAGAACGACAGAGCAAGATGGTGTGCTATGCATGGTCACGTGATCCTCGAAACTACCAGGGCCCTCAGGATGGCCGTTATAGGCAGCGCAGAGGCTTGACCGACGCAGAAGAGATCAAACGTGATAAGTTTGAAGAGGCACAGCTGAAGGCTGGCAAGTCTCTAGGATATCTGAGAACTGCTCGGCAGGCTGATTCCGCAGCGGCGAATGCTGCAGAAGCGACTCCAGCTAATGCCCCAAGAAGCAGGGAGTCGAGCAAAAGTCGCGGGAAAAACCGAGGCAAGGGCAAAGGAAAAAGGATGGGCAAACCATGTGAGACATTCGCAGAGACAGGATCTTGCTCGCGGGGCAAATATTGTTGGCATGCAAAGAACACGCCGAATCATCCGTGGCGATGGCTTAGCATTGACCTGCCCTGGGCCAGTGCTAGGGAGTTCACTGCGCATCTTTCCCTTACCTTGCTGACGATCGTTAACGTTTTGAGCGATTGGTCACGGCGATCCAACTGGCCGAATAGCCGCGGGGAGGCGGAGTAAGGTTTCGCTGGCACAGCCAGTCGAGTCTTCGTTGCCTGCCCTGCACCATTGGCTCAGACCTCGTGCGATCTACGCATTGCTTCAGGAGGGCGACCCACCGAGGTCGACTTCGACAATGGATGTTTTTTATTCTATCAGTTTTTCCGAGGAAGCTGTTCCCGCTTCTGATATTCAACTGGAACGCGGGGAGAACTAAAGTTGTCTCTATCCTCGTTCATTTACACCCTCTTCCTAGAGAGGCCATCGTCTCTTTTTGTGACGAACCACTTGGGAATAGCTGCGTCGGAGCTGCGAAGACGGAAAGATGCGGATATAGTGTCAGGTTGCGCCCATCCGCCCGCGAACCGACCGCTACTCGGAGGAAGGCGCGTCGCCACAGCCCACGGGGGTTGCCCGCGAGCACCGTGGACAGGTGGAGATTCCCAAAGGAAGAGCGCAGACGGATGCAAGATGAATGGAAAACAGCATCGAGAGATGCGCAGTTCAGAGAATCTGATTTGGCCGAAGAGGTTTGGCATGTGCGGCTAGCGCCCGAAGAAAATGGATGCGCCGCCCAGCGCTGCACAGCCGCTGCCGGGTGTAGAGAGAAATTGCCTGTGCACCTCGGCGCGCTTAGGTCCATCGTCGATGCGGGCTGCGGATGCGATCTTATCGCAGAGAAATTTGTTCGCGCTGCAGGCGCAATGGGTTGGATCGAACGGTTGGACGAATCGATCACCTTGAACACTGCCGGCGGTTCCTCACGGGCCCTCGGATCAGTTTGCGTCGCATGCCCGAATTTCAGGAATGGAAGTTTCGATGCGTTAGTCGTGCCGGACACGCCGGCTATCATTTCGGTAGGAGAGCGGTGCATGGATCGCGGTTTTAGCTTCGTTTGGCCAGCAGGCCAACGGTCACAGAGTAGACCTGATCGTTGAGGGCAAGATACCATACTTGACCCGATCTGGCAGAGAGGCACCGGGTCAGTGGATGCGCGCGGTTGCCGCCGGACAGCCTGTCACTCCCGAGCGGCGGTGTTGCGTGGCGTCAGGCGCCAAGACATGTCTGGTTGATGTGGAATATGCGGGAGGTCCTCCGCCCCGCTCCATTCAGAGTCGCGCAACGTTAGACTTGCACACACATGAGATGATTGGTAAACATGGCTACGCAGACGGAAGGCCAACATCGACCGAGCACGCATTTCCGTCTGTCACAGACTCAATGGATACAAACACTCGTTTCTATTATTTGCCTCGTGCAGCTCGTGAATGCGGTTGGGGGAATGCACCAACGGTCGCCATGAGTTTTTTAAGTCCCTTCTTTGTTTGCTCCCAATCACGATGCAGTTGTTGGCTGCAAGAAACCATACCACGGCGCAGCCGGTGGGTGTGCGATCAGTTCTGATAATCCTTGCTGTTATGGGGTCTCTGGAGTCGTGCCCCACGGCACAGAGCGCGAGCTGACTAACATAATCGCCGCCCCAAGTCAAAACAAGGATGCAAATGAGGATTCGGGGGAAGATGATCTCGTTGATATCGATGCACCTCCCGAATTGGACCCCGATGATGCTGAGGTTGAGGCGCCGATCTCTGCGACGGAGCGGCTCAAAAAGAGCGCTGCCTCCCTCTCGCATTTACTCACTCATACCCCAAATCATCCTTATCGTTCAGTATGCAACTGGGCAAAGGCCATACGGCGCCAACAGAGAAAGACGCAACACAGAAGGCTAAGGGTATCAAGACCATACGCAAATCCCACGACATTCGGACACCTGACCACTGACCACACTGGATCACTGGCTTGCGATGGATGACCTATCGCGGGGGCTCCACGACGAGACCGCGCGCGTGAGTTTTCGCGACTGGGCCTCCGATTTCATAGCATGTCAGGGTGTACACTACAAATCGGCGACTCACGTATGCAATTTTCTGATTAACCTCAAAGCCCCAGGGGAGAAATTAGAGTACTGTTATACTGACGGTGCTAGGGAGCTCGCCAGAGTTTGCATCGAACTTAAGATAGCGCGTGATGCTACCATTCCTGGCAACAAGAAGCTCATGGCTGTTGCCGAACGAGCCAATGGAATTGTTCAAATGGGGACACGAGCGCTGCTCATGCAAGCGGGCCTTCCCCCACCATTTTGGACGCATGCTGTTCGATAGTTTGGTCTTTGCTATAATGCAAGGATTCCTGAGAACGGTGAGTCATCGTGGAGGCGCATATTCGGACGCGATGTTGCTGCCCCACTTCTTCCATTTTGGTTCTCTCATTCGACTCGCGCCTCCACCCGAGTCTAGGCTTCGGATCGCCAAGACAAGCTGGACGATGATTCCAGGGATTTGCCTCGGGTATGTGCATAAGGCGGGGGGCATGGTTGGACCAGAGAGCTATGTGACACCGATCCGACAACTCGATGGTCTGAACATGGAGACTGGGCGGACACCAGCTGGCATGCGTCCAATCATCGAGAAATCAGATCAAGTGTACAGTAACATCTTGGACGGTACAGCACCCGACCAAGAGCCGAAGTTTCCCGTGCGTAAAGCATACGAGATTGTACAAACTACAGTCAAGAAAGTGATCATGTCCCCTAGCAGCGTTCCTGACGGCACAGCCGGTCATGAACCCAAGCCGGGAACATAAGCAGCTATGGATCCCAGCGCATCTAAACCACCGCCCCGAACACCAGGCGATGTCGGACCACAACCCCATGAAGATGACTCCGATGACGATGGTCCGGGGAGAATTGTTGTGGATGACGTGCCTGCGATGCCGGATGGTAGGGGCCCTCAGCGGGATTCTCAGCCTGATAATGACCCTAAACAAAAGCTGGGTCTTGCCCATACGGATCACCGATAGGATCGACAGTCTAATTTCTCCGTGGCACAGCCACGATCGAGAGTGCCTGGGCCAGGGCAACTTCTGGCTCGCACCACGCAGAGCCTAGACACTATGGAGTATTACGAAGACAAACGCATTGTTGCAGGACTCAGCAAAGAAGCATCGACGGGGAAACTGCCGTACAGGGGAAGAAGGAACACTTGCAGCATACGAGTTGTCTTGCATTGCGATCCTGACGATGTACCTGTAACACGCGCTTGGGTTGCTGACCAAGATCCACGCTACGGGGCACAATGGCTCAAGAAGTTGCCCAGTCCTACAAGCCCGGGCATTCGCCCAAGTCGGCGGTTTAACATGGGCCATGGGGAGCGAAGGAAGGCGGTGGAGCAATTCCGAATGGAGAAACGGGGATTCTACGGAATTGTTGATCCAGGACCATGTCTTATTCTTCTTCGTGACGTTGGAATCGACGCAGTCGATCTCCAGAATGCACAAGAATGACAGACGAATTGTGGATCTCCAGAAGGCAATGTTCATTCGGGTATTGAAACGGGACAAAGAAAGCAAGGAGAGGATGATGTTCCAAGGGGCACTGGCGTTGACTGGCACGCTGTCTTGCACCCCGCGGGAGCCCCAGCGGAATCTTCCACCGACGCTGGCTACAGGAGTGATCAGTATTCTTCCGACGATGAGGAACTATGGTGGAAACAGCTATGGTACGGAGGGACTATTTTGAGAGACGGAGTTCCTCCTGACACAGTCAGGGAGGATATCAGGTTCTCACAATTGTCTCGGTCTAACGGGGATAGCCTGACTTCGAGTCCGGCGGCCGCCGCTTCGCGACGTAGCGCTCCCCGCGCGCCGTTGCAGTCACCCGAGACATGTCTTCCATTGCACCGTGAGAAAGAAAGGTTGGAGACGAGTCATCTATACAACCCGCTCACTGATGATGTCCGATTTGTTGAACAGGCATGCGGCAGCATGCGAGTTGCCGATTGAACTTTAATCGCAACGGAGTCTGGCAGTTGTTGAGAGATCTGCATCAAAGGCTGAAGTCGCGGTGAATCAGGACGTTCGAAGAACATTGCGAATCGAATGGGGTCGATTGCGAAGCATCGGTACTTGGGGCGAGTCGAGAGTGGTGGAATACAGTGATGTCGTCAAACAACGAAAGGGACAAACGGCTCATTTCGGTCGATTATTTGCTATTCCAGTTGAGAAGAATTCTGAATTTCCAGTCGGGCACAAAGACCGCAAATACAACTGTCGCGTTGTCTTTGGTGGATCCGATGTTAGAGATCAAAATAAAGAAGTAGCTTTGTTTCAGGAGCTTTCTAGCAGTTCGGCCACCATGCAGGCCAGCAAGGCGGCGGACACCTATGGTCTCTTTGAAGGAAATGATATTCAACCGGCGGATGCTAAACAGGCCTACACCAAGTCCAAACTCGGAGGAATTCCAACATGGATTTTCCTCCCGCCAGAAGAATGGCCGCCCGCATGGAAGAACGTGAGAAATCCGGTATGTCCTTTCATTTTATCACTCCGCGGACATTCTGATTCTGGCGGATATTGGGAGCAACGCTGTGAAGGACATGTAACCTCAAAAGAATGTATCAATTGTTGTCTTTGGCGTAGTTGCTATTTTCATGTTGAACTACGTTTATTATTCTTTGTTGACGATTTCAAATCGGGAGCAAGATTACGACACCCACCCCGCAATACAGACGTCCCGATACTTGAAATATTTGTGATGCGAAGGTTGCCGCGGGGCTCCAGGGTGCCAAGCGCGGGGGGTCGCTGGCAATTTCTAGGGCTTGCTTCCGACACCTTGCGGAGGCCGCCTCCGCGGGGGCCCATCATTCCCGCCGGTTGCGCGCCGCCATAATGCCACCTCCCTCAACGACAATGCTCCTGCCAGTCAGCACGAGCGAGACAGGCCCACGCAATTGCGCAGTATTTCTCGAGGCGTTTCGTTTTCCCACGGCAGGGCGGGTGTATACTAAAACCACCACAAAACACTACTATACACCCGCCCACACACAAGTATGCACCCACCCAGAATTATATACACCCGACGACAACATTGACACATGTACCAAGGAAACAGCGTATACACCCACCAAACCCGGGCCACCAAATACTGGCGTACTGGCAGAGAGGCGGGCCCACGGGGTTCGCGTTGCCGCTCCAGCGCGCGCGCGCAGGAAGCCACGGGGCTGGTTGAATGAACAAGCTGCGATTCGTCTGGGCTTTCTCCCAGACTGAGTCTTCGGGTTGGGGCGGTTCCGCCCGCGCGGCTTTCTCGGCCCCTGAGACTGGGCTGAACCTTGTCGACGATGAAGATGCGACGTAGGCATGTCCCTCGGGGCCAGCCATAGGCTCTGCCAGATACATGCATATACCGGCGCTGTAAAGCGGGGTGGGTGTCGATATTCTGCTCCCCATCAAATGATCCGGACCTAAAGAGAACCTGGAAAAAGGCTGGCGTCTATTGCAAGAAGCTTCTGCAGGTTGCCCTAAAGGCATTGAGATCGATCCACCCATTAACGTCGCGAGGTATCTGGGCTGCGAACATCGCATCTCCACGCGGCGAGTAGAATGGCAGGGGGAACTACCCACTGCTCTCGATTCCCCGCCGCCGAGAGCACAAAAAAACATCTTCCATCGGCTCGAAACAAGGGGTGAATCAGCGGCGCAGCCGACCGAGCCATATCAGCCCCGAACGCCGAAATTGGCTCGAGTTATCGAATATTATATGACTGAGTTCTTTGAGTCCTGTGTCATGCTTTATGCGCAATTAACTGACACTGACCCCGCAACCTACCCTGCTGCGGGCACTCCCTTTGGTCCCGAGTTGATTGATTTTGAGGGCGGACAAGGAGGTCCGCGGGGGGAGAAACACCCACCTGCGGAAGAGGCAATAGCAGCTGTGCCAGGAATTAGCATTGAAACAGGTTCTCCGAATACGCCAATCGAGGTTCCTGGTTTGCCAGCGAAGCCGGGCCCAGATGACCCAGAACGTCCGACGCAGTCGGGGGTCCTGCGGCCTATTGCAGCAACGGTTCTCAAGAACATTTTATATGGAGCAGGCGTGGTTCGATATGATTTACTGCGCGCAGTCAGTCGCACAGCGAGCTGCATCGCGAAATGGACCGAGCAACTGGACATGGACCTTTTTCTCGCCTGACATGCTGTATTTAATCCACGACCTTGTATAAGATGACGTCGTGGGTCGGCGACAAGCAATGGAGGATGTTACGATTAGGCAATGCTCTGATGCAGATCTCGCGAGTGATTTACGGACGCATCGCAGCACAAGTGTTAGCCATCAAGTGATCTGGGCCCCACGCACACGAGCCAATCAGAGCATGGCTTCTCGTAGACAAACTTGCGCTTCCCATGGTACACTTGAGGCAGATATTGTTGCGGCAGATCTGGCATTGCGAACTGAGTTGCTTCCTGCCCTGTCGTTGTGGGAACTACTGCTACAAAGACAGGTTCCATGTGCGTTCATGGAAGATAATCAGGCCGCAGGTGAAGTAATACAGGCCGGAGGTTCGATGAAGTTGATGCAACTCCCGCGCGCCCACCGCGTTGATGCTGCTGTAATGTCTGGGCAACTTACGCGTGGAATTGTCACATTACAATACGAACGTACCCAGAATGAGGCGGCTGATATTGGTGCAAAACGTTTCGCAGATCCTGCAGCGTGGGTCGAGGTTCTTTACTTGGTTGACCTAGTTACCCTTAAATTCTGGAAGGTCAACCGATACCAGGACTATCTCGCATCGGCGTTCAATGATGGACTTACCCTGAAACCCGGGGGGTTCTCGAGCCCCGAATAGGTCCGAAAGCCGCGGTGCGTCCGGCGGGGTTTGCGAAGAGCAAAAAGATGCAACAAAAAGAAAAGGGTAACCAAAGGATTGCTTGTGACATCCGTGCCCATGCAGCACGCGGACATGGCTAAAACATCCAAGGTGGATGCTGCGGCAGCCGCTGAAGCAGGAACCGACGCAGCACCCGGCACAGCCGGCAGTGTTGACAGCCAGAGACCCTCCGGGGTTCATTAGGGCGATTCCAGGAAAAGCTTTCAACAGCGACAGTCACGAGAAGATAAAGAGATGATGGCTATGTTCGAAATAACTGGTATTTCATCGGATGCCTCAGATAGACCCATACAGTCCACCGAGCAAGTGGATTGCAATGACATTGCCGATGTGGCTGTAGCAGAGTTGAATGATCATGTGTCAGTGTCATCGATTGAGCAGCCAATGGAAGACCGAGCCCAGCCGCTGTGGGAAAAGGAGTGCAACGTAGAAAGATTGATATTTGAATACTGCTGTGGGGCGAACAGCAAGATAGGTGATTCAATAAACTTCGTTGACAACTCATGTCGGGTTATACGATACACTGAAAACGAGGATATGAGAAGAGAAAAAGGTAAAAATAAAGCACTCACGGATATACAGGAGTTCCAGGGAAAAACACATGTCACTAGGGCCTCAATTCCGTGCACTGGAGGCTCTCCTTGGTGGTTTGTTAATGAGGCTCACTACTTTCGCAAGGGCGCCCATAGATCTCTAGGAAGGTGTCGAGGAATTCGAACGGATTTTCGATATCTCTTTTGGGAATTTAAAGAAATCGCGCGTGCTGTCGTCAGTGCGGGGGGGCATAGTTTGCAGTGAATGCGCTGGAAGGATCCTCGGTTGAACGCGTTTATGAGAGAAATAAGAATGCGCAAGATAGTGTTGCACGGATGCGCATATGTATCGAGAGACAGGAAAGGAATTTTCATGAAAAAAACCATGGACCATTGCATCAACATCCAATATCTGTACTAATGGTTTAGAGCGGAGATGTGACGGTACGCATGCACATGCGGAAGCGCGTGGTAAGGACTGCAAGCTAGCTGAAGAGTGCACAGACGAATTTGCGAAACAAGTTGCGCGCTGTTGCATGCTCTTCCTCTCGTCCTCCTCCATCCTGTCACAGTGTATGCGCCGCTGCCATTTCTCCCATATGCATGCGCGGGACCGCCGCCGGTCGCGAACCCCAGAAGAGGAGACGCCGCCTTGCCGCAGCCGCTCCCCTCCCGTCGGCCGCGGGCATCATTCATCCGCCTTCCGGCGATTCCACCGCCTGACAAAAGGAGCTCGTGCCCTCCCGGTGGTGCAACCACTTGGGATGCGCATGAAGGATTGCCTCCGGTATGATTTTGTTCGCGAATAGCTCATCTAAGCTTGTGGAAAAAGATTGCTGCGAAACTGGAAGTTTGCGGCCCCCGAACGGCACGGCCGCTAGCGAAGCTGAAAGTGCCAGTAATGCGCACATCAGAACATTATCCGAAAATGCTGGACGACGCAGAATTAGTCGTTACGGACCATTCAGATGGTGAGTCGAAACCAAGCGAGGCCAAGTCTTTTGGAAGATATTACCAGAAAATGGTCCAACGTCGACTTGCGACACGCGTACCATTTGGACTCCGAGCATGATGAGAAAGAACTGTTGTGCGATGAAAAGGTACCGCACATGCCTCGCGGGCGATGGATGCAACCAAATGCGGTGACACGAAATGGCTGTGTATATTTTCGGGCAGACAGTGTTGTTGTGGAACTCAGAGAAGAATTGAAATTGGTACGTGAACCGGTGGTGCAAAGGTTGTATAATACAGGATCTGTTGACCCTTGGATTGTATTCTGGGCAGCCTGCGAACCTGACCCCGATGGAAATTTCGGATGTATTTTCGATGGTTCGCCCCAGTTTTAGCGCAGATCAAGGAGGGGCAGTATTTTCAGTCAAACATTGACCCGAGCATTTCGTTCAGATGTAGATTCTTCACAGGGCCTTCTGGGGATCCAACGAGCAAACCTGTCCGATTTTGTGAGCGCGGGGAACTCATAGGACCGATGCTTGGGACTGCTCAAACTCTTTACGTGGCAGGGACCGGCTTTTTCGCCACCATAAACTAAGAAGTCTAAACTCCGCTCACCGGCACAGTCGCCTGAGAAGGAAGAGCCGCTCCTGAGAAAGGATTGTGTATTGGCCCGAAAGGTCAACTCTCCACTCGAGCGCATGGGCGACGAGGAAGGTCAGCCGCCGGTTAAGGTGGCTAAGACCGAGTCTCCCATGAACGTCGACACAGAAATAGTTTCTTCGGACATCGCACTTTCAGATCCGCCTGTGGGCGCTCCGGGGGGAGCGAGTTCTTCGAGCTCTGGCGCCGGGCATGGTGCTTCGGGCGGGGGTGCTTCTTCTGGGTGCCCCAACACCGGCACGGCCGGGGGTTGGGGATCGCGGTCAAATGCCAGATGCCAGACCCGGCGGCGGAAATAACTGGCGGAACCCCGACGGCCCAAATGGGGGCGGAGGAGGAGGTCAGCCCCCTGATCCTCGACCACCTGACCCTCCTCGATCGGATGAAGTGGCAGGTGGACCTGATTCGCTTTATTTTGCCCGCGGAATTTGGAACGCACTTCAGCACAGACAGCGAACAGGGGCCGGCACAGCCGCACCCTTGCCAAACGGCGAAGTGTTTGACGAATGGCTTCGCTGCATCAGAGATATAACAATGCTGTATGTTGACGTGGTAGATCCTTCCCTTGAAAACTCACTGGGATGGCTTCGATGCCAGCAGTGGTGCCAAGCCATCACAATGACGGCGGAAGCGCATGGGCATGGTTGGATTCCTTACAGCGGTGAGGATTTGGCCGCAATGATGCGGACTGGCAGGCACCCAAGATATTTTTTGGCTTTTGGAACCGAGTACGCGCAAAGGACATGAGTGCTTGGGTGCTGTCACGCATCTTATTTCTGATTCTACGTGTAAACTCAGCGATGCAAAGAACAAGAGGCTTGGCCCCGGCTCAAGTCCACAATCCTTTATGAGGGATAATATTTTTGGATCGGACGTAGACGTTGAATGTGGAGCATGTGGGCCAACGCTTTTAGAATTGATCAAGAAGGAACATGCGTCGAAAATTCAGGTTTCCATTCGCATGTCCGGCTTCAGGCCAGGGCAAAATATGCCAATACAGTATATGTATGTACGTATATATATACATATATATATATATATATATATATATTGAACCATGCATGATATTGCCGACGCGGAATATAATATCACAGGACTTCCAGGAGCGAAACAGAAGAATGCTGAGCCCCAGAAATTGGCGGCATTGCTTGGACAATTCTTCGAGACAGCTGAGAGGATGATCGACGGGGCTGTCAAACGTTCCAAGTCGGGAGCCATTCAGATATTTTATGTTGGCGGAGATCGCAGATGCTGGCGATCAGAGAGTGGATCATTTAAAATGAACCCAATATGGGATGACATTGCTACTTTGTGGCGCGCACGCATGACTCCGCGCATCGAACGTTGCAAGACCACAGGCATTCAGCCCAAACTAATGATTTTGGACGGCGCATGTTTGTATCGGTAACTTCGTCACACTGAGTACCGATATCACTTCGTTGACAAACATGAGTCATACAAGTTGGACAAAGACGGTAAAACCGTCGATGTCCAAGGAGGTGAGTTGATGGCTGGTCACATGGTGGAAGCGGCTCGATTGGCAGCCTGGTTATTTTGCCAACCCTCTGGCGGCTCAGCCGCCCAGGGGTGGGCTTATAACAGCGAGTTGCGAACGGATGGATATGCGAAGGTTGAAACTACATATGAGGAGCATGTCATGCATTGGACAAACTGGTGCCCTACCGAGGGCGCCACTCCAGTTTCGATACTCGAAACGCTCCAATTTGTTGACCCGCCCACCACAATTCTTTTCAATTCTGATGGGTTAGGAGAAGGAGCGAGGCATTCTTCATTTTCGCCAGAGTGGACAGAGTTTATCTCGAAGGAAAGTGGCACTGAGAAATATTTGAAGTGGAAAGAGCACCATTACTTCCAAGCGAGGAGCTTGCCTTGCAGTCCTGGCACGACTCCTGAAGGACGAGCTATGCGCCGCGTTGGCGAAAATCTCTTCATTTATCAATTTATGCAGGGCACGATAGAAGCATTGGGTGCATCTCGCCCGCTCTCCTCCTCACCTACCAATTCCACCAAACGAATTGCCTGGCGAGCCTCCAGGGCACAGCCCTCGCCGAGGCAGGACGACCAATTGGAGGCTAGCCCTGCTAGTGCAGTTCCGGCTGCCAGTCCTACTGGGCAATCGTTGCAAAACCCGGGTGACCCGGGTGGCCTTATTGGACCTGGCACAGCCGCGAGTTCAATTAAGAATCGGGCACGCCCAGTGGAACCTGTTAGAGTACTAACTGCTGTTTCTGACGCGGAGCATTGCGAAAGAACATTGAGCGGCAAATGTCCGGAGAACTCGACCGGAGGAGCCCTGGGTAGCAAGAAAAAAAGGAAATATCCCATTCGACTCCTCTGATGGCATTCGTAGATGGCCAATTAAATTGCCACGCCAGTCGACACTTGGATCGACTGAAGGAGATGGTGGACAGTCCTCGAAGATTGTCTCTTCGAAACCCTTGAGTGCCAAGGAGCTAGCCAAACGTCTCTATAGCAAAAATAACATATGGCCAGGAGAAGATTATGACGTTTTGGTGTCCAAACTAAAGAACAATGAAACGTTTGACCATAACGCAGCTTACAAACGATTGCGCGCCGCGTCAAATTGGGATATATGGTTGGCAGAACAGTTGCTCCGAGACAGTGCGAAACGTTTGAAGTTGATTGCAGAGTGCGTGATCCCAAATTGGGCAAAGTTCTTCATCGCAAGACGTGGCCGCACAGCATCCGGGGAACCGAAGACGATCGTTGACCGCATTGCGTGGGAGAAGGCAGCTGTTGTGCAGCACGCCAGAAACGAGCAGTGTGTTCAGTTGACATTACCTCTTAAAGTAAATGAAGGGAAATTGGAAGAGCTGGCTTCGGACAAACATTGGACTAGGCAGTCCCACGGAAGATCCGTTGGGGCGCTTCATTCGATTCTCGAAGGATGCCAAATTCTCCCGTCTGACCCAGAGTGTGGGGGGAATGTGAAAGGGGCGAATGTCGGAATCTATTCTTTTGCGTGCCCAGATGACAATCCTGCGACTCATCTGAGATACGCGATGGCGGAAGAAACCTGTTGTGATGGATATTGGGATTATGGTCTTTAGGAGTCACCCGAGGGCCGTCACCGGAGATGGTGGTCCAACGCAACGATGCACCACGAACGCTGATCAAGTTGTGGTGAACGAAGTACGCATGTATCATTTGGCCCCCGCCGCACACCATGCACACGGGTCTGGTGCTCGGACACTTTTGCGACACTTCTTGGATGGAGGTGAAGCAATTGAGAAGAGCTTCGGCGTGGAACGAACGAGAAGCAGAGGGGGATCTGACTTGATAAATAAAGTCAGAAATCCGCGATGTGAACGGGTTCCCGACCTATCACCGATTGAATGGCCAGACAATGCTTCGCCATGCCTTGAGTGTGACTCTTCGATGGAGAGTGCGTGGGGTTACTTGGGGAGCAAGGGTTGCAAACTTAATTGCCCGCGCCCGTTTCTGGATGGAGCGGAGGAGAGGACTAATCAGCTTGCCCAGATAACAAAAGAGGTCACGGCCAAGCCATCGGCGCAGCCGACTGGCGGGTCTGTTCTTCGTGTGCCTAAGCAGCCTCTGCGCTTCGAAGACTCTCAGGAGCCTAAACCTCCGCCCCCCAAGGTTACTAGACCCCCTGTGCCTCCATTGCAATGCCTAAGAGCCGGGGGGATCTGGCGGCTGTCGGGTCGGATCACGACTCTCGAGACGGGAACTAGCCCTCGTTGGGAACCGTTGCCGGGCAATGCGGCGAAATTGCCGCCGCCCCCTCCTGCGCCTGCCCCAAAGGCAGTGGCTAAGCCGAGGGGCGCTGATCATATGCCAAAGAGAGAGCCAAAGGCGCCGCCACCAGGAGTACGAGAGGGACGGAGGCCTTTTATCAGGCAAGAGCCACCTCCAGCAAATGCAGATACGCCGGCTTGCAGAAGTCCACAGGGCCTGCCCGTGCCTCCGACGCCTCTTCCGAGGGGCCCACCACGGGTCGACCCACGCTATAACAGAGAGGGGTCAACTCCTCAGTCAGAGGCGCAGCCTAAGGGACCTTTGATGGCTGAGGCAGATCTGAAATCAATGGGAATTTATACATCAGAAGACTTTGGTGTTCTTGAATATCCTTTCCCTGAGCCTCCTCCGGACGGGCCCGGGGATGCTGGGGTGCTGAGAATTTGCGCCGGATTGACTTGTCGCTGCCCCCGAGCGATCTTCTAGACGAAGAACCCGTGTCACTGGTTATTAAGTTGGCGATGATTCTTCTCGCCGTGCATTTTGGACCGCAGTCGAGCGGAGCGCACTTGTCACTCCGCGATGAGCTCGCGTTGCTCTGGCGAGTTCGCCCCGGACGAACTGGCATCGATCATGTTCGGGAGCTTACAGAAGAAGAAACAACCTTTGTGAGGGACGAAATGATGACTTGGGCGCATCGCTACCTAAACCAAACAAGCGAAAATAGAAACAAACCCTCTGAATACTCTCTGCCTCATAAACATTGGGATCATTATTTGCGCCATTTCCTTCGCATTCTATATCCAGAGTGCATTCCGACAGATGAGATCCCGAATATCAGGATGTTTGATGACCCTATGACGTTGACCGGCACAGCCGGGGCCGACGTCGGCGAGGGAGGAGGAGCACGAACCTCTGCGGTTGAAGAGCTTCCTGACAAAGACAACAACGGGTCAGATGAATCGGAGAAGGAAAGAGATCCAAACGACAATAGGCTGAGGATTCCCTAGATTGGGGAAATGAATTTTATGCTGTGTTCTGAAGAAACGGATGCCGATGCAAGTCCTGCGGCAATGACTTGGTTCTCGCGCGCGCGTCTTCCGCCAGCGCCTGACCATGAGCAGCTCCGGCCTGAGGGGCAATGCCCACCAGGCAGGATTAGAAATGTCCGCCACGCAGCGGTGAGCACTGATGACCAACCTCTATACCTTCCGTCGCAGCAGAAGGGACATTTTCGGGAAAATACAAATGATGAAGCGCGGAAAAGAGTGACTGAAGCCCACGGGGCCGGTCCAGCACCTCCACGTATTATGGCCGTCCGTGGGCGTGCATACCATGCGATCAAGGATAACGCGCGCATGGCACAAGACCCCGCCCGCATTTGCAATGCTTGGTGAAATAGAAACAGACAATTTCGAGTCAGCGCTTGGATTTCTCCAAGCAGAATTTGATTCGGATGGCCGGCCAGACTCCCTTCCGCAAGAGGCTTATAATGCACTGATCCCCTTGATACTGCCAAATGCCGCTACCGGCGCAGCCGAGGGGGCGGAGGCGACATTCTTAACTTATAGCCGTAGGACTGCCATGCTGGGACGTGCAGACCTCTGGCGGAAATGCAGCCACCGACCTCATGCGCAAGCACAAACCATAAGTGAGTGCGTGGTGCACATGGCGAGACATTGCGCTGAGTGCGCCCGATCATCGGGCGGGTGGGTGTATGTCGGTGACCGCATCCAAAAGATGACGAGTGATGGTATTTCGCATGCCACTACTGCTCTTGCAATGCACGCTTTCATGATGATGCCATCTGGAGAGATCGATGTTCTTGGCATACTAGCAGATGATATTGCAATCATTGATAGAACACAAATACATGCGCAATGGAGTTCTTTCCTGAGCCCAGACACCTCACACGACACAGTCGCTGATGAGGAATACGGGAATGTAATCGTCAATGTGGATAGAGCGGAACGGGCCACCAAGCCCATGCCGCTCTTCTTCCGTGCGTGTCGAGGACACTCTTGTTTTGCTCACAACATAGAGCGTATGTATGCACCTTGCGAAATTGGAATGGCACGGTGTCACGGACACCTGTTGCACGTTAGATCCTTGGATGCCATAAAGGAATCAACGCTGGGAAACGGGACCATTAAATACCCGGACAAACCCAGCGGATTGCGTAAAGCACTTGATTGCGGTCTTCTCAGATTAATACAAACAAAGCGTGAGTTCCATACGGAACACGCCCGGTCTGTTCCTCACTGGCTCAGCCAGCGTAAGGGTGGTGAGGCTCCACCAAATAGAGCGTCTCAGCCCGAGGGCGCCGCTTCTATCGGCGGTGGGCAACCGACTCAAGGACAGCGGCCCCGTCCGATTACCCTTTTTTTTTGGACATCGATGCGACGCACAATGAGCAGTGGCCGTATCTCATCGTTTTTAACGGGCGGGTAGCAACACGCCTTCGATATCGCAGCTGTCGCGATGGGACTCTTGTTGCGGCGGGTGAGGCACGTTTATGAATTGTTCTCGGATTGTGCAACTATCCGTGATTAGACAGGTTGGGAGAAACCATGTACCACAAATGATGTGGAACCTAATTTTCTCCGAAGAACCGTCCGCACGGGAGATTGCCTTCTCGTCTGATACAATGAGAACGTGGATTTTCTCTGACGAAGAAGTAATTGACACTGGGCGGGGTCCGCTCACCGAGGAACAAAAGGCCTTTATCGGGCGGAAAATGTGGAGTGATGATGGAGACATCTGTGCCGACTGCCATGCTGTTAGGGCAGGTTTTGGACATTGTTTGCATTGTCTGGCTAACGTCAGGTATAAAACATATGTCAAGGTGAATTACATGCAGTCGCCTGCGGAAAATGCGTCATCTGCTGCATGGGCGACGCTTGGTCTGGGGCCTCGTCGACCGGATCCCCCAAGGGGAGAGAACCGGTTTAAGGCCATTGCCAACATATTAAGGGCACTGAACAAGAGCTCCGCTGATGCTTTGGATAAGTTGGGCAAAGTTGAACAGCGCCAGCGTCAATGCGCTATGCATGGAGACGCCCGTCTTAAGGTGGCATCTGCCGGAGGCGCATATACGACTTCTATGCCAGGGGCTGTTCCTTCATGGCGACCACGCAGCGCCTCGGCGCAGCCGCCGGCACTACATGGGCCTTTCTTTCAGTATCTCGAACCCCTGAAGCTTAGATTCATTGATTGGTTGAAACACAAGCACGGAGATGATCGCCCCACTGCTGCCACATGGTGGCCATGTATCTGGACACGTGATCTGGACCAATATGCTCCCCCTATGAAGTGCTCTGCGCTTGCTGCTTTCGATTGGGATCATGTGAGCGCAGATCACATTCAACCCGAAGGAGGCTGGGCCAGATGGGAACAACAGATGGGGGGAATTGGGCTCGTTATTCCAACGCTGTATATGTTAATGTATACTTTTGAAATGGCGAAACGAGCGTCTGTATTGACCACGGTGGGAGACAGTGATCCCCAAATCATTGCCGCACTTCATCACCGGCCCAGTCCCGCCAACGAAGTCATTTCACAACGTGAGCAAAGCGCTCACATGTCGATTGGTGTATCGAATAAGCATGTCGCACAGCGACATTACATGATTCTTCCACATTGAGATCGGCTTTTCTGGCGAGATATGGTTTCTATGTCGGGCTGCATGTGCGATTATAAACAAGACAATGCAACATGCGATAGGTCAGAGGCTATTAAGGTAGCAACGCAGTTTATTATCGAATACCTGTCGGATGAGCCAAGTGCAAGACCATTGGATACGCGCGCGATTCACGACGCACCGCCTGGATTGCAGGAGCTTGTAGATAGGATTTGGGACCAGCCATTCCACCGCATCCCTACTCACGGAAGATCGGGGGGAATTTTGTTAGCTGTACGCGAGGTGATACACTTGTTCATGTCTGTGGAGATTTCCCCGGGCACGAGGCACAGCGTGCTCCTATACCCGACCAGCTCCTACAAGATTCTTACGCGATGGATTGTCGGATCCGAGCAGCAATCGAAACGTTCGATGTGCATGATAATGGGCTCGGCGGTTTTGGAAACGAAGTGCCACAGACCGCGCGACAAAATTGCTCCGACATCCACGAGATTATTGTTTTCATGGATACCATGAAAGAGTCCCGACAAAATGCCACAATGTGTCTCGCTAACAGCCTCTTTGGAATCTTCAATACTGACAACGCTGTTTTGCAAAGAACAAGGAGGAGAGCGGCGCAGCCGAGTCCCCCACCGAGACAGTTCAGGCCGAGTCGCTAGCCGTCGCTGCCGCCCCAATTGCTGAACGCATTATTCCACGGCGAGCCCGGCCGCGACCGCGCCCGCCTTCGCGGCCGCGGTTCCCGCGCGGAGGGCAATCTTATCGCGCCGCCCCATATTCGCCTGCGTCTGCCGGCGTAGCCGCTGCAGGCTATGAGACTGGACGGGTCGATCCCGATAGGGTTCGATCATGGGCCGACGAGCCCAGATCTGCGGATTTCACACCACATGGACCGGCAGCCCCGCTGGGTGGCGGTTCTGCGCGCGATGGCCATGGCGCTGGGCTCGTCATGGGCGGCGCCCACGACACGAGCGCGGACTACGAAGACGAGCGAAACTGGAGAGACTCAAGGATATTATGTTCATTTCTCTAGACAGCAGCCAGTTACTGGCCACAGCAAAACGTGGCAATGGTTTAGTCTTGATGAGTGAAATGAGAAGTTCCGCCGATCTTCTGGACCATCGAGAAATCTGCGAGCGCCCGCGCCTCCACCCGCGCCGAAGGCGAGTTCGTCGGAGAAGGGCCGGGGCAAGAACGAACAAAGTGAATGGGGCCCGTCAAACAATTGGAGCGCGAGAAGAGGATGGCAATGTGATGGCCCTTGGGAACCAAGAGGCCGTTGGAGAAGATGAAGATGAAGATGGCTGGGTTCTGCGCGACACAGTCGATGCTGGACCGTGCTACTTCGTGGAGCGGATGCACTAGGTGTGCATGGGCATTGAGACCTGAGCAGAGAATATTAGCTCAGGCGGGAAACGTCGGGCTTCTCCGGCCTTCCGCCCCCGGGCACCCACCGTCGAGCGGTGAAACTTTCTTTTGGGGTTCGCTCCGGTGGTTGGACATATGTACAGGCCTGGCGGGTGGGGGGTCGGGGCCGCTCTGCGGATCCCGCCGCAGGGGGAGTCAGTGCACCCCTCCGCGCCACCTGGTTCTTGCCTTTCTCACCCGTCCTGCTTGCTTCAGCACTGTCTGCTGCGGCTGCTTTTCCTTCTGGACTTGCGTCTCCGCAGCTACATACTTTTGGCTTCAGGTATTGCGAAAAAGGAACGCGCCCGCGCGCGGCCGCGCGCGTCGGCCGGCGGGCCGGCCTCCTCCCTTCAGTGTTATACCTGTTGTATGCTTAACGGCATTATCCTTTCTTGCCCATGTCTTCTGTGAAGCCCATTTGACTATGAGACACTATCGGGCCATATCGCAGGGATTATGAATATCCAGGCAAAAGATTCTCTTCGATACACCCCTCGCACGCGTCGTGGACCCCATCGGGAGCTTCACCGAAGCTCCTATGGGGTTCCTCCGCCAATTTCGGCACATCCCGCACACATTGCGTGGCCCCACAGCGAGCTCCATCGAAGGCCTCTTTGGCATGGTGCCGCAGAGAGTCCTCCCGCCGATGCCGGCACATCCCTCACGCGCTTCGTGGCCCCGTAGGGAGCTCCATCGAAGGCGCAATTGTCTCCGGCCGCATGCGGGCCCCGCCCCATTTCGGCATCTCCTTCGCACGTTTCGTGACCCTATGGGGAGCTCCACCGACGGCTCCAATGGCAAAGTTCGCCAGCGTGCCCGACCAATTCGGCAAACCCGTCCGCACCGGCATCTCCACCTAGGGCTGCAGTGTGGGCGCCCGTATTGCGGCACTATCCTCACGCTTCGTGGCCCCATAGGGAGCTCCACCAACGGGCCCAGCGAGGTCGTCCGGATGACGGCGCCGCCTCATGCCGGCACGCCCTTCACTTACGGCCCCTGTGAAGGCACCCGCATGGCGGCGCCGCGCAATCGCTCATTTCGGCGCACCCGTCACGACGGTCTCGTGGCCCTATATGGGGGCTCCCCCTTCGGCTCCAATTTACAAGGTCCGTATGGCGGCGCCACCCATGTCAGCGCGCCTTTCACGAGGATGGTGGGCTCGTATGGGAGCTCCCCAATCCGGCCTCAGCGGGAGGGTCCGCAGAGCGGTTTCGTCAATTTTGGCCCCCCCTTCACAAGGACCGTGGCCCAACACGGTGCCCTACCTGCGGCCTCAGTTGCAGGGTCCGCCTGGCGGTGCCGCTCATGCTGGGACACCCATTGCGAGGATCGTGGCCCTATAGGGAGCCCCACTTACGGCGCCGGCCATTGCGGCACACCGCTGACGAGGACAGTGGCCCCATATAGGCGCTCCACATACGGCCGCGGTGGGAAAGTTTGCATCGGTGTTTCCGCCTGTTTCGGTACACCCGTCACTGGAACCTCGCTTACGGCCCCAGTGGGAGCGCATTTCGGCGTACCTTCACACGCTTCGCGCCTCTTAGGGAGCTCCACATGCGGCCCCAGTTGGAAAGTGTGCATGCGTTTCCCCACCCAGTTCGGCACATCTTTCACATGGCCCGTGCATGGAGATATCCGTCACAAGCGTTGCATGAAATTTCTGAGGGCTGGATACCTCTCCAGGCTGATTTAGGATGGTTACTTTTGTTAGTTAGCGTTATTGTGTTTTGTTGTTCCGCATGCTTCTGTAGAACGTTGCAGTGCAGAATGGTAAGCTCCCGCCTACTGTCATCCTCTGGTTGTCTCGCCTCACCTCACACGCTCCGCCGACGTCTTGTTCCCCGTCACCCTTCGAACGCAGATGTCAGCGAGCCCAGGTGAGCGACACAGAGTTGGAGATGCGCAGGGTCAACACCCTTGGAGATATTTTCCAGGACAGCCCGCGATTTCCGCCACGCTGGTTGCGTCCAAGGTCCGCCGCAGTACGCTCAGCAGTGGGGTCAGCAGACTTATTGTCTTTCACGAGTGGCCTTTCGTACTTTCGCGGCGTAACGCATCGCCGAGTTCACGCATGATCAAGAAAATGGGACCCTCTGCAGACCTCCTCTCCCAGGGAGCAATTTTGATTCCAGGCAGGGGCGATCGAGTTCTGAAGTCATTCGCCCAGGCGTGAGGCATAGCGAGGAAAAAACCAGTCGACCACCGCTGATCAGCGGGATGCGATGAATAGTCGCCATGTTGGTATGGAAACTGAAGTGAACCCACAGCGGTGACCGACAGGATTTCGAGCGACCCGCGCGGGGGGTGGGTCACCCGCCGCGCGTGCGCGTGCGCGTGGCGAGTTTTGTATTGTCCACAATAAGAAAGTAGCCATGTTGGGCTGGAAGCTACAGTAAACCCACAGCGGTGGCGGATTTTATTTTAAAGTTACCATGGGTTCTGGTGTCAGACCTTCCCCACGCGCGCGCGTGAGGAGTTCAGTGTTGTCCACAATGTAGAAGTCGCCATGCTGGCTGAACGCAAATGACTTCTAAGCGGTGACCGGCAAAATTTGGAATGACCCGCGCGGTGGGTGGGTCACCCGCCGCGCGCGTGTAGCGAGTTCTGTAATGTACACAATCGAAAAGTCGCCATGTCGGCCTGGAAATGAAAGTGAACCCTGAGCGGTGCCCGATTCGATTTTGAGGTTAATATGCGTTTTCCTGGATGGTTTTTTGTTATCATTCCTCCTCCGTGCGCTATACTATGGTACGCCATGGTTTGATATGCTGCGTTACGTTATGACATCGCATGGCACTTTATTATAGTTGTGTGATATGCTTTGGTATGGTACGCTGACATACGTTATGGCATGTTATGACATGGTATGTGATTCCCCATATCCAAAGGATGGGGTTCTTGTTCCCCTTGTCCAAACGACGGGATTCATAGTACTCCTCATATCCAAGGGAGGGCGACCATGTTATTCCTCACATCCAAAGGACGGGGATTTTGTTATGACTCCGACCGCTCCGAGGCGGAACTGCCCATTCACTCACCTCCCTCCGCCTCTCCCCCACCCGGAATCGCAACCATATGGTTTGTTATGGTCGTTATGGTATTGTACATTTTGCCATGTTATGGCATGTCGTATTATAGTATGACATATTATGATGTGTAGTATGGTATGTCATGCTTTGTTATGACATGCTAGGTGGCTGTATGTTATGATGTGACATGTCATACTATGTTACGTTATGTTATGTCATGATGTGGTATGGTGGTGGTGGTGATGGCAATGATGAATATAATGATGATGCTGATGCTGATGCTGATGCTAATGATGATGATGATGATGATGATGATGATGTTGTTGAGGATGATGATTATGATGTTGCTGTTGTTGTTGTTGTTGATGATGATGATGATGATGATGATGATGATGATGATGATGGCGCATCAATGTCCGAGGATGTCTCGAGCGAGCCGCGGGTCTCAGCACCCCCAGGGGGGAGTCGCCAGGGGGTATCTCACTCTTCCACTCACGCCAGGATGGCGGGGATGTCTCGAGCCGTTTGCCTCTTTCACCACCCGCCATCATCCGCCGTCGGAGCAGATGTTGAGGATGTCTCGAACGAGGCGCGGGTTTCAGCACCCCCAAGGAAAGCCGCCAAGGGGTATCTCACTCCTCCGTTCGCGCCACAATGGCGGGGATGTTTCGAGCGGCTTGCTTGTTTTACCACCCGCCACCATCCGTTTTCGGAACAGATGTTGAGGATGTCTTGGGCGAGGCGCTGGCTTTCGCACCCCAGACGGTGCCCAGATTGCGAGGATGTTTCAGGCGGTTTGCTTGTTTTGGTGGCCAGATTCTCGTATGCGTTCATAGCAGATTATGAGGATGTGTCGGGTGAGGCGCGGGTTTCAGTACTCCAAGGGGTCCAGATTGCGAGGGTGTCTCGGGCTCATGTATGCTCAAACTCACTCGTGCTGAGACCCACTCATACTCCGACTCGTTTTCATCAGATTCATATTCAGTGTCGCTCACACTCAGACGTACGCGCACCCAGACTCTGACTCTTAGGCCCACCCACCCACAGACCCACTCGTAGTCAGACCCACTCGTGTTCAGACCCGCTAAGATTCAGACTCAGACTCGTCATATTCATACTCAGATTCATTCACGTTCAAACCCACTCGCATTAATAATCAATCACGCCCAGACCCACCCACCCTAATATTCTCCCGTCGTCAGATTCTTTCGTGCTCAAGCCCATTCATAGTCAGACTCGTATTAATTATATTCATATTCAGACCCACTCGCGCTCAGATTTGCCCACACCCAGACTCATTCTCATTCAGACTCATTCATACTCAGAAATTACGCATTCCAAGACCCATTCGCATTCAGATTCTCTCATACTTAGACCACCTGACACCCACTCTCAACCACACCCGGCTTCATTCACAGTCAGACTCATTCGCATTCAGATCATTCGTGTTCAGATTCATGTTCTTTTGGTGGTCCAGTGCCCCCGCGCACCGCAATCTCATGTTCGGGTACTGCTATGCCGTTTCCATGCAGTCACTCAAATATCGGACCCGCAGAAAATATAAGCCCATTGCCCACGTCGTTTGTTGACCCATTCGCTCCCATGGAACATGTGGCCTCGTCCAGGAGCAGTGGGCCACCATCGTTCATTTCGTGTTCGAAACGGACGACCAGAAGAACTACAACAACGCGCGCCCGACCGAGATTTTCAGACAGCGCCGTTCCCCGACGGGCATCTGGCTGCAGGCCGACGACTACAGGCAGGCCCCAGCGTGGCAAGAGTTTATGGACTACGTGACAAAGAAGAGAGGCTGCGAATGACAAGATTGCTCGCGGCCTGTTCTGCATGCTTTTGATGGAGACTGCCTTCACCTTGGAGGCGTCGCCCGTGGCGCACAGCGCGAAGCGCTTCGGCTTCATGCTGTCGCGCGCCCACTACCTGACGACGGCGGCCTCGCCTGGGCAGGCGACGCGCGGCGCGGTGACCATCGTTTGCGCGAGCCAGGAACCCCAGGGGCAGCGCGGCGCTGACGACGACGCATGGTGGCTGAACCTCTATGCGATGTTCTCCCGCGCCACCCGGATGGCGGACACGCGGCAGGCGCGGCCGCCCCCTCGCCTGCCGCTGGAAAGAGGTCCGCCGGAGTCGGTGAAGGGCGCTCTCAAACGCTTCGAGAAGACGGAGGTTTAATGGGGGAGAGAGCCGTTCGTCGCGCCGAGGAATAGGGATGGCACTGCCAGAAGAAGAGCGGCAGCCTTAGCCCTCTGTGGCCCGATGCCGAGTGCGGACGGTCTTGCGCGAGCTGGCTCAAATGAGCCGCCCGATCAGTTCTCTAACGGCAATTGCGTGAACGTGACCGAGCTGTTGGCCCGGCGCCAAGCGCCGACGACCGACGACCTAGTTTTCCAGTTCTCCACGCGCTCAGCCGCGCGCTGCTCGATGCCGAAGGCAAGTGGTCGCTTGAATGATCGGTCCGACGCCCGGCGCGGGCGGTCTGGCCCGGCAGTGTCTCCCGACGCGCTTTCCGCGCTTGTGGCGAGCGCGACTTGCTCTGGCCTCTGAAGAACCGAGCAGCGCGCCCCCTGCTTCGCGCCATGTGCTCATGCCTGGGCCGCCGCAGTTTATTCCGCCAGCGGGGGCGCTGGCGCGCGAGCCTCCAACGCGAAGCCGCGCGCGAGCGCTCTCTCTCTCTCTCTCTCTCTCTCTCTCTGTCTCTCTCTCTTTTTTTTTTTTTTCTTTCTCTCTCTCTCTCTCTCTCTCTCTCTCTCTCTCTCTCTCGTTTTTTCTCTCTCCCTCTCTCTCTCTCTCTTTCTCTCTCCTTCTCTTTCTCTTTCTCTTTCTCTTTCTCTCTCTCTCTATTTTTATTATTATTTGTTCCTCTCTCTCTCTCTCGCGTCGCGCGAGCTGTTTGCGCGAGCCGCTGCGCGAGGTCTTCTGGGCCAGCCAACGAAGTGCAAGGGTCTCGCGCGACGTCTACGCGGGCGCCCCTGCTGCGCGTTTCAGCATGGAGGGGGGGATCGCGCAGCCGTTGCGGCTCAGTCACGCTTGGTCATGCTGGGGCCGCTGACATGCAGATGCGCTTTCCAAAGTTAACCATGCTCAGCCCTGCGCGCGTTGGCGCACTCGCACTGCCGAGGCGCATTCGCGCTCATACCCGTTCACAGTTGGACTCGCTCCCAGTCTGCCAATATTCCAGTCCGCCCATATGCGAAGTCTCTTCCGCCTAGACACTCGCGGCGGACAGGTCCACGATGATGGGCGCGCAGCTGGGGGGCTCCACGCAGTGAGCAAATATTTCGACCGCGCCGAGGGTGAACCGCCCACTCAGTTACCTCCCCCCCTCTCCCTCGCCCAGTGTCCTACTCCGATCTCATGTGATGTTATGCTGCGACATGCGATGCCACGTTGCGGTGGAGGCGCTCGCTAAGTTCGAATAGCCCCAGCAGGCGCCAGACCCTGGAGGATTCCATATCTAATGCGGGCGGCGGTGATATCCATGGCCGATCCACGATTGGAGTTGCCCCCCCCCCCCCCGCCCCTTCCGAAACGACGGGGGCGCCTGCAGCAGCGCGGGCGTGGGGCGCGCAGAACTCCCGAACCCCAATGCACGGCGTTCGCGCGGCGCCACCAACGGCGCGCGACTCGCAGAGCGATTGGGAGAGACGCGCGCAGGGCGCCGTACTCCGCGCGATGGAGCGAGGGGGAAAGGAGGGGGCTGGGCGGCGCGGGCAAGCGAATCGCCCCCCGCCCGACGCAAGCGATTTCGCGCGACGGGCGGGGGGGGGGGTGCGTTGACGGCTTGCCCGCGCGATTCATTGATCGACGGTGCTGACCCAGCAGAGACTGAAGAAGGCCGGGAAGAGCGCGATGCCAAGAAGGCCCAGCAGAAGAGCCAAGACGACTGCCAAGAAGAGCCGACCAAGCCGGAGAGACACCGAGCCGACCAAGCCGAAGAGATACCGATCAAGCCAGACCTTGCGAAGCACGCTTTTCTCCCCAAGACCGCGGGCGCCCCGATCCAGATGACGCCCGCGAAGTCCATGAGCGAGGGCGCCTCTCTCGCGCCCGTGGGGCCGTTTGCGAGGGGCGCCGTCGGCGTTCGAGGCGGCGGTGAGGCCGGTGGCGTTGGCCCATTTGCATAGGCCACGCGCCTCGCCGCAGGCGGTGAGGGCGCGCGCGGCGACGGCGGCAAGAGGCGGTGGCCCGCCGCGCAGCTCTCCTTATGATTCCAGCCTGCAGTGGCGCGGGCTCAAGCGTTGCAGGCAGATGGCTTGGGCTGGTCGCGGCGGGCTGGCTGCCTCTGCGCGCCTGTTCGGCGCGGCGTTTGGCGCGCGTGGGCTATCAGGCAGCGGGCCCTGGACGACCGCGTTCGGATCGTCTGCCCAGCGCTGTCGCGATTGCCCCGCGCCAGGCGCCACCGTGCATGGTTGCGCGCGCCGCAGGGGCGGTGCGTGACCCATCGGGAGCCCATCGCAGACGTGCTCAGGCGGCGGATAGAGGCCATCGTACCCCCAGTCATGGCAGATTTTCGGCCGCCGCCAGGTGGGTATCAAAAGTCATTCAACCCCTTCAAAAGTCACGGCGGATTTTCGACCACCGTCGGAGTGACATCAAAGGCCATCAGAACCCCATCGAAGGGTCACCATAACCCCATCAACAATCATCACCAGAAGCAGCCATCAAAAGTCCTGAGCAGTGATCAAGAGTCATCCAAAACGATCAAAAGTCATCAACTATCCTGGCAAAGCGGCAAAGCAACCTAACAGCGATGTGTATAAGCAGATCTGGAAGCATCCCCCTTGAGATTCAGGTGAGAATCCAGTTGTAGAATTCTGCTGTTCTCGCAGTCGCAGTCGCATTCGCAATGACAGTCACAGTGGCAACGGCCTTAGCCTGCCTCGGCCTGCCTCAGCCTGCCTCGGCCTCAGCCTGCCTCAGCCTCCCCTCCTCCCCCCCCCTTCCCCCCCCATTCAGCCTCGCCTTGTCTCAGCTTCGGCCTGCCTCGGCCTCATCCTCAGCCTCAGCCTCAGCCTCAGCCTCAGTCTCAGCCTCAGCCTGTCTCGGCCTGAGCCTGCCTCGGCCTCAGCCCCAGCCTGCCTCAGCCTCAGCCTGCCTCAGCCTCAGCCTCAGCCTCAGCTTCAGCCTGCCTCGGCTTGCCTCGGCCTCAGCCTCAGCTTGCCTCGGCCTGAGCCTCAGCCTCAGCCTGCCTCAGCCTCAGCTTCAGCCTGCCTCAGCCTCAGCCTGCATCAGCCTCAGCCTCAGCCTGTCTCAGCCGCAGCTTGCCTCAGCCTCAGCCGCAGCCTCAACCTCAGCTTCAGCCTGCCTCAGCTTCAGCCTCAGCCTCAGCCGGCCTCGGCTTGCCTCAGCTTCAGCCTCAGCCTGCATCGGCCTCAGCCTCAGCCTTCGCCTGCCTCAGCCTCAGCGTCAGCCTCAGCCTCAGCCTCAGCCTCAGCCTCAGCCTCAGCCTCAGCCTCAGCCTGCCTCAGCCTCAGCCTCAGCCTCAGCCTCAGCCTCAGCCTCAGCCTCAGCCTGCCTCAGCCTGCCTCAGCCTCAGCACCTCAGCCTGCCTCAGCCTCAGCCTCAGCCTCAGCCTGCCTCGGCTTGCCTCGGCCTCAGCCTCTGCCTCGGCCTGAGCCTCAGCCTCAGCTTGCCTCAGCCTCAGCTTCAGCCTGCCTCAGCCTCAGCCTGCATCAGCCTCAGCCTCACTGTCTCAGCCGCAGCTTGCCTCAGCCTCAGCCACAGCCTCAACCTCAGCCTCAGCCTGCCTCAGCTTCAGCCTCAGCCTCAGCCGGCCTCAGCTGCCTCAGCTTCAGCCTCAGCCTGCATCAGCCTCAGCCTCAGCCTCAGCCTCCTCGGCGCCTCAGCCTCAGCCTGCCTCAGCATCAGCCTGCCTCAGCCTCAGCCTCAGCCTGCCTCAGCCTCAGCCTCAGCCTCAGCCTCAGCCTGCTTCAGCCTCAGCCTCAGTCTGCCTTCAGCCTCGCCTCAGCCTCAGCCTGCCTCAGCCTCAGCCTCAGCCTGCATCAGCCTCAGCCTCAGCCTCAGCCTGCCTCAGCCTCAGCCTCAGCTGCCTCAGCCTCAGCCTCAGCCTCAGCCTGCTTCAGCCTCAGCCTCAGCCTCAGCCTTCAGCCTCCTGCCTCAGCCTCAGCCCTCAGCCTCAGCCTCAGCCTCAGCCTCAGCTCAGCCTCAGCCTGCCTCAGCCTCAGCCTCAGCCTCAGCCTGCCTCAGCCTCAGCCTCAGCCTCAGCCTCAGCCTGCCTCAGCCTGCCTCAGCCTCAGCAGCCTCAGCCTGCCTCAGCCTCAGCCTGCCTCAGCCTCAGCCTGCCTCAGCATCAGCCTCAGCCTCAGCCTCAGCCTCAGCCTGCCTCGGCTTGCCTCGGCCTCAGCCTCTGCCTGCCTCGGCCTGAGCCTCAGCCTCAGCCTGCCTCAGCCTCAGCTTCAGCCTGCCTCAGCCTCAGCCTGCATCAGCCTCAGCCTCAGCCTGTCTCAGCCGCAGCTTGCCTCAGCCTCAGCCACAGCCTCAACCTCAGCCTCAGCCTGCCTCAGCTTCAGCCTCAGCCTCAGCCGGCCTCGGCTTGCCTCAGCATCAGCCTCAGCCTGCATCGGCCTCAGCCTCAGCCTTAGCCTGCCTCAGCCTCAGCGTCAGCCTCTCAGCCTCAGCCTGCATCAGCCTCAGCCTCAGCCTCAGCCTGCCTCAGCCTCAGTCTCAGCCCGCCTCAGCCTCAGCCTGCCTCAGCCTCAGCCTCAGCCTGCCTCGGCCTCAGCCTGCGTCAGCCTCAGCCTCCGCCTGCCTCAGCCTCAGCCTGCCTCAGCCTCAGCCTCAGCCTGCCTCGGCGTGCCTCAGCCTCAGCCTCAGCCTGCCTCGGCCTCAGCCTGCCTCGGCCTCAGCCTGCCTCAGCTCGGGCACTCAAAATATGGCACAGTACTAGTGTTCTGGGAACACGAAGATCACGAAATGGCCCACAGTTGGCTCCGGGCATTCAAAGTATGGTACAGGAATAATGTTCTGGGGACACGAAGAACACGAAGTGGCCTACAGTTGGCTCCGGGCATTCAAAATGTGGCCTGGGAATGGTGTTCTGGGAACGCGAAGAACACGAAGTGGCCTACAGTTGGCTCCGGGCATTCAACATGTGGCCTGGGAATGGTGTTCTGGGGACGCGAAGAACACGAACTGGCCTACAGTTGGCTCTGGGCGTTCAAAATGGTGCCTGGGAATTGTGTTCTGGGAACAGAGTCTGTAAGAATCCATTGGAAACTATAGGAATCTACAGGAGTCCTGGGGGGTCGCCGGTTTCCCCCGGCATCCCCCGGATCCTGCCCAGACCCCCCTGGGGAATCAGAATGTTCTCTTTTGGCCCCACTAGAAACCTATCAGTCTTCGCTGTTAGGTAAAAGATCATCACCGCCCGACGCCAGGCCATCAGACCCCCATCAGAAGTCATGGCGGATTTTCGGCCGCCGCCAGGGGGACATCAAAAGTCACCAAAACCTACCAAAAGTCATGGCGGGTTTTCGACCACCGTCGGGGGCATCAAAGGTCATCTGAACTCCATCATAATGCCATCCGACCGACCACTCGCCGCGCCGCCGCCCCCAGCGCGGCCGATGCCATGGCGTTGCGGGGAGGGGTTCCGCTCGCCGCCAGCCAATGCCCCCCCCGTTCCATCCGCGCGCGCCCACCCAGCCCCACCCCCCTACTTCCTTCCACGCTCGCACCTTCCGAGTCCTCCAGCGGGGGGGGGAGGCTGCAGCAACGGTCGGGCGGGGCGCACGCGCAGGGGGGCGCGTGGGGCGGGGGGTGGGGCGCGGTGGCATGGGCTAGGCGCTATCGTCGTCGCCCGCAGGCCAGTCGCCCGCCGCCCGACGGGCTCGCGCGTGCTCCGACCCGAGCCCGCGCGCCCTCGCAGGCCCCCGCCCAGCTCCAGAACGCCGATGCGTTTGGAAAGGCGCGGCGGCGGCGGGTAAGGAATCTAAGAATAGCGGGCGGGGCGAGGTCGTCAGATTCTGCCCATCCACCCCCCCCCCGCCACCGCCGCCCCTGCACCGGCGGCGGGCGCGCAGCGCAGCCCGCCGCATTTCCTGCGGTCGGCGCAGCGCAGCGCGCCAGGCGGGCGCCCGCGGTCCATTCGGCCACCGATGGCGCGCTCTACGGGCCCAGCGTTCGCGGTGCCCTCGGCTTGCGGTTGCATTTTGGCTTTTGCGCGGCCGCTGCCGCTGGCGATGTCGTTGAGCGGGTGCCTTGTCGCTTGTGGGCGCTTGGTTGTTGCGATGATTTGGCGCGCGCGCGTTCGACGTCGGGCGCCGCGGGCCGAGGCGCCCGCGGCCTTCGGCCTCAGCGCCCCATCTGCCCGCGCCCTTTCGGGCGCGGCCCAGCAGCTCAACGCGCGCGCGATGCCGCGCGTTTCTGGCTACCGCGGCCCGATTGCATCCGGCGGGGCGGGCGGGGCTGGGGAGAGATGGGGGTTGGCGTGGCACTCGGAGCGTTGCCCGTTAGCCTTTGTTTCGCGGCGGCGACGGCGGGTTCTGGACGGCGCGCCCGCGCGCGAAAGCGAGCCCCGCGCGGCGGCGGGCCGTTTCGGCCGGGCTGGCCGTCGGGGGCGGAGTGCAGCGGATGCGCGCGGCGCGCGAGGCTGGCGCCGGCGAGGGGGGGGGGCGCGTCCTCGCGGTCGCCGTCCAGTCGGGTCGGGATCCGAGCCCGAGGCCCCGATGCGCCGCGCGCGCGGGGCGGGGGCGCACAGAGCGCTGCCTGGGGGCGCCCTAGGCTGGTTGCAGCGCCGTTGGTCGTAGACAGCGTTATTCGGGCGCTGCTTTCTCTGATGAGGCTGCCGAATTCACGTGGGCGGTGCTTCTGGTACCGAAGGCGTCGCCGAGCCCCGTCGGTTGGCTGAGCCAACTTAGTCGATTGGCAATTGGCGCGTTCGATATGTTCGTCGGGGCTGCGTTTGCACATCGTCGGTTTCATCGAGTAGGTCGAAGGCGCGTTTCCCCAATTCGGGCGCGACCAGAGCAGCGCTGGGGCGTAGGGTACGCCAGTGGTAGGTGTGTTATAAAACATCGTCTGCTTGCGTCGGCCGATTGATGGGTTGCGCTGTCGTCCGAGGTGTAGCGTTCGCAGCATGTTGTGTTAGACGTTCGTGACGTGTTCGTCATGTTTTCGGTCGCGCGCGTCAAGCTCGCTCTTGGAAGGGTTGGTTTGGTCGCTTCGTGGGGTGAGCTACTATCGCCAGGCAGCGTTGGACCTTTTATTGTTGGGGGCGCGCGCGCAGATCTGAACGCTGTCTTACCCCAACCGAAGAGTTTCCGATGGCATGTGGGTGGGGCTTAGAATGTCAGCGTGGGACATTGTCGTTTTGTCGGCAGGGTTGCGCTATCACTGCGGAGGTTTGTTTTCAGTCCAGCAAAGGTTGTTAACCATATCATGTGTTATTCTTGCGCAATCGAAGGGCCCTTTGTTTCCTCTGGGCGGGGAGGGGGGGGGGGGTCCGCGCGCGCGGGGCGGGCGGCTGTTCGACCCCCCATGGGCGCGTTGCCCCGACCCCGTCTTGCTGCGTGAGCCCATCGGGGGCTGCTCCAATTACCGCGACGGTTGTAGCCCACATCGTTGGCGCGTGTCTGCCACATATCGCGTTTGCTCAACAATTCCCATGGCTGGCCCGAATTCAATTGTTTCTAGTCACGGCATCAACGCAATTTGGTTTCTCACATTGTATCGCAGATTGCTCCAGCGCCATCTAAAAGGTTGTTGTCGCATCTCGGTGGCCGTTGCTTCGGGGGCTACCAGGGCGCCGTTTGAACCAATGTCGTCGCAGGGCCCCAATGCACCCCCAAGGGTTCCACGCGGGCCCGGGCCTCTGTCCTGAAGGTGGTGTGATCGTCTGAGGGTTCTAATGGTTGCCAGGGCATGGGCCTCCCAGGGCCTCGGCGCCCCCCCCGTGGTTCCACGTGGGCCAGGGCCTCTGGGCCCAGCGGGGTTCTGCGGCCATGGATGTTTCGTATTGGCTAGGGCCTGGGCCTCGCAGGGCATCGGGGGTTTCCACGGGGTCCCTCGCTGGACTTGGTGGGCATGGCCGCAAGGCAGAGGGTTCTCGGTCAGGCTATCGGCTGCCTTGGGTGCAGCCGTCGGGCTTCACGGCCTGGTAGTGCCGCCATTCGGCGCGGCGGGTTTTGTCTTCTTGTTGTTTGTTTTATGTTTGTTCTTGTTTTCTTACACATATATATATATACAGATCTAAACCAAAACACAGTTGCGACGCATGGTCCTGCTCCGCCGCGGGCGAGGGCGCAGCCTGCCATCGCATTTCACGTCGTTGGGGGTTCGGCAGGTTCTGTCGCACCCACGTCTCGAGCGGAGCTCGTACACTGATCTTGCGGAGCGGATGAGGCACCTTCGAGATTAAGTCTCTTGTGAGCAGTCTTACACGCAACGTTTGGCAATCATTGTGATGTCCATTTGCTTCGCCAGTGGTTTGCGCATCAATTTGCCGCGGGGACCTCCCCTGGCAGCCGCGTTTGCGATCGGGGCCGCGCTGCGAGCGCTGTTTGGGCGCGTGAGACCTGAGGCCGAGCAGAGTTTGGATAACCACGCCAAAATGTGCAAGCCCTTCTTGAGGCACGACTTTCACTTGCAACCACCGTTTGGCGAATCGCGCCTGAGTGCAAGCACTGCTCGGGGGGGGCGTGCATAAATTTCGCGCGCGCCCATTGGCGGATAGCGTGCCCGAAGAGCATTCCCCACATGTCTTGGTGTACTGCCTGGGTTGTGAAAGCCGGTGTGCAAGCGCTGTTTGAGGGAGGAGAGTGTTGTGTCTGTGTAGTTCGCAGGGGGGGTGGGGCTTGGCTTCTTGGGGCCCTTGACCTGTGCGGCCTATGGGCTTGCATGCTTGTTGTGGTTTGAGCCCCCCAGTCTTCAGGGGGCTTTCGGGGCCCATGCGGCTTGCGTGGCCCGTGAGGCCCATGAGTCTTGCAGCGTTTGAAAGCACGCGGCGTTGCTTGGGTCTCTGGGGGCATGAGGGCGTTTTCACATGCGTGCCACGCGCGGTCAGTGCTGTGCGATTCAGGGGCCAACGCAACGTTGTAACAACGCCAAGGGTTTCGGAGGCCGTGCTGTTTTTTTTCCCCCTGGGAGCCGTGCTGACTGCGGGCAGAGTGCGTTCGTCAATCCATCACCCCCTGCGCTGCATTCGGATGGTCATCCAGGGGCGCCCCCGCCAATGTATCCGCCCAGTCGTGATTCACCAGCCCGCTCGCAGGAGGGGGTGTTCAGGTGGGGGGTGGGGGGGGGGGGGGCGCCCTCGGGTGCGCCGCGTGCAGATGCGCGGCGGACCGCTGACATTTTCGTTGCCATGCGGTGTCGGGTGGTGGCGTCGTGGCGACGGTGACTCGAGGGGCCGCGCTCTGAAGCGTGGCTGTCTGTGCGTTTCTTGAAGCCCTGATCGGGCTGTGAAGGGCGCGGCTCGGATAATAAAGGTCGTTTCAGGTTTTGGGTTGCCGCCCGCGGGGTGGACCTCGTCGCCGCGCATGTTGGCTTGGGCCGAAGTCCCCGCTCGCCTCCGCGCTCGGTTTCCGCCGACTGGGCGTGCTTGAACAGGCGCATGGCGGCGCGTTGTGCAGTTGCGTTGCTTGCATGCGCAATGGCGCCGTCTTGCGATGCATTGCTTTGCGCAGTTGTATCGCGTGTCGAGCTTAGTTGCGTTGCCGCTGGCGGTGTTGCACTGATTGCATTGCTGCGTGTACAGAAGTGTCTTCACCATTCAGCATGCATTTTTAGCGCGCCGATGCCCCTGTGACCGCGCGCGACCCGTTGACGCGCCTCCTCTTCCGCCCCCGCCCCAGCCTTGCAGCTTTGTTTGGCTCGGTTCTTGAGCAGTTGCCTCTGGCCTTCAGGAGGCCCGCCAGTGAGATTCGCGGCTGCAGCCAGGCCGCCAACCGCTACCGACCAGCACGGGGCAACCAGCCGCCGCTGCGACGGGGGGCAAGGCTCGCAAGGGGGGGGCGGAGGGCGCGCCTCCCAGGAAAGCCCCTCGGAGGGCGAGCGAGGCCGCGGCAGCGCCGGGGTGCGACGCAGCGGTTTGCCAGCGCTGCGACGAGCCTTGCGACAAGGAGACGAGCGTCCGCGGCGGCGGTGGCGCCCGCGAGCAGATCATGCATGCTCGGGCGCGGCCCGTGTTGGTCGACATTCGAGCGGCATTGCATGTCCGAGTGCGCGCGGGCGGACGCGTGCGAGAAATGCCACGAGGAAGGCGAATTCCGCGCAGACTTCGAGAAGCACACCGATGCCGACAGGGAGCTGGGGGAGCAGGTGAGCTCGGCGGCCGCAAACTGCGGCTCGGTCGAGATTGGCACCAACTACGGCCCGGAGATCTCCGATACCAAAATCCAGCTGACGCCGCAGCTGTGGAGCACTCTGGTCGTGCCCCATGGCGTCGCGGGGATCACGCCAGAGATGGCAGATATTTCGGACTGCAGGCTGCCCAGCTGCACCCAGCCTGGGCGTCCACAGCAGGCGTCGCGACGCAGCGCCCCGACAAGCCTTGCACCGATATCAAGAGCTACACCCGCACCGAGGTCAACACGTCGACGGCGAAGCTGTCGACCTCGAAGTATCAAAAGTCTGCTGCGGACGCTGATGCCTTCAAGAAGGAGATCGCCAAGCTCCGTCAGAAGCAGGCGACTATCTTGCGCGGCTTCGCGAAGGTCCCCACCACGGACGGGTCGAGGGAGATTGCCTCTGCAAAGGCCAGGGCATTGGGTTTGCCAAGCACGGGGCCGCCGCCGCCGCCCAAGGCTAACCGTTCAGCGTCATTGGCCATCCTCGACGACTCGGCGGGCGGGCGACCTGGCAGCTCAGGCGATGCAGGCGCTGTTGCGGCCGAATCGATCGACCCGCGTGCAAGGCAGCTAGTGCCAGTTGCTGGAGCGCCCCGCGGCAGTGACGAGGGGGGGCGGAGCGGGCCACGCCGCGGCCGACCTCGCCGACGACACCCTCTCCGCAGCTTTGCGCGGTAGGTTGCCGGAACAGCAGCTTATGGGAAGCGGCGCTGACAGCTCGGAGTCTGCTGGGTTGTTGCCCGCCACCGCGCCGCCGATCAGGGGATGCGCCTCGCGGGGGCGGTCGAGGTCGCCAGCGACGAGCGCGGCCGCTTCGCGCTGCGACTCCAAAGGCGGCAGGGCCAGCGCCGAGGGCCGCGCGCCCGCGGCGCAGGAGAAGATTCGCCTCGAGATCATGAAGAAGGACCTGAACATCTCGGAGCTCTTGGGCGGCGTGCGGAAGGGTGACAGGGATTGCTCGCTGAAGCGCTTCAGGCCGAAGGCGCCGAGCATTCTCATTATGGCAGCCGCGCTCAAGAAGCAGGTCGAGGCGGCCACCTGCCTGGCGCCCATCGTCGCGCCCATGAAGCGGGGGCAGGTCTGCGAGCGGCTGAAGGATGTCAAGAGCGAAGACGTGTTACAGACGAAAATATCCCAGGCCAGGCTTCTGAGGACCTGCGTGAAGGAACGCGCCACCGATTATGAACTGGCGGCGGAAGCAGTGATGCCGTTCGCAAGCTCCCCCGACGACTACGACATGACGCGGCCGCGTCTTGCGTCCATGAGCGTGCCGGCATCGGGCAATATCAACTTAGCCCGCAACATCCTGCTCGACGCGATCGTGCTCCCTCAGATCTCGGAGGGCTTCAGGGAGGTCGCGCCCCTCCAGATGTTCGGCGAGGGCCTGAAGGTTGCTTTCGCAGATCCTGGGGGGGGCAGTGACATGCGGGACTTCAGTCAGCAGGTGGGGGCGATGAGCACGTCGTTGATGTAGCTTCCTTACTACGACCCCATGACGTTCGAGTCCGTCAAAGGTCACATGGGTCCCATGATCGCGCTTCTGCGAGGTACCACTCAAGATGCTGGTTGGCATCCGCTCTCCGCGACGCCTTCGCAGCGCGAGCCTAGGTCCTCGCACAAGGCCACCCACGGGAGTTCTGCAGCCACCGACCTCGAGACTTCGCCCGTGATGTCGAAGATTGTGGCCGACCTGGGGCAGGCAGGGCCCACCGCAGACGGCGTTAAGCAAGTCGGATCAGCAGTTGAGGCCAAGGAGTGGAGGGCGAGGTGCCGCGGGAAGCCATGGGCGACCACTGGTGTAGAGCAAGCCTTCAAGTGCGCGGTGGACAGGCCTGCCAAAGACATCCTCGCGACGTCCGCAGACCACGTGAACATAAACTTGGCGGATAAGCTGCAGGTCGCCATGGAAGAGTTCGCAGCGGCCATCGATGTCGAGCAAGGTAGCAGCGAGGGTCCTATGGGGCCCTCGTACGCGGACATCCGCTTGCACGTCGATTTCACCCGCAAGACCATGAAGGAGGATGCGTACTCGAAGGTGGTTTCCGACTATGCGCTGGACGGCAGCGCTGATATCTTCCAGAATGTCAGGGCCTTCCTCGCCGACAGCAAGGGACTCCAGGTGCGCGCCGAGGATGAGTGCAAGAAGATTGCCATGGCGGCTTGCCACATTATCGAAGACAGCGGTATGATGAAATGCCCATTTCAATTTGAGGATGCCGACCTCACCAGGGAGACCATCGACAACTCCAAGATGGTTTACCATGTTGCCATGGCGCTGACGATGAGCATCGTTCAGACCAAGGCGACGGCAGACATCGTGTCTGCGCTGTCTGGCAGGCTGGCGGACTACCGCGCCCGCGCCACGGTCGCGAAGTACTTCGTCAGGTTCCTCAATGCGGGTGGCGACAGTGCGGTTTCCAAGGAGGAGTTGCGGGGCGCCTTCGATCAGACGGACTCGGCGATCACGGCTCTACCGTTCATGTTTTCACAGAAATGCGACGAGGTGCTGGCAGATTACGGCTGCGCGCAGTTCGAGGGCTTCGACATGGCGCTGGAGGCGTGGCCGGTCGCGGCGAAGGCCGTGGCGTCGAAACGCGTGACGGAGTGGGCCGAGGATGGGCAGCCGCCAGCGACGCAACGGCACCGATCTGCGCCCAGCCAGCCTTTGGCCCAGGACCGATGCATACCAACCTTGTCTGCGACAGGCAAGGTTCGTGCGCGCCGGTTCTGGGCCTGGCGCCTCGGGGTGGATCGCGGCCTGCGCGTCGTCGGCGCCATCCTGCAGGGCGCCGCGGAGAGCGCGGCGAAGGCGGCTGAGAGCTTGAAGGAGATCTGCGGCGGCATGGCCGACGGCAGTGATTTGATGGCTTCTTTCGATGGGGGCCCAGCGAGCTTCGGCGACTTCCGGGGCCAGGCCGAGAAGACCTTGTTCATACAGGTCGGGCTCTACAGCCGTCTGAAGGCGGCGGAGAAGTTGCTCGTGGACGAGCTTCGGGGGTTCAGGAGGGCCTGCGGGGAGCTCGGGGCGCCCGCCGACCAGCTTGCAGAGGGGCACCGGCAGTTCGAGGGCACCTTGAGCAAGGCCAACGTCACGCTCAGCTCGGCGGTCTCGCCCAGGCGCACAAGGGCCCGTCGGCGGATGACGCGGCCCAGTCGGCGGCGCAGACGGCGGCCGACAGCATGGCGGCCACGGCAGCGGCGGCCAGTCGGATCCCCGCGGGCGTGCGGGCGCAGGCGCAGAGGAAGCTGGCCGCCCAAGCCGCGCTCGGAGCGCGATAGTGGAGGGGGGGGGGGGAGGAGAGACGAGGAGAGAGGAGAGGGAGGAGAGAACAAGAGGCAGGAGGAGGAGGAGGAGGAACGCTTGGCGAGCCAGCCGACGAGCGACGGTCCGGGGGGCGCGGCGAGGCCGCGAGGCGGCGAGGCGGTTGAAAAACAAACAAGCCTTGGGGGGGGGAAGAGAGAGAGAGAGAGAGAGAGAGAGAGAGAGAGAGAGAGAGAGAGAGAGAGAGAGAGAGAGGAGAGAGAGAGAGAGAGAGAGAGAGAGAGAGAGAGGAGAGAAAAAAAAAAAGAGAGAGAGAGAGAGAGAGAGAGAGAGAGAGAGAGAGAGAGAGAGAGAGCCGTCGCTCCCCCTCCCTTTCTCCTCCCCCCTGTCTCCTCCCGTCCTCCTTTTTCAGATCCCCCCCCCTTCTTCCTTCTCCGCGATTTCTCCCCTCCTCCTCCAGCATGCCCCCCCCGTTTCGCTCGTCGTTTTTGTTTGGGTGTTAATGCGAACTGAGATGCGCAGCAAGGGCGCGATTCGCCTCGGGCGCCGCGCGTCGCACTTGCCCGCCGCAGGGCCTGGAACCGACGAGGGCCATCGCAATTGGTGGCAGTTTGTTGTTCAACCCTCGACCGAAAGAAGAGCGGCCGATGACCTCTTGGCGGCCCCCCAGAGGGCCACCATCAACCACCTCTCGACCACGAGGCGGGGCCGTCAAAATTGATGGCACATCGGAGGCATCAGAACCCATCAAACCGCCCAAGGCAGGAGAGAGCGCGGGAAGCCTCGACGCTGCAGCAGGGACGGGCGCTGCGACGCGGCAGGCCAGATTCTGCGCGCCGCGGCTGGCGCGCAGCGACTTCGAGTTCGCCAGTTCCCCGCGGGCGCCCCCGAGCGGCGGGCCCGCCCGCGCCGCGGCGGCGCCGCTGAGACCTTGCGGCGCCGAGTCTGGAAGTGCCCGAGCAACGAAGGGCGCGAAGACTCCTCTTCAATGGAGCTGCTCGTCCCGCAGGCTCTTGCGACTTGCGATGTGAATCCAGGCCTTCGGCTCCGCGCGATTCCCCTGGCCGGCCGCGCCCGCCGCGGGCTCGCGGGCCCGCCCGAGGCCGAGGGGTTGCATGTCCTCGGAGCGGCGAGCCCGAAGGATCTGCCGTCTGCGTATTCGGGGCCCCTCTTCGTTTTTTGGGGCGGTTCTGGAGGGCGTTTCTCCTCTGGCCCTCGTCGCCAACGTCGCGGCGCGGCTGTTGTTGTGGCCGGACAGACTGCAGGGGCGTCTCAGTGGGAAACGGTCGGGGGCGCTCGGGGCCCACCGACCCCGGGAAAGCGCGCCCCGCCATGGCCCCAGTGGAGCGAGCGAGGCGCGGGTCGTAGCTGGATTGGGGGGGCGCGAGAGTTGGCTCGCAGCTTTTGGTGTTTTGGATTGTCCTTCCGCTGCGAGCCTGCGATCTTCCGGTCGAGCAGGAGGCCCTGCTGGGGGCCTCTCGAGCCCCCTGCGCCGCCGCTGTCCGGGTTGCTCCTCTCCCTTCGGGCGTCGTCGCCTCGGCCCCCAGGCCGGTGGAGGTCGGCGGATCGGTCTCGCATCCTTCCTGCAGGCTGGCGTTTTCGGATTTGCGCAGTTTGCATGTCTGCCAGCTTCGCGGTCGGGCGGCGACTGTCGACGGGCGCCAGCTGGAGCCCGCGCCCAAGGCCCCTCTGGAAAGGATCAGGAGAGTTCGTCGCGAATTCGCGCGAACTTGTTCCCCTCTTACGCGGGGCCAGCGAAGGCCTCGGCCGCGCTTCGAGAGGCAAGGATCTCAGTCTCTGTTGAGCAGACCGGAGCGTCCACGAGGGCGCGAACGAGCCCTTGGCGGCGCGGGCTCGCCCGAGCCCGGGGCCCCCTCTTTAGGGCAACTCAGCTCGGCGCCCACCCCGCCCCCGGCGGGGCCATTACCCCGCCTGCCCTTCGACGGAGGCGCGCGGGCCAGGGGGCGCCCGCGCCCTGCTGGGCAGCGGGCGCGGCGGCGTCAGATCGAGGTTGCCTTCTGTTTATTTCCATTCCTTTTCCCATATCCGCTCCGCGACCATGCTTGCCAAAACGCATCCCAAACAAATCCCCCTCTCCGCCGCTTCCTCCTCTGACGCCAGGGCCTTGGAGTGCGAGGCCCTGGGGCCTCGCGCTCTGGGGCGTGGGCCGCGGGGTCTTGGGCCTTGGCGACCGCGGAGTTTATGCCCTTGAGGGGTCGGGGCCCGCGCGGGGCGGGTCGGGGCTGCCCGCGGCTTGGGAATGTTGGCCCCGTCGCGCGCGGCGCGTTTGCCCCGTCGTGCTCGGGGGGGGGCGCGCTCTCGGGGGCTCGCCCGGTGGCTGCTCGTCGGCGAACGCCCCCCTCGCGGCCCGCTGGCCCAGGGGGGGCCGAGCCCGGGAGACGCGCCAGGGGCCCCCGGCATCGGGTTCCCCCAGCGCGCCGCGGGGAGAAGCGCATCGACAGTTCCGGGATCCGCCGGGTGAAAACACAATTGTAGCAGCCAAGAACGAACCCATTTGCATCAACCAACAACCAGGGCAATTGTAGAAACCCAAAACGACGCCAATTGTAGTAAAACTGTCAATGCCACAAGCCAGCTCACTATCGCGGTGCATGAAATTGAACGAAACTGCGAAAAGAGGGCCCAAGTGTAGTAGTTCCATTTCGTCAGAGGAGACCCCAATCGGTGGATGGTTTGAAAATTCATGCAATGGATATTGAGATCGATTGCGAGGTCGATTGTGGAATCGATCGCGTGGGCGACTACAAGGTCGATCGTGAGACCGAGAGTGAAGCCGATTCAGATCGATCGTGAGATCGCGATCGCGATCTAGAGTCACAAGACTTGCGAGATCGATTGTGAGATCGATGGTGAGATTGATAGAGAGGTGAGCGATGAGATCGATGGCGAGACCGATCGATAAGAAGATCGACCAGGAACACGAGGACCCAGCCGCCCACCGAAACTGGCCTGGAGCCCAGAACGGGGAGTCCGGGAACCCGGAACCGGGAACCCGGGAATGTGGTCGCCCGCCGAAATCGGCCCAGCATTGACGCCAAATCTTTCACTCTCCGCCAGGGCCCCTTCAGCGCAAGCGCTGATTGGGGAAAAACGAATTCAATTGTAGCAACCCAGAACGAGGCCAAATGCAGTAACCCAAAACAGGGTCAACCGTGGCAGCCGGCAGCGAGGCCAAGCATAGCAACTCAAATGCGAGGTCACTTGCAGCAACCGAGAACGAAGCCAAGTGTAGCAACTCAAAAACGATGTCCACCGTAGTAGCCAAAAACATAAAACGATGCCAAGTGAATCAATGTAAGAATTGTGTTGTTTGTAGTAACCCAGCATGAGGCCACTTGCAGAAACGAAAAAAACCCATCCACTACAGCAGTGAATCTGCGATCCCTGGGCGCGCAGCTTCGGACCAAGACGCGGACTTGCCAGGGGCCGTTCCGTCGCCCCCCCCCTTTCCCCCCCCCCGTCCTTCCCCGTGTTTCTCCAGGTCGTCGGCGTCGGCGTCGGCGTCGGCTTCGGCGTGGTCGTCGTCGTCGTCGGTCTCCCCCTCCTCCTAACCCCCCTCCTCTTCCTCCTGCTCCCCCCCTCCCCTCGCCCTTGTAAAATCCTCCTCCCTGGGGGGGGGGGCAGGGGGGGGGGGGGGGGAGGTGGCAGTTTGTTGTTGTTGTTGCAAGAATCGCGCGCACTGCCAGTCGCAGTTGCTGGACAAGGTCGAAATCTCCACGCGCTTCGCGGGTTCGGTGACCGCGAGGGTTCGCCTTCGGTTTCTCGCCAAGATTATGCATGCTGCTATATCAGAGTGAGGGGGCTGGACCGAACGGTCATTCACTGTCCCTGGGTGCGTGGCTGGAATGGAATTCTGCGATGCAGATTCTTGTCGGTTATTGTTTGTTGTTGTCGTCGCCCCACCCGCGACCCGCCCCGCGACCCGCCCGCGACCCGCCCCGCGACCCGCCCGCGACCTGCCCGCGACCCACCCCGACCCACCCGCACCCACCGCGACCCCCGCGACCCACCCGCGACCCACCCGCGACCCACCCCGCGACCCGCCCGCGACCCACCCCGCGACCCGCCCGCGACCCCTTGAGAACCCCGGCGACCCACCCGCGACCCGCCGGCGACCCGCCCGCGACCCGCCCGCGCGACCCACCCGCGACCCACCCGCGACCCACCCCGCGACCCACCCAAATTTTCCGGCGCTTGCGGCGTTTTTTTTTGCGCATTCGTTCCAGGTGGAGAACCCGCGGCCCACCCGCGACCCACACCGCGCCCGCGACCCGCCCGCGACACACCGCCACCCACCCGCGACCCACCCGCGACCCGCCCCGCGACCCGCCCAAAAATATTGGGCGCCTGCGGCGGGCTGTTTCTGAATTCCTTCCAGGTGGAGGTGGAGAGCCCGCGACCCGCCCGCGACTCAAACCACGTTCGCTGAACAAGCCAAAACTTCGGCGCCTGCGGCGGGTTTCTTTTGAATTCGCTCCAGGTGGAGAGCCTGCGACCCAAGCCGCGTTCAGTGTACAAATCAATTTGTTCGGCGCCTGCGGCGGGTTTTTTTTTCTGCGTTCCTTCCAGGTGGAGGTGGGGAACCCGCGACCAAAACTACGTTCACTGAGCGAGCCACAAATTCGACGCCTGCGGCGGGCTGTTTTTGCATTCGTTCCGGGTCGCCCACCAGCGACCCCCCCCGCGCTGAACTTGCCAGAGCGCGCAAATCGGCGCCTGCGGCGGGCTTGCTCGCATTGGTTTGGGAAAGCGCCCTCGTGCCATCCCCCCCGCCTGGCGCGCGTTGACTCTGCAACAGCACATCGGCGCCTGCGGCGGGGCTGTGTCTGAACGCGTCCATTGACAATCCAGCTGCCTGCTGCAATTCGGCATCCGTACCCAAAGCCTGGGCTCTGGGGGAGCTGCCTCAAGGCGCCCGCAATTCATGGGCCTCGGGGCGCGAAAAGGACCCTCCTGAGGGGGGCGCCATCGACGGGGAAAGTGAGGGCCAAGAAGTCCGCCGGCTCGACGCCCGCGTCGCCCGCGCCCGCCCCCTCATTCTGAGCCGCAATTGCGGGATGCTACGTATATCCAGGAACGTGTAAAAACCATTGGAATTTCAAGATCAACCGATCAGGGTTCACTTTAATAGTCCAGGCTCACATGGCCAGTTTCTTATTGTGGACATTGCAGAACTAGCGCAGATCTCGCCGCGCGCACTGCGTGGGTCACCCGAAAACCTGTCGGCCACCGCTAAATGTTCACATGCGTTTCCAAGCCAGCGCGGCGACTTTTCCATCGCGGGCAACGCAGAACTCCTCGCGCGCGCGCGGGGAGTCTCGACGCCAGAACCCAGTTCATCTTCAGCGTCGCATCCGTCGCATCGACATCGCCGCTTTGCGATTGTGAACATTGCAGAACTCGCCGCGAGCTCGCGCGCGCGCGGCGGGTCGCCCGCCCACCGCGCAGGTTGCCCGAAATCCTGTCGGTCGCGGCTCCGGGGCCACTTGGGTTTTCAAGCCAGTATCGTGGTTTTTCCATTGTGGACAATGCGGCATTCATCGCGCGCGCGCGCAGGGGATCAGCATGAAGCATGCGTGAGTTAGTACACCAGAGCCAATGTTAACGTCAACGTCAAATCCGCCACCGCTAAGGTTTCAGTTTAGTTTCCAGGCGAACATGGCGACTTTCCTATTGTGGGCAATACAGAACTCACCACGAGCTTGCGCGCGCGCGGCGGGCGACTCGCCCACCGCGCGGGTCACTCGAAATGTTGTCGGTCACCGCTAAGGTTTCGTGTTCCGTTCCCAGAACGACATGGCGACTTTCCGATTGTGGACATGGATTAACTCGCCACGATTTCGCGCGCGCGGCGGGTGGCCCGCCCACCGCGCGGGTCACCCGCAATCCCGTTGGTTATCTCTACGGGGCCACTCGGGTTGTCAAGCCAGCATGGCGTTTTCCCCATTGTGGACAGTACAGCACTCATCACGCGCACGCGCGTTGGGGATTCCTGTATGAATCATGCGTGAGTTCGTACACCAGAGCCAATGTTAATGTCAACGTCAAATCCGCCACCGCTGAGGTTTGAGATTAGTTCCCAGGCCAACATGGCGACTTTCAGAGCGTGGACAATACAGGACTCGCCACGAGCTCGCGCGCGCGCGGCGGGCGACCAGCCCACCGCGCGGGCCAGTCGAAATGTTGTCTGTCGCCGCCAAGGTTCCGCTTAGTTTCCATGCCAACGTGGCGACTATACGATTGCGCGCTACAGAACTTTGCGCGCGCGGGGGGCCCTGCATGGTCCATACTTGCGCTCAAACCAATGTTCACTTGAAGATCCAATCGGTCAGCGTTCAACCCTTGACAACAGCCTAGCGCCTTGACGGGCTTCGACGCTGCTTGAGGCTTGCCAAGGGCTGTCACGGGTTATTAAACTTTGGCAAGAACGATCAGGCCACGCCAAGGGCTCGTCATGCGCTGTCAGCAAGACAAAGCCAAGATACATAATGCAACAACAAGACAATGAAGCATGAAACGCCAAAATGAAGACGTCGCATGAGAACAATAAACGTACAAAACGAGTGCCATGACCGTCTGCTGGAGCGGCGGCGGGCTTGCCGTCGGCGAGCGAGCGTCGACGAACAGGGGCTCCGTCGATGCGCCCGCCGCCCCCCTTCCAGGGGATGCGCGCTGGAAAATTGGCAGCCCGTTGGCCGTCGACCGCTCGCTTGCAGCCCGACAGAGGTTGAGCCAGCTTCCGATTGCGCGCAGCCGATCCCCGAATATACAAGTGCAGCGCTTCTCTGTCTGGCCGCTGGGAACAGGGGCGGGCGCGCCCGGGGCGAATCTGGCCCGCGCGAAGTTGCGCCCCTAATCGAACCGGAAAAGGGTCGTTAGGAAACTTTTTACATTATCGCCATCGTCGTCGTCATCGTCGTCGTCGTCGGCGTCGTCGTCGCCGCCGCCGTCGTCTGCGCCCGTTGCGATTTCGGCTCTGGGCTCTCAGCAGTTGGCTCATTGCCGCTCCCCGAAGGTCAGAGGCGGCCACGGCGCAGCCGCATTCTTTTGCGGCGCGCTCCGAGTGTAGAGTTTGAGTCGCCGTCGGCGGCGGCGAGGCGCAGGCCGACGCCATGGCCGAGGAGGCCGCGGAGGCCGCGGGCGTGCACGGGGCCGAATCTGGCGACGGCGGGCGCTTCAGCAATGCGCGTGGAGAAGAGCGGAGAGAGGGGGGCGAGGGCCCGGCAGCGCGGCGCAGGCGCGCCAGCTTTGAGATAGATGCGGCGGAGGGCGAGGCGTAGGATGGCCGCGATGTCAGTTTCCGCACACGTGGGGTGCTGAGCGAGTTAGATAGGGCGAGCGGATAGACCCCGTGCGCGCAGTCCTTCGGCAGCTACTGCAATTTCATAGCGGGGGCGTAAGGTTGCCGCCTCGTTGGTCACTGTCGAAGGCGCCCGCGGCGAATCGCCGCCGCCCCCTGTCTCTGGGGCGCGCCGATGCGGCCAAACGTTGGGCCGGAGTCTTCTCGAGCTGCCGGGCAACGCGCCCCCCTGGCCGACTCGGGAACCCCGCTGGCGGCTGGGGACATTCGGTAGGAATAGAGAGGAAGAGGGGAGGGCGGAGAAGGAGGGGGGCAAGAAAGAGGAGGCCCCTTTGAGGCCTCCTTGGAGCTTCCTGGGGGCTTCTCGGGGGCTTGCGATTGCTTCTCGGGGGCCTCCTGGGGCCGCTCGGGCGCCTTGAACGGGCGTCTCGGCATTTCGAGGCTGGGCCAGCCTGGGGCGCTCTAGGGTTGTCGTGGAGATGTTTCTGGGGCCGTCTTGGGAGCATATTGGGGGCCCGTTGGGCCGTCTCGGGGCGCTCTGGGCCCGTCTCGGGCATTCACTCGCGGGGGCGTCTACCGTCGTCTTGGGGGGAACATGGAATGGCGAGAATGTTGAATTATATTGGCCAAAGGCCCAACCCTATGCAGCTGGGGTCATGTTCATGTGTGCTGCCTGGCGAGAGGGGCGATGCTCGGGGCGGCGTGGAGGGGGGCCGCGAGGCGTGCGAGGCTTCTGCTGACATGGGCGCGGCGGCGCGCGGACGCTGCCCGCGCGGCCTTCGCGGGGGCTCCCCGTGGGCCCGCGAAGCGCGCGATGGGGTCCGCCGACGCTCGGCGGCGGCTGCGGCGCCCCTGATGGGGCCGCGAAGCGCGCGGGGGGCGCGCGAAATCAGGCGGGGCCGCCACGCGCACGAGGCGCGCCGACAAGGGGCGGGCCGCGCGCGAGCGCAGCCGCCCGGGCCTTCGGCGGCGCCACCAACGAGGCTTCGAAACGCGCGAGGGGCGCGCTGGAATGGCGCGGGGCCGCTGCGCGACCGCAGCTGCTGGGGCATTCGAATTTTCTTTCTTTTTTTTTTTTGGGGGGGGGCGCTTGCGCGAGCTCGACCGCTGAGGTGCCGCGTGCCCATGCTAAGCGGAATGCGTTGCGAGTTCAGCTTCCGTCGAGTTGATTGAAGACGTCCGAGACTTGAAATACATGGGCTCGACGTGTCCCCGCGCCTGAATGCGCTCGTTATGGGCGACGGCATGGCGGTCGAGATCGCCGACGCGACCCGCGAGGTGGTGCCGCGTAGCTTCGGGGTCCTCGGGCCCCGGGAGCAGGCCGCGCACCGCTCCCCGCTTCCGCGAGGCCACGCCGTCGAAATTCTCAACGTCAACGATCGCGCGGCTTGCAGAGGCTATCCTGCAAGGGATCTACCCGCCGCCCTCGCGGCACGTCTCGAAGGAATGAGGGGCTTTCGCTGCGTGCGATCGCGGCTCTTTACCTTAAGGTGGGTTTGCAGTCGCATTTTGGCGAGCGCGCCCGTTCCGCGACCCGCGAGGTCGTCGTCGGCGCCGAAGTGCGCAGCAAACCCGCCCAGTCAGGATTACCCACTTCCCGAGGCGACCCTTGCACCCACCACCCTCGGTCCATCCCTGGCAGCCTTCCCTGGCCGCGCCCCGCCTACAAAGTGTCAGCATTGCCTTCCAATGCCCTTGCGTCCTCATTCTGCGCGTTGACTGTGCCGCGGACGTTCGACGCGCGCCATCTTGGCGTCGCCGGTGGGCCGTCGGGTTCAGGCTCTCCTGCGCCGCCGACCCTTGCTGCGTGCATTCGCCCGCATCTGCGCCATCCAGTCGATTCTGGAGGCAGGCGGCGGAAGTGAGCACGTGCTACCGATTTCCGTTCGGGGGGAATGGCTTGCTTGCGCGCGTTCCTGGCCCTCGCCGCAATGACCGACCTTCGCGCGGGGTGCGCGCCCGAAGTGGTCGGCGCGAGTGCGCCGCTCGTCTCCACGTGGGAGCCCGCGCCCCGATCATATCGCACCACTCTCATCTGAGCTGTAGCGCCGTTCGGATTACGGCGGTTGGCGCGCCATTTCGCGCGGGCGCCGCTCGCTCGCCGCGCGGGGGCGCGGCGCCCCCTCGGGCCCAGAGCTCGCGCGGCAGCATCGAGTGCTGGGGCCCTCCTCTGTCGAGCCACTGGTCGCCTCGCGCCGGGTCGCGCAGCTGTCCGAAGCCATCCGTTCCCGCCCTGCTTATAAAAAAGGCAAACCAGCGCCCAGCGCCACAGAGGCATCTGGGAAACCGTCGTTCATTAAAGCTTCTGTAGATATTGTCGCGCCAGGCCCCCCGGCTCGAGGGCGCCGCGCCTTCGGGCCCTAAAGAAGCGGCATGTGGAATTATCGCGCGCGGCCGCGGCCGCGCCAGTGGGGCGCCCTGTGTCCCCAGCGCGATGCGTCGCCGGGGTGGGGGGTCCACCTCGGGGGCTTCTATGCGCCTGCCGACGTCCGCAGAGCCGACGGCCCGGCGCGCCATCGCGCCGTTCGTCCGCCTCCCCGCGCCCCCCTAATTGGCTTGCGGATGTGGAAGTCGGGCCCCTTTCCAGGCTCGATTGCGCGGCGCTCGTAAACTATCGCGCGCCATGCCCCACTTGCCAACGGCTTCGTCTGACGCGCTCCTGTTTTCCCACAGCCCGGTGGGCGCGCCCCCCAGGGTCGGGCGGCCGCGCCCCCACTGGCGGCGACACGGGGCCTGCCTCCGCTGAGGCTCCCGGCGCCGAGGCCGCGGCCCCTCGGGCGCCAGCTCCTTCCGACATCCGCAGGCCGCGCAACGCGATGTTTGGGCCGCGAGCCCTCGGGCGGCGACCTCGCGAGGCCCCCATCCGCGGCCGCCGCTGGCGGCCCTGGCCCTACGGGGCCAGGCGCCCGCCTGCCGCCCCTCGGCGCGCGGGAGCGGCCGAGCCGTGCCGGCTCAACCGCGGCGCCCGCGGGGCGAATGGGGGCCGCGCCGCGCGATTTCGCGCGGAATTGCGTCGGCGTCGGGCGTTGCCCGACGCCGAGGCCGCAGCGGTGCCCTCGGTTCGGCGGAGCCCGCGCTCGCCGCCGTGGGCCTGTCTGAGTCAGCGTGGCCAAGCTCGGCCGGGTCGAAGTTGGCCAGCTCAGGCGCGGCTAGCTCGGCGCGAGACCCCCTGCGCGGGGAGGGCGACCGAGCGGCCGCGCGCGGGGCCCTGGCCCACGGCGTCGCCGATCGCAAATACGTCCGGCGGCCGTTGGAGGCCAGCGCGCGGGGGGCGCGGGCCCAAGCGCGCCGCCCCCGTCTAGGTCGGACGGAGCCGCCGCGAGTTTCTGCGGGCGGTGGCCCACAAGGCCGAGTTCGCCCACCGCCTCGAGATTGCTGGGAGGGCGGATCGGGCAGGGCCCGACGCCCCCGCGCCATCTGCGGGGCGGTGGTCGGTCGAGGTCGAGGCGGCGGACCCTCGCGGCCTCGATGGGCCCGCCGACCGCCGACGACCTTGCGTTTCGCTTCGCGCGCCGCGATCGGAAGTTGACGCAGCGCAGGCTCGGGCCCCGCCCCCCGCTCCAACCTGGGGGGCCGCGCCGCCCCTCGCGCGAGGGCTCGCGCCGGCGTTGCCCGCGCCCCGCGCGGGAGGGCTGTCCCCCCCAGTGCGCGCGGGGCCCTCGCTGCGCTCGAAGGCTGCGCGCCGCTGGCCCCCGGGCGACGCGCTCGCCGCCCGGTGAGACGGCTGCGAACTGGCCGCGGCTCGCCGCGCTGAGGGCGGGCCCAGCGGCGCCCTCGGCTGGCGGGGCGCCGCTGCTGCCGCCGCCCCTCGCGCGCCTCCCGGGCCCCCGCCCAGCGCGACGCTGGCTTCGGGCCCCGCGTCCCGTCAGCGCGTCCTTCGGCGGCTCGGGTGGCTGCCGCTGCTGTCGAGTCGCTCGCGTCGGACTTCGATTCGGGCGAGTCCTAGAGGCCCGGCGATCCCGCGACGCCGTCGGCGTTGCTCCAGCGCGTCGGCGGCGTTCTGCCGTCGTCGGCTGCGCCGCGCCGCGTCTAGCGATGAACGCGGCCGCTCGGGCGTCGGGGACCGCGGGTCGCGCCGCGGCAGGTCTCGACGCACGCGGTGTTTTGGCGACGTCGTGGACCGCATCCGATTCGATTTCGCTTTGCAGCGAAGGCGAAGCGAAGACAAAACAAGGGAAAACGAAAACAACGTGAAAACGATAAATATTGCCCTGGTCGAGCCCTGCGCCGCGGGCCGGGCAAACCTCTGACCCCCGACGGGCCCTCGCCAAAGTCCTTGGCGCGAGCCGGCTCGCTCTCCTCCGCGGTTGCTGTTCCCCGCGACCGGGAGTTCATTGGCGCCCGCGCCCTCCCCGCCGCCGCGCAGGGGGCGCCCCCTCTCGCGGGGCGCTGCCGCCCGAACCGCGGCCGCGGACGCCGCGCCGCCCCGCGCTCCCAGTTTGCCTCCGCCCCACCCCTATCGGTCGGCATGCCCCGCTCCAGCGATGCTGCCACGGCCCCGCAGTGACAGTGTCACGCCGCCGCCGGGGTGGGCGGCGCGCTTCTGGGCGCGACCCTCGCGCCGACTGCGCCTGGAGCGGCGTCGGCCTCTGCGACCGCCGCGCGCCCTGGGCCGCGGCCGCGTCGCGAGGGCCCTCCTGCCGCCAGCGCTGTGCCTGGCGCCCCGTCTCCCGGCATCTCTGTCGCCGGCGGCCGCTGCTCGCGCTGCTCGCGGCTCGCGCCGCGTTTGGTCCGCCCTCTTCTCTCCGCAAGGAGTCGGCCCTGCCGGAAGGTGCTTCCGCGGCGGTGGATTGGCGCGTGGAGGCGGCTGGCGAGACGATCGCGGTCGTCCGCCAGCTGCCGGGATGGGCGACTTGTCCCAGGGCGCCTTGTCGTGGCATCGCTAGTTCGCGCCAGACGGGCCCGACCAGGTGGGCGACCCCATCGGATTTGTTTTGCCTCCGCACGGCTTTCGACCAATACCGCCGCTTGTTTCAGGCGGGCGGCGCGCGCCCCACTGAGGGCCTGGGCGATCTGCCTCCCGCGGGTGCCTTCGCACCCGCGGGCCGCCCGACGGGGGCGGGGAGCTCCTTGGCGCCCCGGCGCAAGGAGCCATCCGCGGCGTCGGGCTGTGGGGCAACGCCGCCCGGCGACGCTGGGCCGCCGCGGCAGCGGCCATCTCTGGTTGTTTTTGGCACGCGACCTCGGAGGGCAAGGACTTTCCCGCCTCGGAGTGGGGGGGCCGCGGGGTGCCTCGGCAGCTGCAGCGCGCATTCGCAGGGCACCCCTCTGGCAAGGTGCCTCCTGCCCAGCGCCGCGAGGCCACGTGGCAGGATCGGCGATCGTTCGGGGCGGTGGTCTCCGCGACCCGTGCCCTCCCTGCGGAGGGAGGTCGAGGCTGCTGCGCGCCGCGTCGCCCGCGACGCGGACGCCCCTTTCGCCGCTGCGCGGACGGGCGTCGCCGTCGATTCCGACGTCGATTTCGACAGCAGGGAGGCCCGCCCCCTTCCGCTCATCGCCTCGCAGCGCGGGCGGGCGGTGCATGTCGCCAGTAACTTGGCGGACGCGAGGCGGGGCGCGGGGGCGGCACCTGGGCCCTGGGCCGCCCCCGCTGCGCGCGCGCTGCCTCTGCCTTCGCCCGGCAGTCGCGGCGCCTGCAGCCGCCGCAGCCGCCGCCGCCGCTTCAGATCTCGGGCTTAGTCTTGCCCGTCCTCGCGCCTCGCGCACCCCCCTTGCACGCGAGTCGCAGTTCGCTGCTCTTCAGATGGGCGGGCGTTCGAAGTCCATCGACGCATTCGACCTGCGGGTCGTAGAGCATTCGCATCGCACCTGCAACTTTGCTCCGCAGCGGGGCCCTGCTCGCTCGGTACCTCGCCATCTCTGGCGCGCTTCAGGGCGCGGGATTCCGCGGTATATTTCGGCGCGCTCTACGCTCGGCAGTCAGTCCGCGAGCCCTCGCCGGCGCGCCTTCCTCGCGGGAGCTTGGGGTGTTGCCGCTCAGTGGAAGTTGGCCGGGGATCCGAAGCCAGTGCCTCGCTCGTTGCTGCGTGCGACGGCGGGCGTCAGTCTTCCCTGGGGCCAGCCGCTGATGGCAGCGCTGCTGCTTATGGGTTTCGCCGCGCCCCTTCGCCCCGGCAGGCCCTGGGGGCTCGTGGCCCGCCGCGCCGACCTGATGCAGCGCGCGCGCTGCTCGGGCAGGGGCGCGGCGGAGCTGTTCGAACTAGCGCGTCGGCGCGCGCGACCCGCCGATCTGCTCGCGCCCTCCGGGCAAAGCGGCGCCAGCACTTGGCGGTGCCATGCGCTCATGGCTTTGGGCGCCCCATTTGCCGGAGCGGGCTCGGGGTTGAACCTCGCGCCCGGCTGCCCGCGGGGCCCTGGGGCAACTGATTTCGACATGGCCGCGGAAGATGTTCCTTGCGTCTTCGGGCGCGGGCGGTGGCGCGGGGCCTCTGGTGCTGAGCGCTGTCAGCAGGCTACCGCCCTCTCCGAGCGCGAACGCGCGTTGCCTTCTACGCCGCTGCTAGCGACCGCCTTGTCGCTGCTTTTCTTATCGCTTGCCCCTCTGCGCGGCCGGCCCAACTCGCGGCCGCCCGCCGAAACCTTGTCGCTGTTCAAGAGCATCGAGCGTGGGCATGATGCTTCGCCTCCAACGTCCAAGCAGGCTCCCCCGCGTCAGCGGCGTCGCGCGGCCCCCGCCCGCAGCGGCCCCGGGCGCGCTGGGAGATTCTCGCGGCGCCCGTCGCGCCGACCGCCCGAGACCGCTCGCTCGCGCTGAGCGCGGGAGAATGCTTCTTTCATGATCCTCGCCTCTTGCGCTCTCGCGGTCTCTGCAGCTTCTCGCCCCGCCCCCCCCCTTCTACCTCTCGCCGAGGTTGACCTGCGCCGCTGCCGCTTCGCCATGGGCGACCAAGCGGGCCCCCCCGTCTGAGCGGCGCCGCGCGGCCCGCGCGCGCGGCGGCCCCGAGCGCGATCGGGGGCTTTCGTGCGCGCCCATCGCGCCGACCGCCACGGGGCCCGCTCGCTCGCGCGGAGCGCGGGCCGGCGACGACGACGGCGGCGATGCTGATTTACGAGGGCGCCAGTGGGGCCTGCCGCCAACGCGCAAGCTAACAGTTGATGCGCCCAACCGGGCGAGTTGAAAGGTGACAGGTGACGTCGTGCATGTTGGTGAAGATTGCGTTGGTGATGTTGTTTCTTGTTCAAATGATGTTGGCCATGATGATGACGACGATGCTGCTGTTAATGGTGATGATGATGATGGTGACGACGACGGCGGTGCTGATGATGATTGCGATTCTGATGGTGCTAACAATGGTAGTGATGATTGTGATGATGATAATGGTGGAGTTGGTGGCGGTGGTGGTGACCTGGACGTTGGTGACGATGTTTCTGTTGGCGATTATGATGATAATGGTGGTGATGATGTTAATGATGATGATGGCCCAGGGACCTGCCACCAGCGTGCGAGCTAACATGTGACTGGCCTGGCCGAGAGTGTTTTCAGGTGACAGGCGCCGCCCTGTATGATGGTGCTTTGTATTTGATGTTTGCTTGTGACTGTTGTGATGTTGCTGGTTTCGGGGGCCTTCTTGGAATCATTTTGGCCCACATTGGACGCTGCGCCCCCGCGCGGGGAAGCCCGCCCAGACCCCCGGGAGGTGGCGCCGAAAGGGATACACCCTTTCACGGAGATGAGGCCGGGAAGTCCTGCCAGCTCTGAAGAATTCGTTTGGCTGAGCCTCTCACGTCTTAGCGCCACGGTGGGGCCTGCCACCAACGCTCGAGCTAACAGGTGGCGGGGCCCGTTGTGGGGGAACTAACAGGTGACAGCCGTCCCGGGCGAGCTAACAGGTAATGGCTTCTTGACGAAGGTGAGGAAGGTGGCGGGCAGCACAGAGGGGCAACGAGGCGCGATGCTGATGTTGCTGATGATGATGGTGGTGGTGATGATGATGATGGCGATGGTGATGATGACGGTGATGGCGGCGATGATGATTATGATGACGCTGACGATCACCAAGATGATCATAGCCATGATGATGGTGATGACGATGATGGTGATGATGGTACCGGTGAGAGCGAAGATGAGGATGACAACCATGGTGACAATGATGATGATAATGGTGATGATGATGGTTGTGGTGGTGTTGATTTGGATGTTGACTGCTGATGCGGGAGTGTGATGATATGAAGGAGGATGATACATAACAAATAAGATCTAGTTGTAGCAGTCGGGTACATGGATCGTAAAGCACACGAATCAGACAAGGTTTGATACAAGTCCTTTACCGAGTTCGTGGGTCCCTCAATTTAATTTTCTCGTGGCCCGTGGAGGACTCCTGGGGTCGGAAAACTCGGCGGCGCGCACAAAGGGAATGAGCGGGGGGAGCGCGGGGGGCAAGCTTCTAAGAATGCGGGGGTTGTTCTCAGAAGCGTTTGAATTCCTACAGGAAGGCTTCACGCAGCTGGGGTTTCTCAGAAGCTCCGTAGTTTTTCATAAGTTCCCCCGCCTTTTTTCGGAAGGCTGCCCCCTTCGCGCACCCGTTGTGCGCGCCCAAAAACATGAAAAGCTCCCAGGAAATCTTTTCCTGTTCCTCCTGTACCTCCAGTGCCCGCGACGACAAGTATCCTGTTCGTCCTGTTCCTCGTTCCTGTTCCTCCAGTGCCGACTTCTGCTCCTGGTTTTCCTTGTCGTGTTGTTCCTCTTGTTTTTCCTGTTCCTCCAGTTCCCCTCTGCCTGTCCCTCCAGTATCGCTTCAGATCAATTCGCCAGAGAGTTCAGGACTCTCTGGCGGCCCCCATCCACTCATGCTCGGTCATCCATCTCCGGGCCGCGCGGGACAGCCAGAGACCCAGGAAATGTTCGAGCGTATCACTAATACGATGTCTTGCTTACCGCAAGTCGGTGGATGTCCTACTGGTTCGCATGGCGACCTTTCGATTTGCACTGCTGCTGGCGCATCGTTGAGTCAAGCAGGGATGGTCGCGCTCTGCGCTGCTCTTCCTCCTCGAGGGAAACATGTAAGGACTTCTTTATCCTCCAATGATCTCCGGCAGGGCCCTTGCCCCGAGGACAGCGCGCGCTTGGAGTTTTGCCGGCAGGTCAGCATGTGCAGCGACACGGGGTCGGTGAGGCCCTTGAACGAGGGCCAGACGGGCGAGGTCCTTGCGGGGGCCTGTGGGGCTGCGGAGGAGGATGTGGACTGATGCCGATGATGATGACGATGATGATGATGATGATGATGATGATGATGATGATCATGACGATGATGATGATGATGATGATGATGATGATGATGATGATGATGATGATGATGATGGTGATGGTGACGGTGATTGTGATGGTGGTGGCGGTGATGATGGTGATGGTGTTGGTGATGGTGATGGCGATGGCGATGGTCATGATGGTGATGCTGATGGTGATTGTGATGGTGATAGTGATGGTGATGGTAATGATGAAATTGATGTAGCTGATGCTGATGTTGATGGTGCTGATACTGATGTTGATGCTGATGCTGATGCTGCTGGTGATGGTGATACTGATGATGATGATGATGATGATGATGATGATGATGATGTTGATGTTGATCGTGCTGATCGTGGTGGGGATGATGATGATGCTTATTATGGTGGTGTTAATGATTCTGATGAGGATGATGGTGGCGATGGTGGTAGTGGTGATCATGATGTCTATGATGGTAGTGGTAATACAGATGATGATGCTGATGCTGCTGATGAGATTATGATGATTATGATTTTTTATTGTTATGATGATGGGGATGCTGATAATGGTGGTGTCGGTAGTAATCGTGGTGGTGGTTGTGGTGATGATCGTCATGGGGGTCATGGTAATGATGGTGCTGATGCTGATGAGGCGGAAGAGGGGGAAGGAGGAGGAAGAGGAGAAAACGGGACGAAGAGGATGAGGAGGAGTCGAAGGAGGAAGGAGGAGGAGGAAGAGGAGAGGAGGAGAGCACGAAGCGGAGAGAGGAGGCGCAGGAAGGATGTGGAGGAAGAGGAGGAGGATGAGGCTAATGATGATGCTGCTGATGCTGATGGTGACGGTGGTGGTGGTGATGATGCTGATGATGACGGTGATGATGGTGATGCTGATCTTCATCCTGATGCGGGCGGTGATGGTGATGTTGCTGCTGCTGATGATGATGATGATGTGGAGGAGACAAGGGGGATGAGGAGGTGGAGGTGGGAGGAGGAGGAGGAGGAGGTGGGAGGAGAAGGAAGATGAGGATGACGGGTGATGATGATGATGAAGGTGATGATTTTGATGATGATGATGATGATGATGATGATGACGATGGGGATGATGGGGATGCAGGATGAGGATGATGTTGACTTGATGATGATAATGAGGATGAGTCGTTGGAAGCAGGATGATAATGAGGAGGAGGAGGAGGAGAAAGGAGAGGAAGCAGGAGGAGGAAGAGGAAGAACAGGAGAGCAGGAGGAGTAGGAAGGATATGGAGAAAGAGGAGGAGGAGGAAGCAGGAGGAGAAGGAGGAGGAGCAGGAGAGCAGGAGGCGCATGAAATATTTGAAAGAAGAGGAGGCGGATGAGGAGGAGGAGGAGGAGGAGGACGGATGAACATTCTGATGTTTATGAGGAGGATGAGGAGGACCAGTGTAAACCCAAGACTTGGCAACGATGTTGGAATAAACGATCCCGCCAATATTTCTTCTCATAGGCCCCTACAAGGGTTCATTCCAACTGAGAGAAGTGTCCCGTTGGGAGGCAGCCGTTTGAAGGTGCTGAGACGTGCCAAAGCACCGTTCTCGGGACTCCAACGCCATGAATCAGCCTTACTGTTGCATCTTGACGGTCCTGAATAGTGCCAGAACTCCGTTCTTGGGACTTCAACACCGCGAATCAACATCACTGGTGCGCCCTGACAATCCTGAGTCGTTCCGGCTCACCGTTTCTGGTACGTGAACCAGGGGAACCCATGAAACTCTTGCAATTGTTCGAGACGAACGTGCGCGGCGCTAAGGCGAAGAGCCACATTTTGAAAAGGATTTGCCCTCAATCCTTGATTTTTACTGGCAATCCTAAAAAGCGAATGCGCGCTGGCGCCAGGGCGATGATGATGATGCTGATGATGATGGTGGTGTGAAGGATGATACTGTTGCTTTTTATTATGACAGCGCTGTTGATTATGATGAAGAAGATGATGATGATGGTGATGATGATGCTGGTGATGATGGTGCTGGTGATGATGATATTGATGATGATGATGATGATGATGATGATGATGATGATGATGATACTTATGATGGCGATGCTGCTGATGATGGTTCTGATAATGACCGTCATGGTGAAGGTGATGGTGATGGTGATGGTGATCGTCATGGTGATGGCGATGATGATGATGATGATGATGATGATGCTGAGTATTGATGATCAAGCTAAGGCTGCAGCTAAGGATGATTATGATGATGTTGTTGATGATGATGTTAATGGTGACGATCATGGTCATGATGATGCTGATGGTGATGATGATGGTGATGATGATGTAAGTGATGATGATAGTGAGGAGGAGGAGGAGGAGGCGGATGAGGAGGAGGATAAGAAGGCAGCAGGATAACGAAGAGGAGGAGGAGGAGGAGGAGGGCACGAGGTGTAGGAACGACGTTGAGGAAGAGGAGGATGAGGAGGAGGAGGGTGTGGAGGACCCGGAGGAGGACGAGTGATGATGCTGATGATGATGAGGAGGAGGATGAGGAGGAGGAAGCGGATAAGAAGGAGGAGGATGCAGGAGGAGCAGGAGGAGCATGTAAGAGGGAGGAAGCAGAGGAGGAGCAGGAGGAGGAGCAGGAGCAGGAGCAGGGCAGGCGGAGTAGGAATGATGTGGACGACGAGAACGATGAGGAGGAACAGGAGGAGGCAGAGGAGGAGTCGGCGGTGTTGGAGGAGGAGCAGCACAGCTGATGATGATGATGATGATGGTGATGATGACGATGATTTTTGCTAATGATGATGATGGCGATGATGATGACGATGATGATGATGGCGATGCTGCCGATGATTATGATACTGATGATGATGCTGGCGATGCTATTGATGATCATGATGATGGTGAGGAGGAGGAATGTGATGAGGATGATGGTGGTGACGCTGATCATGCTCATGGTGCTGATGTTGTTTATGCTGATGGTGACTATGGTGGTCATGCTGATGATGATGATGATGAAGATGATGATGATGATGATGATGATGATAATGCTGACGATGAGGATGACGATGATGATGTGAAGATGATGATGCCGATGATGATGTTGATGATGATTAGGATGACGATGACGGTTGTGGCGATGATGCTGATGAACATGATGAGAAGGTTGGTGATGACGACGACGATGTTGTTGCTGATTCATGGCGATAGTGATGGTGACGATGTTGACGGTGATGATGGTGATGTTGATGAAGCCGATGCTGATGATGATGATGATGCTGATGCTGACTAGGATGCTGATGTTTATGCTGATGGTGATGCAAATGATGATGTTGTTGTTGCTGATGGTGATGTTGCTGTTGTTGATGATGATGATGACGATGATGATGCTGCTGATTCCCTACCTAGGCTCTGCCTAGAGGGTTCTTACTCTTTTCTTAAAGGGGCCGGGCAGTGCTAACCGCCCCGGGCGGTTCCCCCGGTATCCGCCCCGCGGTTCCCCCAGTTACGTTCCCTTAGCTTAGCGTTGCTTATCTCATCTTAGCTTAGCTCATGTCATCTTAGCTTAGCTTAGCTTCATCTTAGCTCAGGTTTATCTTATCTTAGCTTACCTTCATCTTAGCTTCGCTGAGCTTTAGCATAGCAGAGCACAGCATAGCATAGCATAGCGTAGCATAGCATAGCGCAGCATAGCATACCATTAGCATAGGTGTAATTCCCTACCTAGGCTCTGCCTAGAGGGATAGCTTAGCTTAGCTTAGCATGGCGCAGCGCTGCATCAGCATAGCATAGCATAGCATAACATAGCCAAGCATAGCATAGCATAGCATAGCGCAGCATAGCGCAGCATAGCATAGCATAACATGGCATAGCATAGCATAGCGCAGTTTAGCATATCACAGCATAGCATAGCTTAGCATAGCACAACGCAGCATTACATAGCATAGCTTAGCATAGCATAGCCTAGCATAGCGCAGCATAGCATAGCATAGCATAGCAGAGCGCAGCATAGCATGGTATAGCAAAGCATATCATAGCATAGCGACTAATGCTGCTTTCCTCGGGGCTCCAATTTCTAGATAGGGTCGCACTGGGGTAATGATGATGATACTGGCTGTGATGCTGATGTTGGTTATGATAATGCCAATGATGATAATGATGATGATGATGATGATGCTGATGATGATGATGCTGATGCTGATGCTGATGCTGATGCTGCTGATGCCGCTGCTGATGATGCTGTTCTTGCTGCGGATGATGATGTCGATGGTGAAAGTGACGATGTTGATGATGATGTTGATGATGCTGATGATGGTGCTGCTGATGATGATGATGATGATGATAATGCTGAGGATGATGATAATTATGATGATGATTCTGATGATGATGCTGCTGATCATTATTATTATTATTTTTAATGGAGTCGGTGCTCATGGGGGAGGGGCAGTTCGGGAGTGCTGAGAAGAGCCCTCTGCCCGCGCCAAGCGCGTACAAGAGCCGCTGTGTGCTACGCTCACGTGCAGGCGCGGGTCACTCCGCCCCGCACAGCGCGCGATCGGCGGGGCGCGCCGCCGCCGATCAACACTCGGCAATAGTTTACAGAGGTGGCTGGAGCAGACTCCGCGGTGGACACAATCACAAGATCCACAGTAGCACTGGCAACGACAGGGTTGTTACCAAACTAGTTCACTGAGGTGTCTGGAGCAAACTTCACAAAGGTCGCCTGATCCACAGTGGCGCAGACAATGCCAGTGGCATCAATCGCACAATCCACAGTGGTGACGCAACCCCTTCGCCAAAGCCCGTTCGGGCAGAGGCTCCAGGCCCCGCGAAACGTCTCGCCGCGATGTCCGATCACCGCAGCGGGCGAAAGGTTACGTTTTTGATGTGTGATTGTCCGACCTTGCATTCATCAATGCGTCCCCGCAGCGGACGAAAGGTAACGGTTTTGTCTTGTGAGTGTCCGAGCCTGCGTACATCAATGCGACAATGAGGATGGCATAAGTCTCAAGATCCATAATAACTCGAGCAACGGCAGTGCAGTTACCGAAATAGTTGACAGGGTAGAGCACAAGCCGATACCACAGAACGTGTGAATCCGTGGCAACGAGAACCTACCAAATTCGGACAGCGAGGCCCTCGGGCGGTAGGCCCCCGAGCGTTCTCACAATCACTGCACGTGTCCTTCAAGCCAGTCGGTCCATTTCTGAAGCTCCTCCTCCTCCATGTAGCCTGGTGGTGCTGCTCCGCGCAGGTGCCGCCCCCCTAGCTGGCGTAGCCCGTCGAGGAGTGGGAACCTCTTGTCGTCCATGGATGATGATGCTGAGGATGATGATGATGATGATGATGATGATGATGACGACGGTGACGGTGACGGTGACGACGATGGTTGGGACGATGACGATGACGACGTGGAGTATGACCAGGAATAGACAGGATGCGGAGGATGAGGAGGAGGCATAGGTTGAGGCAGATGGGGAGGAACCCAAGAGGCGTAAGACGGATTCGGAAGACAAGTTGGAGAATGATGATTAGGACGACGACATTGCGGTGGAGGGGGGGAGGAGGAGGAGGAGGACGGTTGATCTTGAAGGGGGGGAATGAGTAAGGAGGATATTGCGGATGGGGGTGATGACAGCAGGATGCTTTGTAATGATGTGGAGGATGGGGAGGATGAGGGTGATAAGGAGGAGAGGCTTGGCGATGATGATGAGGATGATGATGAGGAGGGGGTGACGGAGGACGGTGAGGAAGCAGGAACGGGATGATGTAGGAGGAAGATGAGGAGGAAGAGCATGCGATGTGTAAGACAGGGTGTGAACGAAGTGGAGGCGGAGGATGTTGATGAGGCGGATGAGGAGGATGATGAGGAGGATGAGGAAGACGGATGGTGATCATGATGTTGTTGGTGAGGGTGATGGGGAGGAGGTGGAAGCATGACGAGGAGGGCGGACAATGATGAGGAGAGCAAGCGGAGTCGGACATACGGAGATGAGGAGGCGGCGGAGGAGGAGGAGTTGGATGAGTAGGCGACGGAGGACGAGGCGGACGAGTAGGATCGAGTAGGAGGAGGAAGCTGAGGGCGGCTGATGGCGATGACGTTGATGATGCTGAGTGTGATGATGCTGATGATGTTGATGCTGGTGTTGACGATGCTGATGATTATGATGATGCTGATGATGCTGATGATGCTGATGATGATTTCGATGGTGACGGTGCTGACGTTGATGATGGTGGTGATGATGGTGATGATGATAAGCATGGTGCTGTTGATGCTGCTGCTGCTTATTGTGATGCTGCTGTTTTTGATGATGATGGCGATGGTGATGATGCTGCCAATGCTGATTATGATGATGCCGATGATGACGGCGATGGAAATTGTCGATGCTGAAGCTGATGCTGATGTTGATGTTGGTGATAGTGTTGATGATGGCGACGATGATGATGGCAATGGTGCAGACGATTATGTTTATGATGTTGGTGATGATGATGATGGATATGAATGTGCTAAAGTTTATGATGAACATTATGCAGCTGATTATGTTGATGGTGCTGATGATGCTGCTGATAATGCTGCTCCTGATGCTGCTTATGATGCAGACGATATTGATGCTGATACTGATGCTGATGCTGATGCTGATGATGCTGCGGATTGTGATTCGGATGATGCTGCTGATGATGTTGATGCTGCTGCTGCTGATAATGATGATGATGATGCCGATGATGATGATGATGATGGTGATGGTGATGGTGGTGATGATGATGATGATGATGATGATGATGATGATGATGATGATGCGTATGATTATGATGATGCTGCTGATGTTGTTGATGATGATGATGATGCTGATGATGATGATGATGATGATGATTGATGATGGTGGTGGTGGTGCTGCTGCTGCTGGTGGTGCTGGTGATGGTTGTGATGTTGAGGAGGAGGAGGAGGAAGAGGAAGAGGAGGAGGAGGAGGATGAGGAGGGGGAGGAGGAGGAAGAAGAGGATGATGAGGAGGAGGAAGGAGCAGGAGGAAGACTGATGAGGAGGAGGAGGAGAAGGAGGAGGAGGGATGAGGAGGGATGAGGATGATGATTAGGAGGCGGACGACGGATGATGATGTTGCTGTTTATGTTGGTATTGATGTTGATGATGAAGATGATGGTGATGATAATGCATATGATGATGATGATGTTGATGATGATGATGTTGATGTTGATGTTGATGTTGACGTTGATGATGACGGTGATGACGATGATGATGCTGATGAGGATGATGATGATGATGAAGAAGGTATGGTGATATTGATGGTGATGATGACGATGATGCTTATGATGCTGATGCTGATGCTGATGCTGATGCTGATGCTGATGCTGATGAGGAGGATGGGGTGGAGGAGGAGGGGGAGGAGGAGGGGGAGGAGGAGTATGCAGGAAGAGGAGGAGGAGGAGGAGCCGGCCGAGGAGGAGGATGCAGGAGCGGCTGAGGAGCAGGATGCAGACGCACTTGTGCTAGGACCACCCCCCGATGGTGCACAAGGGTGTGCTCACGCTGTTGACGTGCTGGATATCCTTCGAACATGGAATCTCGTGGTACAGTTCAGAATCTTCGGAGGCGTTCGGCACAAGCGAGCACGGTCAACGGTCCTACCACACTAACTTCGTGTACAGCATATCGTATCCATGTGTCTGGCGAACATGGACGTATATCTCAGCCAGCCGATGCCGCATGCAGGCCTCCATGGGTTCCCCCAGTGTCCCGAGGGAGAGCCCTGAGAGTGCGGCGCAAGTGACACACTTGCAACACGCCGACGAATCCCCAGCAGATCAGGATTGGCGCTCTCAATGCCACTGGAACGTCGTGGGGCACGTCGGAGGCCAGATCCAAGCTGGCACATATCGTGGAGAAGCTCAGGTCAGAGAAGTGTCATGTTTTTCTTATCAGCGATTTGACGAATCCGAGTTGGCTGTATCAAGAAACACCCCAGCCAGTTATTGTTGCACTGGAAGAATACACCATGCTTGTATGTGGCAAAGTTGGGATCATACTTTCCAGGTATATGGTAGAGAAATGGTGTGCTGCGGGTTCCGAGCTTTGTATTCTTCCAGATTCGGACAGGTGGATTGGTTTGAGAATGTAATATGTATTCGTGGTTTCTATTATGTGATTATTGCGCAGTATACGCTACAACAGAATCCAGCTTGGGGTTTGAATCGAAGAGCCAAAGATTTCCAGGACGGCAGTTTACTGATCAGTCGACTTCGGCGATCGGGAGATCACATCATCATAGGAGGCGATTTCAATTCACACATGGGCGTGGAGGACAGGTCGAGTGGGTTTCTTGGCAAATATATCAACCGTACCGCCACAACGAGGATGAGCCACCAGCTACGCGAGTTCGGCAACGAGGAGGGCCTATCCCATGTGGACTCGAGGCTACCTCTCGCCCATCGGGGCACGTTCTATCACAATGTCGCAAAGACATGGTGCGAGCTCGATGTTTTTCTTTCTTCTTTTGGCACGCCGTCCAGATGGCGGAACCTGAAGTCGCTCTCGTTCGCCTTGTGCGACCGCCGAGGCAAGTTCGCATCCTTCTTACCTTTTGGACGAATGACGAAGCAGGAGCTTCAACATGTCAGAGATCCGAGCCGAGCCGTTCCCCGTCACCCAGTTTTGTGGTCTCAGGCCCGAGGGGCTGGAGACGAAGCTGCGGAGCTTTGGAAGAAGTGTCACCAGCACCTCATCGATGGAAGGTCGAGCACTACGACGGGGGCGGCTTGGCGAGATGCGTCGAGTATCTTTCTCACAGCTGCGGAGGCGGCATGCGGCCGCGGACAGAGGCAATGTGGCACACCGGCGCTCGCGGAGTGCAAGCCAGACGTGCTCAAGAGCAAGCGGAGAGTTGCCGACAGTTGCGCGGAGTACTGTGCGGCACGAGGCACCCCCACCGAGCGCCAAGCGCTCGCGAACTATCGGGTCACGAAGAAGATAGAGAGACAGTTCGAGCGCGACCTCAAGGGAAAACGCAATTTCCTGTTTGTGCCGGCAGCTCGAGTGGGCGGTGACCAATCGCGAGATGGGAAAGTATTATTCTTTGTTGCGAGAGCTTGGCGTCTACATCAGCTACGATTGGATCAAGGATGTGGAACAAGTCAAACCAGACGGCTGCCGCGAACATTTTCAGAGGATCTGTGGTACGACCGCTCCTCCGACAGTCGATGTCTCCAGCGAGCTGATCCAGAGGCCTGTGTGCGTGTCCTTGGACGACAGTCCTACCTTCGAGGAATTCCTGATCACAATCAAAGGTATGAGGATTTCAGCGGCAGGCAAGGACGAGGCCCCAATCGACATGATCAGACAGGCGCCAGTGGAGGAGCAGAGGGCCGTCTACGATCTGATCTGCAGGATGTGGTCGGAGGCGAATTTAGACGGACCCGAGCCTCACTGGGATATCTCTGCACACGAGGCGATTGTTCTCATGCTGTACAAGAAAAAAGGAGCGAGGACAGACCTGAACAATGGAATCTGTTTGCTCAGTATGATTACACGTATTTTGGCTCGTCTGGCAGTCAGGCGAGTAGAGAAGCATCTCGAGGGTCTGTCCTTCTTCGAGAAAGAGCAGCGGGGCTTCAGGCGTGGTCATTCTACCAGAGATGCTATTTAGATCAGGCGTATTATATGCGAATTCTATGCCGATTGGGAGAGATTTCGATTAGTTCAGCGTTCCAAGTACCAGAGTGCGGGCACCTGGAACAAGCACCAGGCCGCCTGGACAGCATCTTATCAGAAGTTTCAGAGCAGTCAAGCAGTTTTGCATTTGGCAGATATTCAGAATGCGCACCCGACGGCCCCCAGAGAACCTCTTTGGCGCGCCTTGCTGAAGGAGGGCCCCCCCGCCGAATATTGCGTCGATCTCCAAGCGCTTGCATGGCGAGACGAGCTACCAAGTGAGGTTGCACTTCGGGGAGTCGGATCCATATCTTGTATACCGTGGTTTGAGAGGAGGGCGTGCCAGTTCTTGCACGCTTTTCAACTGTTATCACAATTATCCCTTGCGAGTTTTGAAGGAGGTCTTGCCGGGCATAGGTCTCAAGATGACTCCGTCTCTTCGGCGCTCACTTGGCCGCGGGGCCAACTGGCGAAACGACGAGGCCACAACTTCAGTGGACTTCAAAGTCATGGGCTTCGCCGACGGCACCTCCGCGTGGACCGCCATGCCGCAGTCTCAGGAGACGGCGAGCCTAGTCGGGAAGGTACTCGGGGACCGAGGCGAGAAGGTCCATCCTGGAAAGGGCGAGTGCTTGAGAGCAGGAGTTTACGACGTTTCACAGACTCTCCCAGCTGGCTTTCACCACTCTGTTCGAGTACTAGGTGGGTGGGCAGATACGGATGGGGGATCGAGGACAGACACATCGAAACGGATGCAAGCAGCGCCCAGGGTTTGGGTGAAATTACGATACCAGCTTGGGGCGTCCACACTACTTCTCAAAATCCAGGGCCACATATTCCAGGCGTCAGTAATTGGGTGTCTATTATACGGGGCCGCGGTCCGAGCTTTCCACCAGAAGGACATCGATCGATGCCAAACATTCGTAGGCCGATGTATCCGATATTTGGCGCACCGAGCTCGTGGAACCACCCTTCGTATAATGGAAGACAAACGCATTACCATGGATGGAGTAGATGGGGGGTTCGGCCTGGACCCCATCGAGACCCAGATCATCATCAGAGCCCTTTCTTATTTAGGCCATCTCGGGAGGTGCTCTCGGGGGCGGTGGGAAGTAGGAATGCTTGGGGCCGAACTCAGAGATGGTCCAGGGGCGCTAGCACCCGACAGCAGACGCATAACATTACGCAGCTGGTATTGGCAACAAATTCAGTTACTGATGAAGTTCAGCTCCAAGCCAGAGCCTCAGTGGCACAAAGAATGGTTTCACTTGACGCGCGAAGAGAATGGCCTGCAGTGGAGGAAGCTTTGCGATTTGGCAAAGCAGGACCTCCGAGGGCGTCTCAGGTCGGCACGGCCGCCAGAAGCCGACCGACCCCTCGAGGAGAGGCCATCTCTCGCAGCACAGGCCCCAGAAGTGGGTACAACGTACGCAGGTACTTTGAGAGTTTGTCCAAAGTGCCAGGACTACATCCCGCGCAATGGATATCCCAAGCACGTCCGTTTCTGCACTGGCACGCTGCGCCCAGACCGTCAGCGATTCATATGCAACGCCTCGGCCTGCACAAAATGTGGATCTCTGGTGCATCGAGCTTCGTGCGATTCCCATGTCGCCAGATGGCGTGGGGTGGTATCTCTACGGTGCCCTGCTGCTGCCCCCGTCCCACTTCCTTCCCCAGTATCGGTTATTCGGCGTCGTCTTCGAGGAAAGCAGGTGGTGGAGGCCCCGAGGGGGACTCGGATGCGTTCGAAATCGGCTTCGACGGTATATCCTCTTCCTCACGTTCCTGCAGCCCCGGTTCTGATCCAAGAAGCCCCCCCGCCTCTTCCCGTCAAGAACCGCCGCAAACTACAGCAAGCACAAGCCAAAGCAAAACGGGCCCTTCGAAAGACAGTAAGCAAAACTGGGTATACTTTTTCGTGCAGATACCGTGGGCAATTAGCGAGCTATGCAAATCAAATATACGATTGTGCCAAAGCCCCATGGGAGCGCGGTTGAAAGGGGTTCCGCAGCGCATCAAAGCACGCGACAAGAAACGTACCCCCGAACAGATAGCCTCCTGGACTTTTCAGTGCAAGTATTGCAATATCAAATTCCCCGATCAGTGTCATTTCGCCAAGCACTTCAATTTATGCAAGAACAGACGTATGCAGAGCAATCTCCCCGTTTGACAGTTTGGCTCAGCAGCGGGCCTCTTGAGGTGCGCGGCAAGTGCGTCACGGCATGCTCGAGGTCCTTCGGGCGAAGGCCGCCGATGGAGGAGCGGCCGTGGTTCGGAGGTCCCGAAGGAAGCTCGCGGTGCTGGACCCCCGCCGAAGGATGCATCGACAAAGACCGTCGTTAACAAGCTCATTCCTATTGTTGTGTCTCTCGATCGTCGTGTTGCCACTCTTGAGGACAGAGCTTCCTTCGTGCGTGTGTGGTCAAAAGGGATGAGGCCAAGAAAGAGCTCGATCAGTTGCGCATTCTATGGAAGACAGAGGACAAAGAACGCAGAGCTGCCTTTGACAAAGCCAAGGAGTCGGACATGCATGGCGCCAAGCTCACTCCTCACAGCCTGGGCGGAGGCCTCCGCTCTGTCCTGTTCAAGGCTATGCTCGAGCAGCTCGACCGCGCCCTGCAGGGCAAGCTGTCCGAGGGCGACGCCAAAGTCGCCAAGCACCTGTCGGAGATCAGCGTGGCCGAGCTGGACACCCAGCTGTTTCGGGCCAAGCCGCGGCATCCTACATGGAAGGCCGGGCGTCCTTGGGCATGGGCCTTCATGCTCCAGGAGGAAAAGGCCCCCGACTTCATCCGCGCCCTGCGGGCGTGCTACAGCATCAAGTGCGAGGATCTCTTCATCGCTGCCCAGCACACCCTCGACGGGCCATTGCTCAAGTGGCTGTTGGAGTTCAAGAGGAGTGTAAACGATGAGGCAGAGGAGGAGCCCAAGCCGCGGCGTCGTAAAGTTGCCAAGCGCTAAGCAGTCTGGCCCCAGACCCCTTCGGGAGCAGCGGGGTCCCGAGCCCAGGCCCACCCGTGGGCCACCAGTTTTGTTCACAGATGCCAGCCTCTCCGCAAGTTTTGATGCTATCCTGGCGGGGGCTCCGCCTACCTGGCCATTGGGCCTCCAGTATTTCAGGATGGCTATTGTGGGAAATTTCTGCATGGCATTGTGGTGGTATCGAGACTCGCCCCAGGGGTGTTCACGAGTCTCGCACGAGGAGCAGAAGCAGGAGGAGGATGCGAAGGATGTGGAGGATGACGCGGGAGGTTGAGGAAGGTGAGGAGGCGGAGGGCGATGATTAGGAGGGGGAGGGAAAACCATGAGGGTGGATGATGTGGACGCTGCGGAGGAGGACGGATGATGATGACGATGCTGTTGTTGTTGGCGATGATGATGAGGAGGAGGATGCGGACGAAGAGGATGCGGCGGAAGAGGAGGAGGCGGAGGAGGAGGAAGAGGGGGGGAGGAGGCAGCAGGAGGAAGAGGAGGAGGAGGAGGAGGACCGCATGGGGGAGCAGGGAGGATGTAGAGGAAGAGGGGGGGAAGAGGATGAAGAGGAGGAGGATGAGATAGGATGAGCATGAGTACAAGAGGTAGGGGGCGCGAGGATGAGGCGGCCTTCGGTGGAGCTCCCCGTGGGGCCACGAAACGCTATATTTGGTGGGGAGAACGCATGCGAACACCGCCACTGAGACCTTCCGTGGAGCTCCCTATGAGGCCACGAGGCGCTGTACTGGGTGGGGGAGCCGCATGCGAACACCGCCACTGAAGCCTTCCGTGGAGCTCCCTGTGGGGCCACGAAGCGCTGTATTGGGTAGGGAAACCGCACGCGAACGCCGCCACTGAGACCTCTGGTGGGGTTCCCTAAGGGGCCACGGAACGCTGTATTGGGTGGGGGAACCGCATACGAACACCGCCACAGAGCCTGGTTGAGCTACTTGTGGGGCCACGAAGCGTTGTCCTGGGTGGGGGGGCCGCGTGCGAGCACACCCACTGAGGCCTTCGGTGGAGTTCTATGGGGCCGCAAAGCTCTGTTCAGGGGGGGGGGGGGGACCGCATGCAAACACCGCCGTTGAGGTCTTCGGTGAAGCTCCCCATTGGGCCGCGAAACGCTGTAGTGGGTGGAGGATACGCGTGCGAACACCGCCACTGAGGCCTTCGGTGGAGCTACCTGTGGGGCCACGAAGCGTTGTGCTGGGTGGGGGGACCGCGTGCGAACACACCCACTGAGGCCTTCGGTGGAGCTCCCGATGGGGCCGCGAAGCTTTGTTCTGGGGGGAAGGGCCGCATGCGAACACCGCCCTTGAGGTCCTTGGTGAACATCTCTCTGGGGCCGCGAAACATTGTATCGGGTGTGGGATCCGCATGCGAACACCGCCACTGAGGCCTTTGGTGGGGCTGTCTCTGTGTGGGGCCACGAAGCGCTGCACTGGGTGTGGGATCCGTGTGCGAACGCCGCCACCGAGGCCACCGCATGCGAACACCGCCGAGGCGTTCAGTGGAGCTCCATATGGGGCCGCGAAACGTTGTGTTGGGTAGGGGAGGCGCATGCGAACACCTTCGTTGAAGCCTTCGGTGGAGCCCCGTACGGGGCCACGAAACGCTGCACTGGGCGGGGGAACCGCAAACGAGCACTGCCGCTGAGGCCTTCGGTGGAGCTCCCTATAAGGTCACGAAGCGTTGTACTGGGCGGGGGAACCGCATGCGAACACAACCACTGAGGCCTTCGGTGGAGCTCCCTATGGGGGCACGAAACGCTGTACTGGGTGGTGGAACCGCATGCGAACACCGCCGCTGAGGCTTTCGGTGGAGCTCCGTTTGGGGCCACGAAGCGCTGTACTGGGTGGGGGAACCGCATGCGAACACCGCCACCGACGATTTCTGTGGAGTTTTTATGGGGCCACGAAGCGTTGTATTGGGTGGGGGAACCGCATGCGAACACCGCCATTGACGTCTTCGGTGGAGCTCCTTCTGGGGCCGCGAAGCGCTGTATTGAATGGGGGAACCGCATGCGCACACCGCTACTGAGGGGCCGAAATGGTTGACTCGTTCGGCGGGCAAAGGCAGGGATCGGAGGAACGAGGAGAGGAGAGGAGAGGAGAGGAGAGGAGAGGAGAGGATGAGACGCGGGGCGGTGTCTCTTCATGAATCTGGCGCGACACCAATTAGGGGGCAGTTTCCTAATGCATGGGCACATTGCTTGGCATTGCGTGGCGTTGCTTGGCGTTGCTTGGCATTGCTAGGCATTGCTTGCAATTGCTTGGTGCTGCTTGGTATTCCGTGACAATCATTGCTTTGCATGGGTTGGCATTGCTTTGCATCGCGTTGCATTTCTTACCATTTTTGGGCATTGTTTGCAATGCTGGGGAGCCCGAGCAACATAACTGGAAGACCAAAGAACAAGACCAGGGAGCTTGGGAACCCGAGGAACAAGACCGGAGACCCCGAGGAACCCAAGCAAGAAACGAGGCCAGGGAACCCGAGAAGCCCAAACAAGGAACAAGACGGGGGAACCCGAGGAACGAGAGTGAGGGTCCCAGAAGGGCCTCCCGAAGCAAAAATGGCCCCATTCCCTTGGGAACACTTGCATTTTTACCATGTTCACCGCTTCGGCGTCGACCGCGTCGAAGACGGCTCCAGGAGCCGACAAGATCGCCCCGAGACGGCCATAGAGAGTTCCCAGAGGCCCCCAAGACGGCTTCAGAGGGGCCCTCGACTGTCCAGGAGGCCCCCGAGACGGTCCCAGAGGACCCGGGGGGCCCAGGAGGTCTCCAAACGTCCAATAAGGCCCAGAATCCCCGAATCGTCTCTACAACACGCCGAAGATGGCTCCAAGACGGCCTCCAGGAGCCCCCACGATGGCCCAAGACGAGCCACCCGCGCAAGAGGCCCGGGCACCCGGGGCCGGGGCCCCTAGCGCGCATGGGGGGACCGGGGACTCCGAGACCGCGCCCAGAGCACCCCGGAGGGGCCCTGGATCCCCCAGACTGCCCCAGAGAGCTCCAAGACTCTCCCAGAAGTCCCCGGATGACTTCGACCAGCCCCTCGAAGACAGCCCAGATAGCCCCAACGTGGCCCAAGATGGGCTCCAGACCGCAAATGCACAGCCGAAGAGCCCCCCAAGAGATCTCAAGGGAATTCCGAGAGGCGTCCCGAGAGAGCCCGAAGAGGCCCAAATCCTTGATTTCCATTTTTTTTCCTACGTTTTCGCGCTTTCGAGCTTCCGACGCTCCACGACGGCCGACGACGCCCCCAAGACCGCCCCAAGACCGCCGAAGAGGCCCCCAACAGAGCCCCAAGACGGCCCCAGGGAGTCCGAAAATTGCCAGGGAGGAGCCTCAGACGGCCCAAGAGAGCCCCAGGACAGACGCAAGCTGGGCCACAGAGCGGGAGCGGGAGGCCCCAAGGCGCTCCAAGACCGACAGGCGTCCCGAGAGAGCCCGAAGAGGCCCAAATCCTTGATTTCTGGTAGTTTTTTTCCTGTGTGCTTCGCTTTCTCGCGTTCTCGAGCTTCCAACGCTCCAAGACGGCCGAAGACGCCCCGAAGATCGCCCCCAAGACCGCCGAAGATGCCCCAAAAAGAGCCCCAAGACGGCCCAGGAGAGCCTGAAGACTGCCCAAGAGCAGCCCAGGACTGCCCAAGATAATCTTAGGAGAGGCACAGGAAGGACCCCAGAGCGGGAGCGGGAGGCCCCTAGGAGCTCCAGGACGGCCCAGATGGTCCCGACGTGGCCCAAGAGGAGCTCATGACGGAAAACACACTGTCCAAGCGGCCTCCAAGAGGGCCCAAGAGAGTTCCGAGAGACGTCCCGAGAGAGCCCAAAGAGGCCCACATCATTGGCTTGCACTTGTTTGTTCAATGTTTTTCGCTTTCTCGCGCTCTTGAGCTTCCAATGCTCGCAGACGGCAGAAGACGCCCCCAAGACCGCCCCAAGACCGCCGAAGAGGCACCCTAAAGAGCCCCAAGACAGCCCCAGGGAGCCCGAAAATTGCCCAAGAGGAGCCTCAGACGGCCCAAGAGAGCCCCAGGTCAGGCCCAAGAGAGCGGGAATGGGAGGCCCCAAGGCGCTCCAAGACGGCCCAGATGGCCCGGGCCTACCCCCTCCGTCCCTCCTTCCTTCCCGCCCCCTCTCCTTGCCTCCATTCCCTCCTCTCTCCTCTTCCTCCCCTCACCCCTCAGCTTTCGTGCTCCTCCCTCCTCTCCTGGGACGGCCCCGCCAGAGCGCCAGACAGGCCCCGCTAGAGCGAGCGGGGCATCGCTGTAACCTATCATTTCACAAGTTGTTTTGCCCCTCCCACCCCTCAAGGGCGGCCCCGTCAGAGCGAGAGGGGTGCATGTTGCTATACCATATACAGTCCCTGTTCTGTTTTGCTCCTCCCACCGTACCCGAGGTAGCCCCGTCAGAGCGCACGGGGTGTGGCTATATCATAATGTTCCTCAGGTTTCGTGTTCCTCCCTCCCCTCCTGGGCAAGCCCCGCCAGAGCGCCAGGGAAACCCCAGCCAGAGAGTGCAGGGCATCCCTACACCATACTATTTCACGCGATTATTGCTCCTCCCACCCTTGCAGGGCGGACCCGCCCGAGCGAGCGGGGTGTGGCTATACTTTGCAATTTCTCAAGTTTCGTGCCCCTCCCTCACCTCCTGAAACGCCTCGCCAGAGCACCAAGAAGGTACCGCCAGAGGCCCCGTCAGAGCTCCAGGCAGCAACATACAGTGACTTGCCAGGCAAGTCAATGAGCATCCCCCGTGAGCCCGAACCTTGTGCTTCCACGGGTGCGATTATCGCCGGCACGAGGTTGGGCGTCCAGCACAAAGAAGCTTCCCCACTTCCGTGGACGGATTCGACAACAACTGGTTGCAAAAAAAGACATTGATGACCGGGACATCTGCGCGCGCCCTCTGCAGATACCCGACAGCTGAACGACCGCTCACAACGAGAAGCCTGGAACACAAGGAGGAGGAACAAAACGCAACGCGCTCCCACGCGCGCGCATAGAGGCCCCGAGCCAACCCCAACATCAGGAGCCGGCGGATGTCTGCGTGGCCGGGCATGGGGAGACCGAACAGATGTGCAAAAGCATTGGGTGTCACGACGGAGCAGAGCGGAATTGAAAGTGGAGAAAAAACGCAGTTCGATACACCGAACAAAAGCGGCAGCGAGATTGTGAGGTGCGCTGGAACGTGGCGCCCCGCGTTCTGACTGCGCGCGTCTTTGCGTCGATGGCATGGGCCCGAGAACGCTGGAAATCGTCGTTGTGACTGCAGCGGGGCTTACGCCGGCACCCGTGGATCATTTGCGAGTAGAACCTGCGTAGCGCGCGTAGTTCTAGCATGTATATATATATATATACGTATATATAATATAATTGTATATATACGCATATTCATACACATACATATCTATATATACATATATAGATATAGATATATCGGAGGTGAGGGGGTGAGATCGAAGTGGAACGGAGAGCCCCCCTACCGGGAAATCGATTTCGGTTTCGTGTTCGTGCGTGCCGTGCGTGCGGGCGAGGCGAAGCTGCGTGGGCGGGCGAGAAGAAAGTCTCCTGTGGCTGAGGCGCGGCCGGACCAAATGTCTCCCTTCCGGGCGGCCGGGGCCCGCGGTGTCCCGCCGGTGTCCCGCTGGTGTCCCGTGTGGCTGAGGCGCGGCCGGACCAAATGTCTCCCTTCCGGGCGGCCGGGGCCCCGCGGTGTCCCGCCGGTGTCCCGTCGGTGTCCCGTCGATGATGATGATGATGATGATGACGATGATGATGATGATGATGATGATGATGATGATGATGTTGACAACGATGATGATGATGGTGATGATGATGGTGGTGATGATGGTGAGTTCGGTAGTGAGACCGAATGTGAGATCGATTGTGAGATCGATTGTGATATCGATAGTGAGGTCGATAGTGAGACCCAATGTGAGATCGATAGTGAGATCGATAGTGAGTTCGATAGTGAGATCGATAGTGAGACCGAATGTGAGATCGATTGTGATATTGATTGTGATATCGATAGTGAGATCGATAGTGAGATCGAACGAGAGGTCGATCATGACTTCGATAGTGAGTTCGATAGTGAGATCGATAGTCAGATCGATTGTGAGATCGATTGTGAGATCGATTGTGATATCGATAGTGAGATCGATAGTGAGACCGAATGTGAGATCGATTGTGAGATCGATTGTGAGATCGATCGAATGAGATCGATAGTGATATCGGTAGTGAGATCGATCGTGAGACCGAATGTGAGATCGATCGTGAGATCGATAGCCAGATCGATTGTGAGATCTATTGTGAGATCGATTGTGATATCGATAGTGAGATCGTTAGTGAGATCGAGTGTGAGATCGATAGCCAGATCGATTGTGAGATTGATCGAATGAGATCGATAATGAGATCGATAGCGAGATCGATAGTGAGATCGATCGAGTGCGACGGTGGTCCCCCCCCCTCGCCTCCTTATCACCCGAAGGGTGGTCTATGCGGTAATTATATATGCAAAACCTGTACGACCACCCTTCGGGTGATAAACAGGTTGTGTGGGGGGGAGAGGGGGGAACCAACACCTGACTCAATCGATCTCACGACCGACCTCACTCAACGGGACACCACGGGACATTACGGGACACCACGGGACACTTGTCGATTTCACTCAACGGGACACCACGGGCCACCACGGGACACCACGGGACACCGCCTGACACTTCTCGATCTCATGACCCGTCACACTATCTATTCCACTCAACGGGACACCATAAAACACCACGGGACACCACGGGACAATTCGGGACACCACGTCGATTTCACAATCGACCTCATTATCGATCTCATTCAACGGGACACCATGGGACACCACGGGACATCTGTCGATCTCACTATAAATCTCATTGTCGATCTCATGTTTTGGGACACCACGGGACACTTCGGTGCACCACAGCGATCTCCGTATCGATTTCAGTTTCGGTGTCAGTGTCGATCTCATTCAACGGGACACCACGGGACACCACAGGACGCCTGTCGATCTCACTATCGACCTCACTATCGATTTCAGTTTTTGGGACACCGCGGGACACTTCGGGGCATCACATCGATCCCAGTATCGGTTTCACTATCGATCACACTATGGATCTCACGATCGATCTCACTATCGATATTACGATCGATCTCATTCAACGGAACACCACGGGACACCACGGGACACCGCGGGACACCACGAGCTACCGCCGGACGGACGGACGGACGGGCGGGCGGGGGATAATTATTTGTCTTGAGTTCGCCCTAGCAGCGGCGGACACTACGGGACACCACGGGACACCGCGGGACACTGCGAGCCGTCGCCGGACGGGTGGGGGAGAATCATTTGTCTTGTATTCGCCCTAGCCACGGCGGGTTCATTCCTGTCGCGCGCCCACGCAGCTTCGCCTTGCCAGCACGCACGACACGAACGAAGCGAAACGATTTCCCGGTTGGGGGTCTCCCATCCACTGTGATCTCACCCCCCAACCTGGCCTCCGATATATTTATGCATGTGTGCGTGCCTGTCAGTCTGTCTGTCTGCTTGTATGTATGTATGCATGCATACATGCATGTATGTATATTTGTATGTATGTGTGTTTTGTACGTGGGCCAACAGGCAACCGGGGGCGGGGAGCTCGAGGAACCCGGGGAACCCGAGGAACCTCCAGGGAACGGGCACAGTAAGAATATTACGCACCAATGTTTAACCAAGCAATAAAACCTGAGGCAAGCCTACTTGGGGAAAGCGAGGACCCAACACCACAGGATGGTTGGGAAAAGCGCGATTCAGGGGGAAAGTCCAGTACTGGGGAGGGCGTTCAGGATTCTGGACGTTGAGAAGTATCCTGGAGACGGACCCAACCATATGCAGTTTTGACTACCGCCGTTGTGGAAAACGCCTTCGGTGGAGCTCATTACGGGGCCACGAATCGCTTTTGGTGGAGCTCACTACGGGGCCACGGAACGTGTGACGGGAGCGCCGACATGAGACGGGGCCGCCATGCGGGTGCTGCCGCTGGGGCCGCCCGCAGGGGGCGCGGAGGTCTGACGAAACGGGTTACATGCTGATGTAACCTGTTGCGGCCGACAGGCATTTGGATAAGCGGGAGAAGACATGCGGGTGCGGCATGCGAACGCAGCCGCTGGGGCCTTCGGTGGAGCTCCCTATGGGTCACGAAACGTGTGAGTGATGTGACAAAGTGAGGGGTGTGGAGGCATGCGAATGCAGCTACTGGAGCCTTCGGTGGAGCCCCCTATGGGTCACGAAAAGTGTGAGGGGTGTGCCAAAATGAGGGGGTGGCGGCATGCGAACGCACCCACTGGGGCCTTCGGTGGAGCTCCCTATGGGGCCACGAAACGTGTGACCGGTGTGCCAAAGTGAAGGGTGTGGCCGCATTCGAACGCAGCCACTGGGGCCTTCGGTGGAGCCCCTTATGGGGCCACGAAACGTGTGAGGACTGTGCACGTGAAGGGGGGTGGCGGCATGCGAACCATTCCACTGGGGCCTTCGGTGAAGCTCCCTATGGGGCCACGGAACGTGTGAGGGGTATGCCAAAGTGAGGGGTGTGGAGGCATGCGAACGCAGCCACTGGTGCCTTCGGTGGAACCCCGCATGGGGCCACGAAACGTGTGAGGGGTGTGCCAAAGTGAGGGGGTGGTGGCATGCGAACGCACCCACTGGGGCCTTCGGTGGAGCCCCCATTCGGGGCCACGAAGCTTTTGAGGTGTGGCAGCGGAGATGGAGGCAAATGTTTTCCTTTAAGCAAAATCGCAATACGCAGTCAACTCTCTCTCTCTCTCTTTCTCTGGGTGCGCACTCAAACGGTAACCGAACGCACACTCCCTGGTCCGGAAACGAAGCGCCAAACCTGTCACACAATTTAAGGAGGTCTGCCTCATGAGTCAGAGTTTCTCCCAGGTTTAGCAGACACGGAGCCGATGGATGGATGGCCATCCTCGGCATAGCAGACGCTCCTGTGGCGACTGCTCCCACTGAAAGCGCAAGCTCAAGAGAGAAAGAGAGATAGAGACAGAAAGAGAGAGAGAAGAGACTATTGGAACAGGACAGCTGTGTGAGACGAAGCAGCGGCAGCGGCGGAGGAGAAGAGGAGGAGGAGACACCACCGAAGCCACCACCACCAGCCAGGCCCCCAGACTTCAGGAACTCTGTCCAGGACATGAGATGCTTCTCCTTCGAAAGAGCCTGCCTGGATGCGGCCTGGGAACGACACTTGAGCTCGGGGGTCTCCCTGCGTTGAGCTACTTCGGACTCCTCATCCACTAAGATCAACTTACCATGAGCCATGGGGTCAAATCACGCGGCATTTTCTTTTGTGATATCGTCCTTATCAGACAATGCACAGGCATGCGGCCATGTGGTATCCATCTAGCATGTGTTCGGGTCCTCTCGAGGGCCTCGCTAATGATGGCCAGATTGATAGCAGTACGTCGGTCCTGGGCAATCGAAGACCCCTCCTTGTGCATCGTGTCGTATATAGACTTTGCGTCCACTACGTGTACCTGGCGCTCACGAGATCCCAGGGAACAATCTCGTCTGAGATCTGTGGTGAATGGCCCTGAAGCCCTCACGCAGTCTGGCGTGTCAACATATCTGAACACAACGTCACGATAAAGGATCTGCAGGAACTCAACTTCGGATCCAGCGGCCAGGAGAGCTGGTGCTTCTCTGGCTAAGGTCGAGGGTACCTTCCGCCGCAGCTTCGAGCTCCTCCAGCTTAACCCCGATGCCTTGACCGAACAATTGTCGAGTATACTCTGATCTGTAGCCAGAATAATCCATGCTCCCTGCGTCGGGTCTGTGGGTAGACCTTGCTCATCTTCTTGACCCTTGGTAGACCCTACTCCGCCAGCATCCGAGAATGCGACGAAGGCCATTTGAGCAGGATTGAGACGCCATGTCGTGAGGCCCGGGGACGCCGTAGCACGAAGATGTTTGACTCATTTGTTGGTGCTGGCGGCATCACCGGTGGTGGCAGATTTCAGCTTGCTGGCTAGAACACTGGCGGCACCTGCGGCCTCGGGCCTGCACTCACGACCGACCCAGTTAAACTTTCGCACCACCGATCGCATCGGGCCGTTGACAGGGGTTTGATCTCCTCAATAGGGGGCCACTTACGAACCTTACCCCTACCCCCTACGATTTCTGAGGGGGAGTGTGGGGTTCGCCGCCTTCTTATCTCCTACGGTGGTCCTCCGGCCAGCGTGCTCCACCGGCCTGGCATGACCGTCCCGATACTTCTGGAGGTTGGAAAAAGGGTTGTGGCATAAAGGAGTGTGGTGCCAATCGTGGAAATGGCGATGTGGTCTACGATAGATAGCCTCGCCAGATCCAGCCTTGACACCACACCCCTTTACACCATACCCCTTTCCTATCCTCAGAATATTTCTCGAAAGTGAGCCGAGCCTACAAGACGCCCCTGAGCCAGCTGCGGTCCTCGGCGCTGGCATTCCCTATCATGAAGTCATCGACATCGAGCATAATCATGTTGGTAATATGACCAGACGTGCCGTATCGTATCCACCAGCAGGCCTCGAGCAGGGACCGGACAAACCCGTGAGACTCCCGGCACTTTACCACCGTCCGTCGCCAGGCTACGGGGGCATCATCTAAACTGTACATACACGTTGACCAGCAACCTAATGAGTGAGCCGGAAGGAAGGTCCACGCCATCACACGGTTCAACACATATCTCGCCACCAGCTCTAGTCATCCGGTTTGATTGGCAGAACGCGTTCTTGACGTCTGCGATATCCACGAGAAGGCCTAGATTCATGACGACCTGAAGGAACATCATGATAGATGACGTCTGAGGTGTGGGAGAGTACACTTCCAGTACTCCCGAATCGGGATCTCTGTGCCCGTGCACACACCACCTTGACTTGGCAGTGGGCTGAACAAACGTGCCTGCCGCCGACTTCACCTGCGCACCATGCAACTCGAGATGATGCGCTCAGGACATGAGCGACGAGTCGCGGCCGCCTGCTTGGGCGATATTACTTCCACGGCTCCCGACTCAATCATGGCCTTCCACTCCTTCTGATGAGAAGCGTCGAACTGAGCACGCCCGTCTGGACCTAATCGCCTGAGAGAAACCTCACCACCGCGACTTGCCGCGAAAGTGCCTCCGTTTTGATCGTCGACGCTCTCGGTCGATCCTTGTGACAGACATTCCTGGACCGCCTGAGTGACCATACCACCGACGAGGCTGTTGCGTTTCGCCCACTTGACGTAGGAATTAGCCTCGGGGCGGCATGCAACGCATTCGCGCAGACACGTTGGCCCCCTCCGCGGTCCTCAGCCGCGGCCGCCGCGCGCCATCTCAGGACGGAGCGCAGCGGCCGCAGTTGCGGGCCCCGGACATGGCCTAGGCGTCAGTGCGGGCATGCCCTTCCGCAGCTTGCTACGCACTCGTAAACTCGTCTGTCAGCTGTTCCGAGGAGAGCCACGACGATATAGACTCGGAGGAGTTCTTGGCAGGGACGAGGAAAGGAAAAGCACGAGGATGGGGGGAGGCTGCTCGCCCGAATGAGCGCCATGCCGCTTAGAATTGGAGGCCCAGGGGCAGGACCCATGGCGTTGAGTTTCACCGAGCCCAAGGAGGAGGGGGAGGAGGAGGGGAGGGGGGGGGAGGAGAAGGGGGGAGGGGGAGGAGGAGGGAGGGAGAAGGGAGAAGGGGGGAGGGGGAGGAGGAGGGGGAGGAGGAGGGGAGGGGGGGGGGAGGAGGAAGGCGGCCCTCGGGCTTCGCAGGACCTCCCCGGATGCCCCCCACAGGGCCCCAGCTTTGACCCTGGAGTTCCAGATCGTCTTCCTCGCGCACAAAAATTCACCACCCACCAAACCACCCCAACCCAACCCGAAGGCTCAGATTTACCCTCGATTTCCAGTGGGGGGGGTGTCGGGAAACATCGAAAAAACACATGTGGAACCCTTACCCCCCCCAACCCGAAATTCGGGTCTTCGGGTTGGGTTGGGGTGGTCTGGTAGGTAGTCAAAAATAGGCCAGCACATGTGAAGTCGGCTCCAACCTGTTGCCACAGCCCTCAGAGCTGCCTCCGAGCCTGCAGGGTAGCGAGGGGAGGTCCCCAAGCAAGCGCCGACGATCAATGCGCACTCCCGCCGTCTCTGGCGGAGTCCCCCATGGGGCCACGAGACGTGTGAGGGGCGCGCCGCAATGGGGCACTCGGTGGAGACGGACCCCGTGGGAGCGATTGCCGGAGAAGCGTAGACGGGCCGGGGGGCGAGGGTTTGGGGGCAGGAGGTTCTGGGCAAGATTTGTTCCGCTGCGAAGGACGGGGCGGCCCTGCAGTGGACCGGCACACGAAGTACACGGCAGCAACTGCAGTCGGCGAGGCGAACCATCACGCGTGTTGCAGTCTTCAGTTGCGCGGGCTGACGGGTGGACTCGCCTCAGGAAGCCGCGCGCCGCGCCATCGACCAAAATCTAGCCTGGGGAAGGACCCAACCACATGCAGTTGTGAGTACAGTCATTATGAGTATCGTCTTCGGCGGTGTTCCCTATGGGGCCACGAACCGTGTGAGGGGTGTGCCGAAATGTGTGGCGTGGTGCACAATGCGAACGAAGACGACAGGTCTGAGTACGAGAAACTGAGCGCGAGTGAGTCTGATTGTGAACGAGTCTGCGTGCGGGCGAGTCCTGGGGCCCTCGTTGGAGCTCCCTAGGGGCCACGAAACGTGTGAGGGGCGTGCCAGAATGCGTGGTGGGAGGCATGTGGGCACTGCCACTGAGGCCTTCGGTGGGGCCCCCTGTGGGGCCACGAAGCGTGTGAGTGGTGTGCCGAAGTTGGTGTGGCGGACGCATGCGGGCGGTGGCACGGGGGCCTTCCGTGGAGCTCCCTGTGAGACCACCAAACGTGTGAGGTGTGTGTCGGAACGGGGGTGACGCCCACATGCGGACGGTGCCACTTGGGCCTTAGCTGGAGCTCCCTGTAGGGCCACAAAACTTGTGAGGAGTGTCGAAACGGGGGTGACGCCCACACGCGGACGGTGCCACTGGGGCCTCAGCTGGAGCTCCCGATGGAGCCACGAAACGTGTGACGGGCGTGTCGAAACGGGGCTGACGCCCACACGCGGACGGTGCCGCTGGGGCCTTAGCTGGAGCTCCCTATGGAGCCACGAAGCGTGTGAGTGCTGTGTCGAAGCGTGGCTGACGCCCACATGCGGACGGTGCCACTGGGACCTTAGCTGGAGCTCCCGATGGAGCCACGAAGCGTGTGACGGGCGTGTCGGAACTGGTGCCGTAGCTGGAGCTCCCTATGGAGCCATGAAGCGTGTGATGGGTGTGCCAAAACGGGGCTGACGCCCACATGCGGACGGCGCCACGGGGCCCTTAGCTGGAGCTCCTTATGGAGCCACGAAGCGTCTGAGCGGCACGCCGCATTTGATGGCGATGATGGTGACGATGACGGCGATGATGATGCTGCTGATGGTGATGGTGATGGTGATGGTGATGGTGATGGTGATGGTGATGGTGATGATGATGATGACGATGATGATGATGACGATGATGATGCTGATGATGAGGAGGAGGAGGAGGAGGAGGATGATGATGATGATGCTGCTGCTGCTGATGATGATGATGATGGTGATGGTGATGGTGATGGTGATGGTGATGGTGATGATGATGGTGATGGTGATGGTGATGGTGATGATGATGATGATGATGATGATGATGATGATGATGATGATGATGATGATGATGATGATGATGTCGTTGATGATGACGGCCATGATGATGGTGGTGATGGTGATGATGACGATGATGACGATGATGCTGATGCTGATGCTATTAACGTCGATGTTGATGGCGATGATGACGATGATGAGGATAATGGTAATGACGATGAGAGGAGGGACGACGGGAAGGAGGAAGGTGGAAGAAGAACGCGGTGCGCTGTCTCTTCCAAACGAAGACCCAACACCACAGGATGGTTGGGAATAAAGCCATATAACATGTTAGTTGGATGCGTTTGTTATTTGCAGCCGTAGTGCTTGGCATTCTTCTGGTTCTGTGTTTACGTAATCATTAAATAATTGTATCCGAGGGATTCGTGTTGCTCATTAGATTGAATTCCGTCTGTGAAATGATTGACAATATGAGCGATTTGTTGATACCTGCGCAGCTATATCCCAGGGGACGAGGCCCCGTGGCCGCGCCCAGGCACTTCCACGGGGCATGGGAGGACCAGGCCTCCAGGGACGCCCCCAGACGGCCCCAGGCAGTCCCGAAACGTGCTGGGACGGCCCCAGGGGCCTCCAAGACGGTCCAATGGAGTCCACAGTCACCGAGGCACCGCCCCAAAACGCCCAAGGTGGCCCCTAAGCGGCCCAAGAACATTCCAAGGCGCTTCAAGAGGTTCCAACAGGTGCCGGCGCTGGCGCCAGGGGAGGGGGGGTGTTTGAACCCCCCCCCTTCGGCGCCAGTGCGGGGAGGATTTTGAACCCCCCCCCCTTCCCCTTGGGCTGTCATCGTCGCTGTGTCCCCGCCGTCGGCGCTGCTGGCGGCCGCCGGCGCCGGCGCAGGGGGGGGAGTCAAACCCGCCCCCCTTGGGAGGGGGGGGGTTCGGAAGGGGGGGGGTGGGGGGGTGGGGGGGAGGGGAGTCCCCCCGGTTTTGATCGACGGCGCCGAGTGTTGGGGGGGGCCCACCCCCTGGTTCGAAACGCGCCGCCGAATGTTCCCAAGGCAAGCGCCCGTGAAACGCGTTCTCTCCGATGTTTGGGTCCCTAACAAGCGTTGGCGCCAGGAGCCCATGCGCCACGCAGGGGCCATTTTGACCCGACGCATTCGATTCGGCATCCGTTCCGGCTGGCCCAGTCCGATCTAGTTCTGCTGTCCCGACTGCCCGAGCAGGCCCGATGCTTGCGTGGCGCTGCTATGCATCCTCGGCGCAGCCGATCTGGTCCGACTTGTCGGCCCAGTGCCCAGGCGGCCCGGTCCGAGTTCCTGAGTCGATGTGTGGCGGAGCTTGCCACGCTTTCCTGATGGGGGCAGGGGAGCGGCACAGCTGGGGGGTGCCTCTGGGGGTCAGTGCAAACGGGGGTCAGCCAGAGGTCCGGACTTTGCAGGATCCTGCAGGGACGGTCGCATTGACCCGGGTTTGGGCGCAGGACTCTGCAGGATCTTGCAGGATCCTTCGCATTGACCCGGGCTTGGGCGCAGGATCTGGCATGATTTGCAGGATCCTGCAAGGCTTGACTGACCTGGGTCTGGAGTGACCCGGGTCAGAAGATCCCCGACTCAGAAGCTCGACGCTGATCGCACCATTAGGTTCGTTTTGATGGAAGCCTTGAATTTCACTTTACGTTTTCTGTTTTGGGGGGGCGCTTAGCGAGTTGTAGCGGCGAAGTGGGGGGTGAGGGATGGACAGTTGGCGCGGAGCGCCTGCTGTCAATTGCCACCAGTCGGTTGATTTGCCACTTTCTGTCACGATGTGCCGCTAGGCCACCAACGTCTTGATGAATCGAGGCTTCCTAACAAAACAACAAACGTAATGCACCCCACATGGAAGAAGACATAGGGGCTGCGCTCGTTCAGCCCAGAACTCCGACGTCGTGATTATTTCAGGACCTGGGCACCTCTGGATTTTTTTGGAAGGCTGCTTCCGCGCGGCCGCGAAGGGCAGTGGCGCGCGGCCGCGGTTGCCGCCCCCGCACCGCAGGCGAACGATGCGCTGCGGCCCGCAAGATTTTACGACAAAATGTGGATCCGAGGTCCACTTTTGGCTTTGCGACAAAAGACTTTACGAGATTTTACGACAAAATGTGGATCCGAGACTTTACGACAAAAGATCCAAATGTGGATGTGGATCCGAGATTTTACGACAAAATGTGTCTTTTGGCTCGTTCACTTCCCCAGGACCAGATTCTCATCGCCAGAGGCCGATCCGGCAGCGGGCCATGGTTCAGGAGGCAGCTTCGATCTACAATCACTGGTGTGACAATGACAACGTAGAGCGAGAAAAACGGCTGCGAAACAAACATCCATGTGGGGAAAACGAGGTGGACAGGGAATGGGATATTCATCGAAGGGAATGATTGTCTCCAGAAAATTGTCCGCGATGTGGCGGGGCCAGTGAAAGCGAGCTGGATGAGTAGAGAAGGAGTGACATATTGGTGGAAGAGAACTGTCCAAGGACAGAAGCAGACATGGTTCAACAGAGCGAGGCGACGTTGACACACGAGGATTGGCGGAGGGAGGAGTCCATGAGAATAGTGGATTGTATTGACTGATTGGTAGTGACGGGAGTGCCCTTGGAAGGACAGACTGAGCAGGAGGCCCCTCAGGTCTTCGCCGTTGTCGACGAGGGCGGTGAGAAGGTGGCAGTGTTCAAGCCGGCTGGCCGAGAGCACTTCCACAGGCGCTGTTCACATGATCCAGGGGAGTCACCTGGGGCGGGGAGGGTTAGGAGGGAGGAGGACGGGAAGAAGGATGGAGAGTACGTTGCTGGAGCGGCACGATTGGAGCCTTGGGTGCGCCTTGCAGTGCCAGGGCATACTTCGAGGTGGAGGGGAAGGGGGAATATGATGAAAAGGAGGAGGGGGAGGAGGTGTTAGAAGGTAAGGCTGCGACTGGATCAGAAGCGTACGCAGAGTTACAACGATTACCATATTCTATTTGTTTTGGCTCAGGTATTGATCAGTGGAGCGTTCGCTTTGATCCGCTGTGAAAATCATGTCACCGTTCCGTTCCCGCGCAGTTCCTTCTCCAGGATTTGCATGGTAGCGGAGCGAGTTTAGTTACAGCAGCAGCAGCAGCCGCGGCACCAGCCCCCGCTGCAGTTGGAGATCCAATGCCGGAGTTCAAAAGTCCAGCTCAATCTCAACTTTGCCAGGTTGTGCGAGGCAGCGCATTATTGTGGAGACCACGGTTGCGTGAAAGTGGCGCGGAGGGCCAATCATGCAAGCATGAGGGAATTTATCCAGTTGCCTGCGGCAAGTATCCGCCGCCATGCCAGTCTGGTGGTCTCGGTGGCAGCTGTTCGAACCGATGAGGACGATGCTGATGACGATGACGACAAGATTGATACGAGGAAACAAGAAGATGGGGAGGATTGTGTCGGACGATTTGGATGAATAACGTGATGATGATGATGATGATGGTGGTTATGATTATGATGGTGATGTTGAGAAGGAAGAGGATGGGGATAAGGATGATGATGAATCTGGTGATGTTGCTGATGATGCACATGACGACGATGATGGTGATAATGATGACGACGATGAGGATGATGATGATGATGATAATGATGATAATGCTGGTGATGGTGATGATGGTGCCGATGATGCTGCTGATGATGATGCTGTTGAGTATGATGAATATGATGATGATGCTGCTGATGATGATGATGTTGTTAATGATGATGTGGATGGTGACGATGATGATGACGATGACGATGACGATGACGATGACGATGATGATGATGATGATGATGATGATGATGATGATGATGATGATGATGATGATGATGATGATGATGATGATGATGATGATGATGATGATGATGATGATGATGATCGTGTGGAGGATGAGGTGGGCGATGACGAGGATGGTGTTGATGATCATGAGGATGACGACGATGACGGTGGTGGTCATGGTGATAGGGGATGATGATGATGACGAGGAGGAGTAGGAGGAGCAGGAGGAGGAATAACATAATAGCCGTCACTTGTGACACCTTTCGTCTTCACTTTTGAAGGAGTTCTCGTGGACCTCATTTCAGTTGTCTTAGGTTGGCCTGAGCTCCTGCAGGGCAGTCTTGGGGGTCCATTGGGGCCCTCTTGGGCCGTCAGGGGGCTCTCTTGGGCCGTCTGGGGTTCCCTTGGCCGTGCGGAGGGTGCCTTGGGGCCGTCGTGGGGCCATCTTGGCGCCGTGTTGGGCCGTCGAGGGGTCCTCTGAGGCCGTACTGGCTCCCTCCAGAGGCCGTCTACAGCCAGCTTGGGGCCGTCCTGGAGGCCTCTTGGACCATCATGGGCGCCTCTTGGGCTATCTGGGGGCTTTCATGGGGGCCTTTTGGGGCCAGCTTGGGGGCGCCTTGAGCCACAATGGACTGCCCGCAACCCGAAAAACGAGAATGCGAAATTCCTTAACATACGTAGACTCTAAAGGAGGCCGGGGCAAAGGCGAGAGAGCGAGCGTTTGTCCGCGGCCGTTTGTGCGCAAACGGCCAGCCGCCAAGATATGACTGCGCCTCATCGCGAGACACACGACTTGCCATTGGGACCGAAAACATGTTCGCTTGACATGGCCCGTCGCTCCCGCGACGATCTCCTACCTCTGGGACTATCGCTACTACGGTACAAAGGCGTTGAATATGGGCTTCGCCTTAGGCGAAGCGTATGGTTGGGCCTCCCAACCCCCTTCAAACTTGGTAGCGGAGCTGGCCTATGGTAGTCAGCTCTGGCTTTACTCCGCACCATCCACTGCATTATCTGGTGGACTTCTGACATAGTGGAACATCCGGCTGCGCGCGGGGGAATGTACATATCTACGCACAACCGCAATCACACTTGCAGTGCTACCTCCGTTCAAGTGGAGGCCTCTTACATGAGTCCGACCTTTCTGCGCTACTGCACTCCTGAGGCCCACCCTCTTATTTCAAGTAGACAGCTTTTTGAAGACACGATGCATGGTAACATGCGATACGATACTGCGCCGCCTCCACCCCCGCGCAGGCGAACGACGACGTCACATCATAACCCACAGCCGCAAACATCCGACCACGACTTAAGAGGCCGTTGGATTGGTCGGAGGTGAGGGGGGTGGAACGGAGAGCCCCCCTACCGGGAAATCGGTTTCGGTTTCGTGTTCGTGCGCGCCGCGCGTGCGGGCGAGGCGAAGCTGCGTGGGCGGCCGAGAAGTGTCCCGCCTCTGGCTGCGGCGCGGCCGGACCAAAAGTTCCCTGTCCGGGGACTGGTGGCGCGCGGTGTCCCGACGGTGTCCCGCTGGTGTCCCGTCGGTGTCCCGATGATGATGATGATGATGATGATGACGATGTTGTTGATGATGATGATGATGATGGCCATGGTGGTGATGATGATGGTGTCCCGACGATGATGATGTTGATAATGCTGATATTGCTGATGGTGGTGATGGTGTACCGATGATGATCGTGATGTTGATGATCATGATGATGTTGGTGGTGATTGTATGATGATATTATGATGATGATGATGATGCTGGTGTCCCGATGATGATGATGATGTTGATGATGATGCTGTTGCTGATGATTGTGATGCTGCTGATGATGGTGTCCTGATGGTGATGTTGATTATGATGATGATGGTGGCGATGTTGGCGTCCCGATGATTATGATTATGCTGTTGATGATGAGGATGGTGATGAGGTGGTGATGATGATTTGGATGATGGTGGCCCGATGATGGTGATGTTGATGTCGATGATGATGATGATGGTGTCATGATGATAATGGTGGCGATGATGATGGTTTCCCGATGATGATGATGTTGCTGATGATGATGTTGCTGATGATGGTGATGGTGTCCCGTTGAGGATGATGTTGACGATGATGTTCATGACGAGGATGATGATATGATGGTGATGGTGGTGTTTCGATGATGATGGTGTCCCGATGATGATGATGTTGACGATGATGCTGGTGACGATGATGGTGTCCCGATGATGATGTTGACGATGATGATGATGGTGAGGATGAGGATGGCCATGGTGGTGATGATCATTGTGTCCCGATGATGATGATGCTGCTGTTGCTCATGATGATGGTGTCCCGATGATGATGTTGACGTTGATGAGGATGATGTTGATGATGATGAGATGATGATATGATGATGATAATGAGTGTGTCCCGATGATGCTGATGATGGGGTTGATGATGATGCCTTTGATGACCATGGCGATGATGATAATGGTGCCCCGATGGTGATGGTGCTGGCGATGATTACGATGATGGTGTCCAGATATGATGATGGTCTTGATGATGAGGATGATGATGAGGTCATGACGACGATTTTGAGGATGGTGGCCCGATGATGATGCTGATGTTGATGATGATGATGAAGGTGTCCCGATGATGATGACGGTTTGATGATGATGATGGTGACGAGGATGTTGGTGCCCCGATGATGATGATGTTGATGATTAAGTTGATGATGATGATGTCCCGATGATGATGTTGATGATGGTGTGCATGATGATGATGAGATGATGATGGTGGTGTTCCGATGATGATGATGGTGGTGCCCCGATGATGTTGTTGATGATGCTGATGGTGGCGATGATGGCGCCCACATGATGGTGATGGTGATGATGATGATGATGTTGGCGATGATGGTGGTGAGGTGCTGATCAGGGTGATGGTGTCCCGATGATGATGAATATGATGTTGATGACGGTGATGATGATGATGGTGACGTTGATTGTGGGATCGGTTTTGATATCGGTAGTGAGATCGATAGTAAGACCGAATGTGAGATAGGTTGCGATATCGATTGTGATATTGATACTGGGATCGATTGTGATACCGATGGCCGCATCGATTGCGAGATCGAATGAAACAGATCGAGAAATATCGATTGTGAGATCGATCGAGTGAGATCGATCGAGCGAGACCGATAGTGATATCGATAGCGGGGCCGATAGCGAGACCGACCGAGTGAGACGTTGGTTCCCCCCCGAACCTCCTTATCACCCGAAGGGTGGTCGTATAGGTATTGCCACATGTTGCGTCCTATGGGTCGCTATCGGACGTGCTGTTGGGCACGTCCAGCGCGGCGGGGACGACGCGCGCGCTGCCGGCCCCCACTGGGGCCCCGCCTGTAGCTTCCCTTTTCCGCGAATTCGCTCGCGAGGTGCGCGCCTGGATCAACGTGACTACAGGACTACAGGCAACGTGATCCCCTCTCAACAGGCCGCGGGCGTGGTCTGGGAGGCCTCGCAATGGCCGTGGCCATGAGGGCACCTTCCGCAATCATTAATTTTGGCGCGAATGTTGGCGGTCGCCGCACCGCCGGCGCCACCTGCATCGCGTTCCCCCCCAGCGCGAAGTTTGAAAATCTAGAGGGGGAACGCCAACTGAATGCGGGAACGGCTCTCGTCGACTTTCGCGTCCATGCGGGAGAGCGGATCGACCGGGCGTTCGCCCGCTGTGAGATTACACGGTTTGAGGCCACAGCCGCGGGCTTCAACATTCCCAACTTCCAGATCCTAGCAGTTACCTTATTCAGAGATCCGGGTGTTGGTACATCGCGCGCGCAGCAAATACTACGACCACTACACCGCCAAATGCCAGGACATTAGCAGCAGTTCGACACTCTGCCAGAGCGCACGAGGTCTCACGCCCGCATTGTTGAGCGAACCCCTCGCAACATTGGCGGTGTATTTAGCCGCGGCCATCGCGCCGAAACCTTTCATTCCGACACTGATGCAAGGCAGCCTGCGAGCGAACAATTTCCGGAACGACGATCCACAACCGACCGAGGCCGCCACCTTACTAAGCCAACAAGGTGGCCAGCCTACGGGGTCGCAGGACTCCTGGGCTCACTACCAGGGACCGTCGGCAACGGCGGCCCCTGCTCAAGCCGCTACCCTGTTAGGTTCTGCGGGGCAAACCGCCGAATCCGAATTTGACTCTGGTACCGACGCCGACGCCTCATCGGATGAGGGGGCTGGTGCCCTGGACTACTCCGACATGCCTGTGTATCTCACCGAAGAGCAGCAGGCGCAGTGGTTATTCCTAGGATACAAGAAACACAAACGCCCATGGAAACGATTTATGAAGAAACCAATTTTGCAAGGCGCGACGCGCGGCCCAGCGGGCGCCTAGGTCGAAGGGCAAGGGCAGAGGCATAGGTAGAGGCAAACGACGGAGATCGCATGGCAGAGGTGCGCCGGCATTCTGGGCATCCCCTACGGGGCCACAGTGCGAAGAAATCTTCCTGGGGACAGGTTGGGGCCATGGGCGCGCCTCGGGGCAAGGGCGAGGGGCGCCGGGGTAACCCGAAAGACGCCAATGGGAAAACCATCGGATGTTATATCCGCCATACTGCGCAACATTTTCGTCGCGAGCGCCCCCAAGGCGGTGGGGGGGGGCAGGGGTTCGTCGATGAATTTGGCTCAAACCGATTCGGACATTCAGCGTGTCGATTGGGAGACGCTTCTCCACTGCGGCTGCCCACCTCATGGCCGAGAGGCATCTGAGCGCCAGCGTGTCCCTTCGAGAGATATGCCGACGAGCACTTCGAGGAGATCTACGCTGGCCGCGACGAGATCAACCTGGCGGACTGGTTGGGCATTCCTATCGCGGGACGACCTGCGCATGTCGAGTTCGTCGAGGAACGCCACGCGCCCGCCGACTCGGATCACGAGATGTCGGGGGCACCTGCGGACTCCGATGCAAGGGCGCCGGCTACGGAGGAGGAGCTTCAACTGGTGCTTCGACCGCAGGTCATTGGCAACCCTGCGCACGGGGAGCCCAATGGCGACGACGATCCTCTGCGGGGCAACCCGCGCGATGCAAGCGACCTCTCCGAGCGCGTGCAATGCGAACTCGGACGTGGCGAAGGCTCCCGCTTCACGCTCGTGCAGCGCGACTGGCCTACAAGCCGTCCAGTTTGGAGGCGAGTATATCGCACCGGTGACGACGATAAAGACTTGGGAGCTCAGAGCCATGATCCACGACATCATGGGCGGAGTCACTCGCGCAGGCGTTCACGCGCTCGTTCCAGTGGCGCGCAGCGCCCGCGAACGCCTGATCGGAGGATTCCAAGAACTCCACCCAGAAGGGAACGCCCGCGGGGAAGCCCACCGCAGGACGACGATCGCCCAGGTGAGCCCGAAGGCCCGCGCCCGCGTCGACTTGTCAGCTGCGAGGGTCATGGGCTCGCCCGCCAGTATGTCTCAGCAGCAGAGGTGCGGCGTTGGCTCAACCGAGGTTCCACCGAGCACGACGTCCGCTATTGGCATTCACTCCACCGGGTGACGCGGGATAATCGTGGCAAAATCGTCCGCGCCAACTGATGTTGCGGCACCGAGTCGGCCCCCGCGCTTGAGAAGAGGGGCGCAAAAAGTGCCATCATTAAGGATTGAGAGGAATGTCGAGGCCAGGTCCGCAGCTGCGAGCACTTTGCGGACCGCAGACCCGACTGTCCGACGGGGCGCCCTTCAAGGGGCCCCAACTTTGAAGACTCCGTGGGTCTGGCCCCGCGGAGGCGGCCTGGGGCGCAGGGCGTGTCCGACCTGCATTCCCAGTGAACTACGTTTGACCAGAGATGATTACCAGCCGCTCATTGAAAATGCGGTAAAACGCGTTGAGCAACAGTGGGAGAACGTCGATGAATATCACCGCCTCCAGCGATTCAATCGAGGACATCATGAGACGATGCCGGCGGCGTCATCTGCGGGGCAACCCGCTTCTTCTACTCGCGAAGGTGCTGGCAATTCCGAGGCTGACAGAAATGATGATAATCCTGTCCCTGCTCCAGCAGATGGCCCAACTATCAGCTCCTGCTCCTGATTCGGAGTATGCCTTCGAGACCGACAGCAGCGATCCAACGGAAACAGAAATATACATTTGCCAAGATAACAGAGGACATGGACATTGCATCAGGTGTGGCACTTGCATGTCATAGCGGAAGAATTGGCCGGGTAACCTGCAGGATAATCAACGAATTGGACGAGGGGCGATATGAATTGGATTGTAAGAGCGGGGCTAAGACCAATAACATGACACTCTACAGGCCGACGCGCAATAATCCGCGAGGCAGGCCATCGCCCCATGATGCGGGGGAACCCGCCGCTCATTCCAGCGCGGGGGCGCCCGCTGAGAGACCGCTCAAGGTCCTGGCGCCCGCGCGGAGAGAGAAGCTTGGCGAGGAGACGGGAGTTGATTTGTCTGGATCACCAAGTTCCCCAAAGTCAAGGTCACCAGCTCCAGCGCCACCCGCGCAGAAGAAATGAACTGGCTCAGCAGAGGCCGACCCTGGAAGTAATCAACCACAAAGAGCTGCGGGGGAACCTGCCCGCAGACGACGCCCCAGGGGGCCAGCGGCGGCTGCCGCGGCGTCAGCGTTCCAGGGCGGCAGCGCGCCCGAGCGAAGGGAACCTGTAGCCCTTCGCGGCCCCGCGCCTGGCAGGCCCCATAGGGGGGCTGGCTGGGCGCCATCAGTGGAAGGTGCATCCAGGGCACGCCCCTCGCAGCCAGATGACGATGAGACGGCGCCCCAGACTGCGTCCAAGGCATCAATCAGGCTGCAGGGGCCGCTCCGAAGATTGCCAGATGCCATCCGCAGCACCAGCCGCGGGCACCCGCTGAACCGTCATTTGCGTCTGCGGTGCAACCTGCTACTATTCCTTAATTAAACAATGGAAGCGGGCGGCTCTGGGAGTCCCTGGGCACTCCTCAGCAGATGATGGTCGGCCCAGCATACAAACCCCTCGCCGACGTACTGCCGCGCACGCTGATGCAGGTGCTCTCGAACGCCAGCGCGTCCGCAACTATTTGCGGGCACAGCCTGCCCTTGGCTGCAGCTCTGAGGCCGAATACCTGTCGAGGACGCTCTACAGTGCGGACGAGAGTTCAACGCTACCGAAGGAAAGAGATCAGCGCCACTGTAGAGAGTGGCTCACCATAGCCACTCGGCACAAGCCATTTCACATAGACAAGGTCTCGTCTCGGTTTACGGACAGTGCCACCTCGTTCGACGAGTTCGACGGCTGGGTTGGCCTCAGAGACATGCAGGAAAATTGACCACCGAAGAGACACGAAGACTGGCACGTTCATCACCTGGACGCCATCGAGACATGCATTCGAGGTAGGCACTGGGCATGCCAAGGACTAGCCGTGCCTAGAATATTCGAGACGGTCGACAATTCTGGCATGCAGGAGAAACGACTCCAGGTAAAGAAGGCTGAATTATGCGGGGAAGCCCGCCCGACGCATTTCTTGCGGCACAGCAGTGGACGCAGCAGCCCAGGCATCAAATGTCCAGGGTCACTGTGCTCTCGAGTAACATACCTGACTGAACCGTGAGCGCCGCGCTACTTCACGCACGGGACCCAATGGGCGAGCATCCCGAACATATTGCACGTCGGTCTGTCCTGCCGTAACGACGACAATCCTCAAGGGGCGGGCAGGCAGATGATCCATGGATGCTCGTACTTACCTGGACATGGTCGGATTCACTCAGGCTTGCGGATGGACTCCGACGATTTGATTTTGGTGAGCCTCAAGAACCTGTTTCGCGACAACATCCCGGTCTAGTGGTCTGCCAGCGACATCATCATGAGTTCGGGTGCCAGCGGCCGGATCCCAGTGAGTCACCTTGTCCAACTTATCGGCATCCATCATAACGCTGTCCAGTGCATGTACGACCGAATTGGGCAATAATGGGCCAACGAATTGTATATTGACACTCAGCGGGGTGACCCGTCAAGGTCCAAGTTTGCACCGAAGGAGTGGTTCGAGTGCGCATTCGGTCTTTCCACGCTAAAGGGGCGGATGGTGCCGTGCACTCCCTGCAACCTGCGTGTCCCCATGCTGACACCTACGTCGGAGGTGCAGCATACCTCGATATTCATGATGCAAGAGGTGCATCAGGCAGGGGCACCTGCAGGCCGCTCGGATGGATCCCGAATTCAAGCTCAGAGCGCCGATGCGTCTGGCATGACGCCCAGTGGAGTTACGCCGAATGACGAGCTCTATGCGAAAGACCCGCGGCGTAACCAGGCACGACAGTTGCCTGCACCTGCGGGGCAACCCGCTGCATTCGCGCCCATGGGCAGGACCGCGACCCCATTTGGCACCCCACAGAGTGCCGGGAGCACACATAGCTTGCAGGCCAGACCTCAAAGCATCAGGATGGTTCCACAGCTCTACCAAGCCTTGCAGGCCACATCGCCCTTTGCATCTCCACGTGCTGCCGCGGTGCAAACTGCCGTCGCGGGCCAGGAGGCTGCCCGGGGGACCGACGGCCTATTGGTTGCGGCAGTGGATGCACAGGCAGATGCAAGAGGCCATGGAGAGCATGAGGCGGGATGGAAAAAAGTTCCCGAACGCCGACTGGACTCCGCCTTGGGGGTGTGTTCCGGATGTTAACCCATCGCCGCCGTCTAAACAGGTATGGGTACACGCCAGCGTTTTTCAGCCGTCCGATCTATGATCCGACGGCCGCCGAGAGACCAGTGGCACCACGCATGGATTCAGACCCAGATTTGCTCCAGCACGCGCAAGAACAGCTCGGCCGAGTAGCGCCTCGGGCCGAGCGGGGCCTTCTCCAAATGCGTCCGACATGGGGCGGCAGCGAGGGCTCTCATATCTGAAGTTGCACGCGTCGTGGACGAAAAACGCCTGCCGAAGCGCCGCAGCCTAACCTCCGGCGCGAACTTGCCTCCGACCCCGCCGAAGCGTCTCGCCGCATTCGCGCGGGCGGCGCGGGGGGCGCGGCGACCTTGGCCGGGGCAGTTGGCGCAAAAATGCGGGGGGCGGTCGCCCGTGGCGACGCGCTCCCCGAGGCCCTCCTCGCAGTCGACGGGGGGCCCATCCTAGAAGAGGAGTTCGCCGACAACGCGCTCGCGCGCGCGTCGATCCAGGTTGCGAAACCAGGCCAGCGCGACGACGGCTGGCACGCAGACGGCGGCTGCCCCTTGCTTCTTGCGTCCGCGGCGCTTGTCGGGGCCCGCGCCGCGCAAGTGCGGATGGGCGGGGGGGCGAGAAGAAGTCGATTTCGCGCAGGAGTCTGCGCGGGGAACCTGTGCGCGCTGGACCACGACGTGCGCCGCCACGAAGAGTGTTCGTACACTTTCGACCCAGCTGCTGCAACGGCGCAGGGCCACGCTGAAGCAGCAGCAGCCGACAGCTGGCTGCAAGTCGCCGCCATGATCCGCTCCTGCGCGTTTCGGAATGTGAGGGCACGCAAGATCAATGCCACGCTTGGCCGAGTAGTTGGCCGAGATCCCAGTGCGTCTCCCTGACCTAATGGCGGCGCTGGCAGTAGCATATCGGGCCGATCTTGTGAATGGTGGTCTCACCGATTAGGCCCAATGCGACGCTGGCCTTGCTGGCACAGTATGAACTGCGGATGATTCACAAACGACTCAGGCCCTTTCCACCTGCCTTCCCCCATCCTCCGCCGAAGGTCGGTGCTCATCCGGCGATCCGGGATAATGATGATGATGACGACGATGATGATTGATGACGGTAGTGCGAGGAAGAGGAGGTGATGATGCTGATGATGATGATGATGATGTTGATGACGATGGTGATGATGCTGATGCTGATGATGATGATTGAAAGGAATGTGGATATGAATGGGCGACGGAAAGCTTTCGAAAACCGGTCGCGTCAATTGAGTCGACAAAGCCCGTATTACCGACAGTCAGAAGAGGAAAACGAGGAGGAGGAGGAGGAGGAAGAAGACGAGGAGGAGGAGGAGGAAGAGGAGGAGGAGGAGGAGGAGGGGGAAGAGGAGGAGGAGGAGGAAGAGGAGGACGACGACGCTGACGAACGCGAGGGAGGAGTAGGAGGAGGAGCCTCCTGCCACGCCGCCGCCGCCGCCTCCCCACCTTTTTCCCAGGATTCAGCATTTATCTGATCGATCCGACGCTATATGGACTCTAGCCAGTTCAATCCGATTAGGTTCCAGTGTTCCGACGAACCGACGCGGCCAGATGTCGCATGGCGGCCGATCCGATTCGATTCCGCCTCAGTTCCGAAACGGCCCGAACCGACGCGGATTTCGATCTGATCAGATGTCTTGCTTTGATGTTGACTGGTCATGCCCCACCGAAGACGACGACGAGGAAGGAACAGGAGGATGAGCCTCCCGCCACATCGTCGTTGCCGCCGCCCCTCCCCCCAGATTTTCGACGTCGTGATTTGTTCACAACGTGTATCGCCAGAGGTCTTGACGCCTTCCGCTGGGACGGGCCTTTCATCCAGCGCCGTTTTCTCACAGCCCCGAATCCTGTCAATGGCCTCATAGAGTCGAAAATTTCAAAACCACAAGAAATACGATGTCGTGTTTGGTTTTGTTTTCAAAGGACACGATGGGGCTGGGATCCCGCAAACATGATCCGCTGAAGATCGGTCCTCAAACCCCTCCTGGGGCCCAACATGGAGAAGGACCTCGATCCTCGGACTTCGATTTTCCGTCGTGATTCGATCAGGCGCGGGCACTCCGACGATGTGAGCTTTTTCAGTGCGCGGCCGCCGAGGTCCCGACCCCTTCGTTCGGGGTAGTTTCGCCGCACGAGAGCCATTTTGAATGGTCCTCGGGACCCGATGACCGGCTCCAGAGGCCGAAAACGCCAGGGTAAACAAGCAGCAGTACTTCGGACGTCTCGGGGGGCGGGGCCTACAACAGCATGCGGAATTTGTTTATCTGGGCCCGAGGACCCGCCGCGCTGCCCACTACTGGGCCGTCCTTGGACGTTCCGCGTGTCCGTCTGTCTGTTTGGGGGGGCGGGGCCCCCCCGAAGGCGGGACCTGTTCCCGGGCCAGGGCGCCATCCGCGAGGAGGCCGCCTACATCATCGACCGCCTCTGCGGCGGCGTGGCGGGCCTGCCGATCACTGCGCGCACGACCCTGGAGGCAGGCCTCTCTTCCCCTCCCTGCCGCGGGCGCGGCTGGAGGGCGAGGCGGTTTGAGGATCGAGGCTCGGGGATCGAGGCTCGAGGTGTTTGGACCTTTCTGGTCTGGCCAGAACGCACCTCGGGACGGGTCCAGGGGGTCGAACATTGCCTGGATGAGGCGGATAAGGACACAGGAGCTTTCGGGGAGGGTCGGGTGTTTTCGTTGGCTCGTGCAGGCCTTCTCGCCTCAGGATGCTCTCCAGCAGCTGCGCCTCGCTGAGAGCATTGAAGGGGTGACCGAATCGTTTCCCACATTCCTTTCTCGAACGACCGCCTGAGGCCTGCGTTGTGGCATTTTACGAGCTTCCTCGTCGCCACAGCTGAATTCGCCTGGGAATTCTTGCCAAACCCACCGGGGGAGAGGTCTCGTGGCCGAAAATCGGCACCCGGCCAAGCAGTCAGAGAGCGCGCGGTTGAGGGAGAAGGATCTTTCCGCCCCGTGCACGGCCGCGGCCGCGGGCAGTGGCAGCCGCCCAGCGCCAACGTTGAGGGTGCACCAGGAGCACGCGCACTCGCATGCCAACAACATGGCTAGATCACAGCAGCTTCAGCTTTATCGCCACGTCCCCGTGCACCGATTTCCCATCTGTCAACTTGTTGAGCGCAGCCGCAGCTTTCCCCGAGGGAGCCTGACACTCGCGGGCGAAGCTCGACGCACTGCGCGATCCCAGCGCGCCACAGGTGAGGCAGACGACGACAGCATCTTACGCACCAGCTGCTGCTCGCTTTGCGGCCGCACCCTCACGAGGCGGTGCGGCCGGCGCACGCCGCTGCGATGGGCGGCGTTCAGGTCGAGGGTTGCCGCCAAGATATTGCCCAGGCCGACTTGATTCCATCCAGCGGCACAGCGCACACCACCGCTTGCCCGCGGGCCCGTGCAGCTGGCACTGCAGCGGCGGCGCCACTGGGGCAGCAGCCACGGCGTGCGGCGCAGTGCGGTTGGCGTTGCCCTTGCGGTGCGTGGTGTCGGCGCCACCCATCGCCGAGCCAACCGAGGAAACTCACACCGCTACTCCCTCCACTATCCTCTCGCCGTGGAGCAGCTCAGGCCGCTTGCGTGAAGAAGCCTCGCATGGGCCGCCGCCGACTTGGCCGCTTGTTGCGCCAGCTTGTTGCGCCGCGTGCATTGGGCTTTGAGCCAGTGGATCGCGAGGTCCTCCGCGGTCAAGCCCCCGAACTCGTCGACGAGCCGCGACACCTCCCTCCACAAGTGCGACCAGGCGTACACGTGCGAACGCGTGCGCTCCCGACAGCCTACCGTGAGGCCCAGGAACACGAGCTTGGAGTTGACCACGGCGGTGATGGGCGGCACCGCGTAGCGCAACGTGGCGAGGACCGCGCTCAACTCGCCACCATTGCTTGCCATGAAAGGGCCAGTCATCATGCCCGAGACTCCAGTCAAGAAGACCTCGCAGTCAGACAGCGGCGCGATGACGGCCGGGCCCACGCTCGTGAACTGGGATTGCTCGCCCTCGAGCGTAGAGCCGTCCAGGAGTAGATCGCCAGATGGCTGCACGCCGTCGCCGTTGCCGAACCAGCAGACCGCGTCGGACCGTGGTGGCTTCACGAGCCCTTCCTGCGCTGGCCACAGCGCCCGCTCCAGGAGGCAGTGCACCTCGGGAAGGTCATCAGCACGCTGCCGCGGTAGCCGCAAGCGCTCGGGCAAGCGCAGCACCTCCAGACATCCTGCGCAGTCGCAGTGCCAGTGCAGCAGCGTGCCAGGCTCTCCGCACAGCAAGCAGTCCTCATCTTGCGCAATCCTTGCGCAATGCTTCCACTGACCATCGGCGACAACCAATGCTAAGTAGCCGCGTTCTGAGGGCGTGAGCCGCACAACCGTGCCAGCAGCATTATGTGGGCCCTATTGGCCAGCGCCCAGCATCACGCCGGCGCTCTGTGATCTTGAAAGCTCCTTGGCAGCACCGGGAAGGTTACCGAACCCCCGGGCGGCACTGCAACGTCACCGCCCTCCGCGACCTGCGCTTGCACGTTGTTGCTGTAGACACCCTTGCGGCTAACGGCGCCTGTGTAAGTCATGCGAACCAGCGGCTCCAGTAAGCCGCGGTCGCGAAGGTGAGCCAGCTCGGTCTTTTTGGCCATTTGCTGCCATTGCTCAGCCCCGACCGCACGCCGCAGCAGACGCTTGACCAGCCATGGGCTCACCGCGAGCACTTGCAGGAGTTCGCCCCCGTGCGTGCGCCACGTAGCCGCGTCGATGGCCGTCCAGCCGATCCGATCCGTCGTCATGTGAAACGCAGATAACGGTCCGCGAACCTGAAGCCAGGAGGCGGCACCGCACTGCATCATGCCGGAGTCGATCACATGCCGCGGCAGACAGCCTTCCAACGGAGCCCGCAACAGCGCCATGACAGGCAACACAGTGGCACGGCACATGGGGCCCACCATTCTGGACAGCATGAAGGTGAGAGTCGGAGACCAACCTGCAACGGAAGGCACCATCGCGGAGAAAACGCGCGACCGCTTTTTGTCCAGTTCGCCCGTGGCGCAGCCCGTGACGCTGAATCCGTAGGACACGCTCGCCTCCAGACTCGAGCGCGCAATCTTCCCAGTCGCAAGCTTGCGGCCGCATCCCACCTTCAGGATGTTGACGGATGCGGAGCCACACTCACCTGCGCACGATGTGCTTAAGTCAATACCACGGGATGGATGGATCCGCGGTATCGGGCCTGAAGGGGCTTTGGAGGCAACAAAAGGAAACTCCGATATGGGGTTCGGCGTCGGTCCTGTTTTGGGCAGTTGGAGTCGTCGTGTTTGGGTTGGAGTTGGCGCCAGCTCCAACGCCATTCCTCAAGTTTTGTTTCTCATGGACCGAAGTATTCTCGCCGCGCCCCGAGAGGGCCGTAGCATTCTCATCACGGGCCGAAGTCTCAGGCGAAGACGACCCCGAGGATGCGGTCGCAGATTGCGCGTCCACAGGACGACGAAGGCGACGCTGGAGGGTCCTGACGGGCACGCGGCACGTTCGCCAAGGCCCTCGGCTTCTTCACAGCCGCGCAGAGGTCCACCCCCTGCAAGAGCCCCTTCAGGCGAAAGGCAGCATCTGCCATTCTGAGCCGCCTCAGATACACTCACCGACCAACATCGAGTCGAAGGAGGGGTTATATATTACAGGTGGAACGGCCGGACCACGCGCCGACCATTAAGCACATTGCCAGCGCCCGTGCACATCTGGCACCCATGGACGAACCAGTTAGTTGGTCCTCCCGTTCCTCCCCGCGGGCATGGGCACCCCGCGGAGAGCGCTGGGTCAGGAAACGCGTTGGACTAGGTCCGCAAGAGTAGCTGCCCCGGTCTTGCTTCGCACTGCTCGCAAGGCACATCGCGCGAACTAGTTCACTTCCGCTCCTCTGCAGAAGACACCACCGCCGCGGGCCCCATCGCCCTGCAACCGCCCTTCCGCGAGATGGATTCGCCGCCCGACCGTCCGCGGAGTCTGAGCCAGGCGGACGGATGGAGAAAACGAGGTTAGAGGGACCTCCATTCTTCTCACCAGACAGCTCACCGCCGAGTCGCGCCGACCTCGCGTGGCTTCGCCACGGCCTTGCCCCGCGGCTCTTGGGGCACTTGCGCGGCGTCGTCTGCGTTTTTGTTCCCCCCATCGTTATCCTCCTCTTCCGGGCCAGCAGCAGGCGAAGGCGAGATGCAGTTCATGAGGTTGACGAGTCGGCGCGAACACCGCGGCTCGGAACCCCCGCGGGCCGCGCTGCCCCGACGCTCGAGGGGCGCCGAGTGAACTGCCGGCGCGACGTGCAAACTGGCCGCGAGCAGCGGGGCGCAGCGACGCAGGCTTCGGAAAGGGGGGCCGACCTGTTCAGGCCCCCGAACGCCCGCTCCGAGCCGCTCGGATCGATCGGGCGGCGCCTGGGCGCCAGACACTGTGGACAGGCAGTCCTGGCCCGGACTAGGCTGCGTCGCGCTCGTTCGCGGGAGCGCCGGGGCGCTCGGATAGGCAGTTTGGGATTGGATCGGGCCACTTCGCGCTCGGATGCACAATCTGCGCCGGCGCAAGCTGGAACGCGCGGGCGCGCAATGCGGGCCCAGATCGGGGCGCGTCGCGCTCGCGCGCGCATTCTGCGCGCTGGGGCGCCGGCGCGCCTGGGCGCGCAATCCGGGCCCAGATCGGGCCACGTCGCGCTCGGGCGCGCAATCTGCGCATCGCGCTCAGACGCTCAGGCCCCCACCCCCGAGCCAATTGGCAATCTGGGCCCGCGCCGGGCCGCGCCGCGCTAGGGCGCGCGCGCTGCGCCCACGGAAGCGCGGACGCGCAATCTGCCCCCGCGGAGGCGCCAGAACGCCCGGGCAGGAAATGTGGTTCAGTTCAGGCAGCGCCGCGCTCGGACTCGCAACCTGCGCCCGCGGGGCGCTGGAACGCCTGGGCGCGCAATCCGGGCCCGCGTCGGGCCGCGTCGCGCTCCGACGCGCCCCCTGCGCCGGCGCGCTCCGCGGCGGGCGCGGCCCGACCGAGCGCCGGCGCCCAGATGCACGCCCCGCGCCGCTGAGCGAACGGGCGGCGCCCGGGCGCCAGGGATTTGCTTGCGTCGTGCCCCGCGCCTTCCCCAGCGAACGGGCGGCGCCTGGGCGCCGCGGGCCTGCCTTCATCATGTCCCGCACCTTCCCGATCGAAAGGGGCGGCGCCTGGGCGTCGCGACGCTGCCTGCGCCCGCGCAGTCCGCAGAGGGCGCCGGCCGACCGAACGCCGGCACCTGGGCGCGCGCCCCGCGCCTGCGAGGGCGAGCGGGCGGCGCTTGGGCGCCGCGGGGCTGCTCGGCGCAACGCGGGCGCGCCGGCGCGCCCGCGCAGGCCGCGGCGCAGGCTGCGGAAGGGCGCGCGCTGCAGCCGCGCTGAGCGGATGCCCAGCACCTGTCTGACCACGTTGCTGGCGCTCGGGCCGATCGGCAGCGCGCCATTGCTGTCGACCCGCCCGCGCAATGTTCGAACCCCGACCGTCGTCTTCGAAAGCGTTTAAATCATTATGTCTCCAAGGGGGTCTCGGGCAATTGCGCTGCGGTTGACGATCAAGCACTTCTCCCCAGCTCCGCGATTGCTGCCAGCAGCGCCGCCAGCCGCAAGTCCTTGTTGCCAGACGCACTGGGCATTTGAGTGCATAGCGAGCCGCCTCGAGTCATCGGCCCCATCGGAGAAGTGGCCGCCAGGCGGCTTCGAGACCTACTTCCTCGTCTCGCGGGCGCAGGCTCGAGCGGCATTCAAATGTTCCCAAGGTGTAGCTTGAACGCCGTTGTGCGACGTCGGACTCGAAGCGCTCGCGCTTGAAGACTGACGCGGGGATGCGTTGGCGTTGATGGATCGCCCCCGTGACTCATCCCTCAACCCCCCAACCCCCCAGCCGGATTTCTTTTCTTCTTTCCGCGGGGGGTCAACCTTCGCGGCGACCCGTTAAACCCGGGACCCCTGGCGGCGCATGGATTTCTTTCCTTCTCCCCCGCGCGCGTTGCCGTTGGAACCCCTGAACCCCTCCGACTACCGTGCAACTCGTACTTGAGTAAAACTGGTACTATCATGTCCTATATCGGACCACTACACTAAGGGTTTCGAATATATTGGGTTTCCAATATAGTGGGTTTCCAATATAGTGAGTTTCAGATATATTGCGTTTCCAATATACTGGGTTCCCAATATATAAGCCCGAACCCGAACCCAAACCTCACCGGCTGTAATTCAGTTGTTCCCGTACTAATACAAATCCCTAGTGCAACCGCGATTAAGGTGTTGTTGCATTGCACTTACAGTCTCGGCTCTCACGCTTTTCTTCCTCTGGTTGCGCTTGGGGGGGTGGGGCCCCTCGCGCGGGCACCCCCGCGGCTGGGAGTTCATTCCTCTTCCGGAATTTGAGGGGGGGGTAACCCTCGTGCTCGAACCCCATCGCCAGGTTTTTTTTCTTTCCTCCGCGGAAACCGGACCCCCTGGGTTCTTCGGCGCGCCCCATTTTTTTTTCTTTCCGGTTGGGCCTCCATGGGTCTTAGGTTGGAGTCACCCGGGTGATGTTGATGGCCCATTCTCGTCTTGATTCGACAGTGCCGTTGTCGCTCAGCTTCCAGTCGGTCACGCGTGTCTGGCGACTCCTGCAGCGCGTGACTGCGCAAGCCGTTTCTTGTGGGAAGTACGGCGGGGCCGAAACGAAGACCCCGCCGATGCAGTTGTGCGACTGGCGTTGAATCGAGGAGTGCAAGGGTCATTTCGTTTGTTAGCTCCATCGCTGTGCTGTCGTACAATTCTCGATGCTCAAAACTGGTTGGTCACGTTGCGCGCGGCCCGTGCCTCCGCGACGCGGTCCGCGTGGATGTGTCGCGGAACTTTCGGGCTCGTCCGAACTGTTACGATCGCCCGCGGCAGCGGGGCGTCGCCGTGATTCGCCCCGCCGTGTCCGCGAGAGGCCGTCGAGCCAGGTCCGGCGCGCGCGATGCCGATCATCTGCGCCCGCGTCGTCACTGCGCACGCTGAGGGCGCGAAGCTCCTGCCGGGAGGCGGGATTGGATGCGGCGACCAAGCAGGCGCCCCCAGCTACAAGCATTTCGCGATGATTTGCAAGGGCAAGGGGAAGGGACGTCGAGGAGAGAAGCCTCCGCGCGCCAAGGTATGAGCACGACGCGCTGCTGCGTCACTTCTCGGGGCTCCCTGTCCCGCGCGGCTTCAAGAATAGTGGCGGGTCGATGCTACCCAAAGGTGGCGAGCCTGAGAATCGTGTGGAAGTCTCGCGACGTGCCCGCGCGCTCCGGCCCCTGCTGTTCAGAAACAGCGTAGCAAATCTCGCGGCAGGGCATTGGCGGCCACCGCGAGCGCAAAGCTCCAGCATCTTACGCCGAAGAAGGAGGTGCGCCCCATCCAGCAGGGATTCAGCCCGAAACGGCAGTTCATCATGCGCGTCGCCAGGCTGGGCGCTCGAGCCCGCATTGCTTCGGACAAATCATCTCTTGTGGGGGGCCAGCCGTGCTGTGTCAGCCTGGACATGCGGGTAGCCTTCCCGTCGTTGGCGCGGCGGTGGATGGGGCGCGCGCTGCGCTGCCGCGCCATCATTGGCGGCGTCGTTCGCGCGATCATGGCGCTTTACGAGCACCGCACGGCCTCTTGCAGCGTGGCCCGCACGCGCGCGCCCATGTTCTGAGGCGCGGGTGGAGTGGCCCAAGGCTGCCCGCTCTCAGGCGCACTCTTGGGATCTGGCGATGAACCCGCTGCTGCGCCACCTCCGCATCGACCTGGCGGAGACTGGGCGCTGCGACGGAAGGGGGCGCGCGCGGGGCGCTGGAACTCTGCGCGGGCGTCTGACGGCGCCCAGATACTGCGCCCAGCTTTCGCGGCGGCCGGGGGACTGGCCGCCCCGCGCCTGCAGACGGCCAACGCCGTCCTCGCTCCACTGCGGCGCGCGGTCTCGCCGGGGACCCGCCTCGCGAGTTCGGGGATTGTTCGTTTCTTGGGGGTTATGGTGGGCCCTGGCGCCGAGAATCTCGACCAAGGAAACGGCTCTGAACGGAAGATGTGGAAACGCTCCTGCGCCGCCCCTACTTCCCGTGCCCCTGCCAGTGCGTCGCCTCGGTCGTACTCGACAGGCCCTGTCCGCCCTCTCCTATATCGCCCAGTTGTTAGACCCGTCTCGACGCCGTGCTTTCCCGAGAGCGCTGGTTACTGCGCGGTGTCCTCCGCCGCCCTCCTGGCTCGTTTGATGGCCCCGCCCTCCATTTGCCCTGCGCGCGGCTGCCCGGTTGTCAGCGCGAGCCGCTGTCTCCATGGAGCCGCGCCCATCTCCACTGCGCGGCGACATTCGCAGCTCAGGAATAGGGCCCTTTGACGGAGCAGCTTCGCAACGACGTAGACATGTTTTCGCGCCGCCGCAGGATGTCCAGAGAAATCGGGCATGCCCAATCTGGAAGGAGCTCTCAGCGATGGTGCAGCGTTGGGCCGACACTGTTGGCCGAACGCCTTCGCATAAATTCTCGCGTTGGCGCCTCCACGTGGCCTGCCAGGCTGCCGCCCATGGCTGTGCTACTGCCGTCGCCGCGCATCGCCGGCCCCGGCCGCGAGGCCTCTGCCCCCCCCCCCCCGGGCATGACCTCCTTTTTCCCCGACTCCATGCCTCATCTCTTGAGGCGTCGATGCGCGAGATGGTTGGGTGAATCGGCAGCCCCACGAATTTCATTACGAATGCAGGCTTTGTCAGAGCGGAAGGCGACTTCGTTTACTTCGCGGCCGGCATGAATATTGGCCCGCTTCAGAATCACAGCGCGTCGGTGAATGACCGCGCTGGGCCAAAGTGGAAAACTCCAGGTCATGTGTTGTCGGCGGGCCAAAGTGCCGCGACGCTGTTCCTCACTATTTATCTTGTCTTCGTCTCCCCGTTTTTTTCCCTTGCTCGATCCTTTCTCCCGTCGGGTCATCTGATTCGTCTTAGGCGTGCGCTCCCGCAGTTGTGTCCCACGCATTTGGAGCGCGAGCGTGTCTATGCATACGCTGTGTCGTGTTTTCACAGCACAATGCGGCATGCTGCTTCCCGTCCTCATACTTCCTGCGCATACGTTAACATGTTGTGAGCAGCGCGTGTTTCCATCGGCATGCAGTTGCGACGACGCTCGGCGCTCAGCCAGTTGCGCCCCTCCTTGCCCACCTTTTTTCGTTTTCCTCGTCCTCCCCCCCTCCTCCTTCTCCTCCTCTTCGTCCTCTTCCCCCCCTCCTTTTGCCTCCACCATCCATTGTCCGAGTGGAAACTCCGCGCCGTCGTGCTCCTAGGGCGGGCTGGGCGTTTGGCTTGAGACTTCCTCACCATTAATAGCCCCGACGCTTGATATTTGCAGCAGGTTCACAGATGGAGCGGGGGGTGCTTTTCACACGGTTGCTATCGCATTAACGCCGCGCGCATGCGTTTTGAATAATTGCTTTCGTGTCACAAATGGAACACACACCGTTTCCAAAATGTGGTAATCGCGTAAGCGCTGCACGCATGAGGAAGGTGGTTCTCAAGATGCGGTTTTCGCCTCAGCGCCGCGCACATTCGCTTTAAACGCTTGCAGCTGCTTTACGGATAGACGGTTTGTGTTTCAAATTGTGGTTGTTGTTTGAGCACCGCACGCATCCGCTTTACAAGTTGGCAACAGTTGCGCGGACGGAAGGGGACGGTTTCAATATGTGGTTGTCGCCTCAGCGCCGCGTGCATTCGTCGTACATGTTTGCACTCGTTTCGCGGAGGGAGAGCCGTTTCTTTTCAACACGTGGCATTTGCTTTAGTTCCGCGCACATTATTTTTAAACGTTCGGAATACTTTCACGGACGTACGGGGGTCATTTTCAAAATGTGGTTGTCTCGGTTTCTTGGCGTCGAAAGCGCGTAGCGCTGCACGGATACATGTTTTTCAAAACGCAATTGTCGTTTGAGGTTTTTCGGAGTTCGTGGCCAGACAAGTAAGCTTGTGCCGCAGCTACACGGATGGAGGGTAGTCTTTATTCAACAGGTTGATATTTTTGGACACTTCGCTGATCTGTATGATCATTATTACTCACGTTAGTGACAATGTGCCAGACCTTTTCAAAACGAGGCCCCCTGGCAGGCCCACTCGTTCTGGCCTTTCAAGGGGACGCTTCTTGCAGTGAAAAGGAAGATTTTTAGGAACGTATGAGGAGGGGGCGTGGGACGGCAGCATCGCTAATGCATCTCTGTTTCTCTCTGGTCCTCCTCTGCCTCCTCTTCCTCCGAGTCTTCCTCCCCTGGGGGTAGGGGGCGACCGGACTGCATTGGAGATGGAGCGTGGTGGAGGTGGTGGAAGAGGAGTCGCAAGGAGGTTGAGGGTGACGACGGGTGGGGGGAAGTGGCAATGGAGGAGTAGTAGGGGGTATTTGGGAGGGAAGGGAGGAGCCTCGCTGGCCTCAGCGGATCTGCACGTGTGAGCGCCAGCCTGTGGAAGAAGGGCCGCGAAAACCACGCGACCGCCGCGGCCGCAGCGCGCGTGCGCACGCGGTCGCGATGCCGCGCGACGTCGGCACGGATCGGGGCTCCACGGCGCAGTGCTGCCGCGGCGTTGTCTGTCTCCGCCTCATGCCTTCGGCGGCGAGCGCATGGCGGGCTTTGGGCGACGGAGTTGGCGCTCCAGGCGGGTCCTTGCGCCTCTCCGAGGGGGGCAAGGGGGGGGGGGGGGAGCTTCTGAGGAGGCCCCCATCAGCGGGCAGGAGATGCCTCTCTGAGAGAGTCGCCCGTGCTGCCCCGCCCCCCGGACCTCCGACGACGTGTTCTTTCTTGCAGCGTGGGCGCCTAGAGATCTCGATACCTTCCCCCGGAACAGCTTTTCATCCCGGGCCGCTTCTTCACGGTCCTGGGGTTACCGTAAGGGCCTCTGGAGGCCGGAAGTGACCCAAACATTGGCCGCCGTGATTTTGCTCGCGACGCGAGGAGGTGGGACCCCTTGCGCGCGCCGCCAACATTCGCTCAGTGTTGCCCTCCCGATTCGTAGACGTTCTTCTTCTCCTCCCCTGGCGGCGCGGAGTTCTCTGGGCTCCCGCGTCCCTCGCGGCGGCAGGTGGTGCCGGGCGTGGCCGAAAGCGGCGCGCTGCAGGCGTTCGTCCAGGGCCACGAGGGCTACATCGAGGACCTCGGAGCATCTTCTGCCCTCTCCATCACCGTTTTCGTATGAACGCCATATTTCAGAAAACGTCGCCGTCATCATCCTTCGCTTCACGTTCCTCTTCTTTCGTACCTTATCGTTATACTCCTGTTCCTCCTCATCTGCCGGCGCGTCGTCCACATGGCCAGTCCGCCTCCGTCTCCGTTCACATTGCTTTCCTCGCGTGTTTCCTCATGCTCTTGCTTCTCTTGCGCATTCTGCGTCTGCCGCTGTTACTCCTTCCTCGTATAAGGAAGAGGAATATAGAAAGTATCAGGAGGAAGGATCCCGATGGAATTCCAATAGGATTCGAATCTGATTTTATGAGAAGACGATCAGATCTCAGATCTGGAGGATTACTATTGAATTTGAATCGGGTTCTGAGACGGTTTCATTGGGAATTGGGAGTGGTCCCAGGTCTAGAGGATGCCAATTGAATTTGGGTGGGCTTCCAAGCATATTTCAATAGAAACGGAGCAGATCCCAGATCGAAAGCAACCCTACAGAGTTCGAAGAGGGTTCTCATCGACTTTCAATAGGACAGGAGCAGATCCCAGATCCCGATGATTCCCCTCGGGTTTGAATCGGAGTCGAACCAGGTTCTAATATAAACTGAACAGGTCCCAGACCCAAATCATTCCAAATTATTTCGAATCTGAATTCGATCGGACATCAACAGGAGAAGAGCGGATCCCAAAACCAGAGGATTCCTGTTCAAATTGGATTGGTTTCTCATCAGATCTCAGCTCCAGGAGGGGGCGAGGAGGAGGAGGAGGAGGAGGAGGAGGAGAGGAGGAGGAGCAAACAGGAGGAGCGACAAGGACAGAGAGGGAGGAGGGAGGAGAAGGAGGTTTGGCGTAGGCCTCACAGGGCTCCAATGGGGAACCGTCCAGCGACCGCGCCGTGGGGCGGCCTTGTAAAAGAAGTTCCTTTTGATTTATCCTGGCGAAGGACCCAACCACCTGCAGTTGTGAATGCCACGTTGTGGTTCACGCTTTCGGTGGAGCACCCTGTGGGTCCACGAAACGTGTTAGGGGTGAGCCGAAATTAGGCGGGGAGACGCGTGCGGACCGTGCCACTGGGCCCTTCGGTGGAGCTCCTATTGGAGACGCGAAACGTGTGAAGGGTGTGCAGAAATAGGAGACGCACGTGGACTCTGCCATATGGGGCCTTTGGTTGAGCTCCTAGTAGGGGCACGAAGCGTTTGTACTGGTTGAGGGAGACGCACCACTGGGGCATTCGGTAGAGCTCGCGATGGGCCACGAAGCGCAGTGTTGGGTGCGGGAGACGTATGTGGACTTTGCCACTGGGGCTTTTTGGTGGAGCTCCCTGTGGACCACGAGACGCTGTACTGGGTGGGAGAAACGCATGAGGACCCTGCCACTGAAGCCTTCGGTGGAGCTCGCTATGGGCCACCAAACGCTGTACTGGGTGAGGGAGACGCATGCGAGCTTTGCTAATGGGGCCTTCGGTAGAGCTCCCTATGGGCCACGAGATGCTGCACTGGGTGGGGGAGTGGGGGAGACGCACGTGGACCCTGCCACTGAGGCCTTCAGTGGAGCTCGTTATGGACCACGAAGCGCTGGACAGGGTGGGGAGCCGCATGTGAACCCTGCAATTGGGGCCTTCTGCGGAGCTCCCTATGGGCTGCGAAGCTTGGCGCTGGGTGCTGGAGACGCATGCGAATTTTGCCACTGCGGCATTCGGTGGAGCTCCCTATGGGCCACGAGACGCTGCACCTGGTGGGGGGACGCATGTGGACTTTGCCACTGGGGCCTTCTGTGGAGCTCCCTATGGGGCCACGAAGCGTGGGAGGAGTTTGCCAAGCAGGGGGGGCAGGAGAGAAGGAGACGCGGGGACTGTCTTCCCAAAACGAGAACCCAACACAGGATGGTTGGGAAAAACTATCGTGGCGAAGGACCCAGCGATAAGCAGCTTCGGGTACCTCTGGGCAGGTGAGAAGGAGGAGGGGGTCAGGAAAAGGACTGCGGTGTTGACTTGGGGAAAAACGCCGTTGGGCTCGCGGGGGAATGCATTGTTTAGTGCACCCCCCGTGCGCCGCCATTTCGTGCCCACTTCCTTCCAAGCTCTTTCACTCCTTTCATTGTTTCCAGTGTGCGGCCTTTGTGTTTCTGCCCACCTGGCCCACGGTGGCCCGAGCCCCGCCGTTTTGTATCCACGTATTTCCTTTTTCTCGTTTTTCTCCGCTCTTCGTCTTTGCGCCGCGGTGACCGCGACCCTGGGCAACGCGCATTGCGGATTCCCCGCGACGCGCGCCAGCCGCCAGGAAGGAGTCCCAGCGACGCGCGCGGGCTGTCCGCGGCACGGGGCGATAGGCACCCTTGGCTGACAACGGGCAAAACGCTGGGCAGAGCGCGCGGGCATCGGGCAGCTCCAGGAGGGGCAGAGCGCAGGGGCGTCCCCGCGAGCCTGTGGGGCCACGGAGCGCGTGGAGGGCGTGCCTTCGGTGGAGCTCCCATTGGGGCCACGAAGCGCGTGAGGGGTGTGCAACAATGGAAGCATGGTGAGCGGGGGGCCGCACGTGGACCCGGCCACCGGGGCATTCGGTGGAGCTCCCTTTGGGGCCGCGAAGCGCGTGAGGGGTGAGTCGACATGGACATGCGGTGGGCGGGGAGCCGCGTACGGACCCTGCCATTGGGGCCTTCGATGGAGCTCCCTATGGGACGGCCAAGCGTGTGATGGATGTGCCGACCTTGACATGCGGTGGGCGGGGAGCCGCGTGTGGACTCTGCCGCTGGGGCATTCGGTGGGGCTCCCTACGGGGCCGAAGAAACGCATGGGGGGCGTGCCGAAACGGACGTGCGGTGGGTTGGGAGCCGCATATGGGCCCTGCCAGTGGGACATTCGGTGCAGGTCCCCATGGGGCCACGAAATGTGTGAGGGTGGCGCCGACGTGGACATGTGATAGGCGGAGAGCCGCATGTGGATCTTGCCATGTGGGGCCTTCGGTGGAGCTCCGTATTGGGCCACGAACCGACTGAGAGATGTGCCGAAATGGACATGCGGTGGGCGCGGAGCCGCATGTGGACTCTGCAACTGGGCCCTTCGGTGGAGTTCCCTATGGGGTCACGAGAGGTGTGATGGGTGCTCCGAAATTGACGTGCTATGGGCGAGGGGTCGCATGTGGACCGCCTTCGGTGAAACTCTCAATGCGGCCACGAAATGCGTCAGGGGTGTGCGGGTGTGCCGCACTGGACATGCGGTGGGCGGGGAGCCGCATGTGGACTTTGCCAGCGGGGCCTTCGGTGGAGCTCCCTAGGTGGGCCCGAGGCGTGTGAAGGATGTGCCGAACTGGGCATGTGGTAGACGGGGAGACGGGGAGCCGCATGTGGACCGCCGTCAAGACTTGCGTCAAGGGTGTGCCGCAATAGAAAAGCGGTGGGCGGGGAGCCGCATGTAGACTTTGCCAGCGGGGCCACATGTAGACTTTGCCAGGGGGGCCCTCACCAGGCCCCGGGGACAACAGATGAGACCCGGGATGAGAAATTGGTCCTGGGGAAAGAGTCGGGATTTCTGGGGACCGCGTGTAGAACAAATCAGGACGTCGCATGTCTGGGAATCAGAGAGGGAGGGGGATGAGTAGTCCGTACGATCGAAGTTGGTATGGAGATAACGGACACGACGACCGACAGCAGCTCCTGTTCGTCTCGAACAGGAGTCACTGTCGGTGTCGCCGCGGACGCCCCCTGCCCAACAGCGGCCGCTGCCGGTGTTAGGCAGCAGGTGTTCTTGGGGGGGCGAGCATGGCTCGCTGGTGGTGCCTCTGGCGCCGCCCCGGGGTCCAGCGCCGATTCAAGAGATCCGCGAGGACCTCCGAGACATTTATGCAGTTTCGTTGCTCCTCTGAGGAGCATGAGTGGGCCCAAACGTTTTCTGACGAGCGAACAACACCCACTCGTACCCACAGGGGGGACGGAGGGGGCTATGGGTGCGTGTTGCCGAATGGGGGCCCCCGCTCGAACGGGAGCCTCCCTTGGGGTCCGACAACCCGCACCCATACCCATCGCCAGTCCTTCTCCCTCCGACCCCCTTTTGGGTATGGGTATGGGTATGGGTATGGGTGGGGGTATGGGTGGGGGTATGGGTGTGGGTGTGTGGGTGTGTGCGTGTTGTTCGTTCGTCATTTTCGTGCGTACGGCGGGGAGGTAGGGGGCGACTGGAACAGTAAAGGAGGCTGGGAACGAGAAGCATGATTCCTGCGCGGGTGTTTCAATGTTAGCCAGAGTGGGCCCCAAACAAAGATGCCTTGCAATCTACGCGGTGCAATCTAGGCGGTGGAATCAATGTGGTACAGTCTAGGTGGTGCAATTCATGTTTGTTCGCAGTGAATTGTGAATTCCACTGCTGACGCAACCATCCCACCCACCCGGCACACCCGCAATTTGGGCCATGCAAAGCCCATGCGACGGCGGTTGCGATGATCGTTTGGTGCATCGCTAGCCCGCGCGTGCTCGCGCGCGCAGCGGCCAGCTATTGTGCATATACTTAGATATACACGCATACGTACACAATGTTCACACATGTGCGCACACTTACGTATATATATATATATATACATCCATTCATACATGTGTATACGTGTGTATGCATGTGTACATGTGAGCATACAGGCATACACATAGATGTACGAAAGCATGTATGCATGCATACACATGCATGCATGCAAATACACATACATGCATACATGGGTGCGTACATACACGCATGCGGACATGCATACATGCATACATTCATGCATGCAAGTATATATACGCATGCATGTCTGCAAACATAGTTACATACACATATACGCATTCACACATACATACATGCACACATGCATACATACATACGTACATGCATGCATGCATACATACATACACGCATGCATACATAAGAACCTACTTACATACATGCATACATACATACACATATGCACGCACATACATATGGGAGAAAAAAGCATGCACGTGTATGAATGAGATGCTGAGTTCGAGTCGGGTGGGTGGGGCGCTCTGCGACTGTCTGTCCTCAAGCACTTTTCGGGGCCAGGGCCCGGGTGGCTCGCGGCCACACCTGTCGCGCCCCCTCAGCCCCAGGAACGAGATGGCGGGCTGCTGAGGGCCTCGCACACCACGGGAGATGAAGCCGAGCCTGGCGTCCAGGCGGGCGGTCGCCGAGACGGTCACCAACCGCGGAGGAGCAGCGAACCCGGAGGAGCGCGACGTGTCGTCCGTGTTCATGGCCCGTGCGATTCGAGATGGCGGCGCCGTGGGTTCGGTCACGGAGGAGGTCGAGCTGGTCTCGCGGGCTGCCGAGGCCCTCGCGCGATGGCTCACGCTGAAGGTCCCTCGAGGTGGACCACTTCGGCGACATGCTGTGGGAGGCCTACCAAGGGGCCGTCAAGGGCACGGGCTGCGCCGAGAAACTCCAGAGCCTGCCCGACGACCTGGAGGCCTGGAGCGACATGGCGATGACCCTGCAGGCGCAGGTCATCGGCGAGGACCCCCAGGGACACTCGCCGGCCTACTACGAGAGGCTCGTGGGATGGGCGGGCGTCCTGGCCGTAGCGGCTGCAGCGGTGATCCTAGGCGCCGAGACGGAACGGAGTAAATTCTTTACTCTTCGCGTATCCCCACCAGCCCATCTCAAAACAGCAACTCTTGCGAAGCATGCCGACAGTCGTGTTTTTCAGGCGTGTTTCCGCCTGCCCCCGCATATCTCCCCTTTCCCTCCTTCCTCCCGCCTCCTTGTACATCCTCCTTGTGGTGGGAGCGGGAGAAGGACGAGGCGGAGGAGGAGGGAGAGAAAGCGCTCCTCGTGGTTTGAGTCGTTTGGGGTTTCTTGTCCTGGTGTGAGTCGTTCGGGCCCTTCTTCCTGGTGTGAATCGTTCGGGCTCTTCGTGATGTGAGTCGTTCGGGCTCTTCGTCCTGGTGTGAGTCGTTCGGGCTTCTCGTGGTGTGAGTTGTTCGGGCCCCTCGTCGTCGTGTGAGTCGTTCGGGCCCCTCCTCCTGGTGTGACTCGTTCGGGCTCCTCGTGGTGTGAGTCGTTCGGGGCCCTCGTCGTGGTGTGAGTCGTTTTGGGAGCCTCTTGGAGGCCTTTTGGGGCGTCTTCGGGGCCTCTTGGCGGCCCCAGGGGCTTCTAGGAGCGTCTTGGGTGCCTTGGGGGAGCCTCTTCGGGCCTCTTGGGAGCCTCTTGGAGGCCGTTTGGGGCGTCTTGGGGGCCTCTTGGCGGCTCCAGGGGCTTCCAGGAGCGTCTTGGGTGCCTCGGGGGAGCCTCTTGGGGCCTCTTGGGCGCCTCTTGGGGGCATCTTGGGGGCCTCTTGGAGGCCTCTTGGGGCCTCTTGGGACTCTTTGGGAGGGGTCTGGGAGGAATCTTGGGGCCATCTGTCGGGCGATCGATCACAGATGGGGCGAGCACTTTTCTCCCCCCCCCGTCGGGGCCAGAATCCTCGTGAGGGGTGTCGAATTTTAGCCCTCCCAGGAGTCGAAAAAGACCCCTCCAACGACCCGCGAGACGCCCTCTCCAGGCCCAGGGGGAGGGGGTAGGGGGAGGGGTAAACCCCTCCCCGAAGGGGAAGAAGGGGGTTGAGAACAGAGCGGGCTCTCTAAACCACTCACGCCCAAAGGGCTGGTGGGATTCCTTGGCTACCTGGCGGCGGTGGGGTGTTCGCTGGCGATGGCCTGGGGCAGCTGGCGCAGTGCCCGCGCGCGCTGGCACATGTGGTGTCTGCACCGGGCGTTCAGGGCCGCCGAGGACCAGGCCATGGAGCTGGGAGACGTGTCCGAGAGCGACGGCGCGCCCAAGCGCACCAGGCTGGCGGCCCCCGCCGAGAGCCAGGAGGCCGAGGCCCTCGCGGAGCTGCAGGCAGAGAACGAGAGGCTGCGGGAAGGCGTGCCGTCGGCCGCGGGCCAGACCGCGCCCGAGCCGCCGCCGCTGGCTCACCGCTCCCCCCGCCGCTGCTGCCGCCCGCGGGGCCGCCGCCCACGGCGTTGCCTGGGCTGGCGCCCGCGCCCGTGGCCAGCGGGGCGGTGGAGGCGTTTCGCGATTTCGCAGGGAACGGGGCGCCCGAGGGACCTCTCTCGAGGACGGCCGTGGGAGCTGCAGCGGATGCTGCAGGCTTGCGCGCTCCTTTCGCCTGGGGATACCAGCCTAAGGTGAAGGCCCAGGCCGCGCGAGCACAGGAGGCCCTGATGACGGCGATGGCGCAGCAGTCTGCCGACCCATACTGGGCGCGGCCCTTTGGCACTGGGTGGCGGAAGCCCACAAGGCAGAGCCGTTCGAGCAGGAGGTCATGCCACTACTGATGTCTCACGGCTATGTAGGCCCCGCCACCAGATCGCCGCCGCGCGAGTCACTCGGGGGCGAGCTGGAGCCGGTCGCGTTGCGCGCCAAGCCCGTCCACAGCATGCGCGCGCTGGGCGGGGGCGGATTGGCCGCGCCAGGCGAGTTCGGCCTCGCTCAGGACTGGGAGCTCGCAAGGTGGTGCGTGAGCCCCCCCGCCCGACCTGAAGAGGACTGCCCCCGAGATCCACCGATCCACGCGAAGCGTGGTGGCGGCGTCGGCGCGCGACTGGCTGGCGCGGGAGTGCGCGGGCAGCAGGCGCGCTCAGCTGTGGGCGGACTTCTGGAACACTGCCACGTCCATTGACTTTGCCACGGCCCGAATCAAGTCACAGGTCGAGTTGCTCAACCTGCTGGCCAGCGACGACGGGCTGGAGATGAACCTCAGGGGGATCGCGAGCTACGCGTGCGTCAAACGGACGGGCGACAAGTCGGGCGCCCAGAAGATGCTTGCCGTTCCCCCTCCTGGGGCCGGGGTCGACCCGGCCTCGACTCGGCCCGTCGCGGAGGCCACGGCCCATTCGAAGATGGAGCGCCAGGGCCTCTCGAGCCCCCCCCCCGGCGCCCCGCGCGGCGCCCCCGCGGCGGGCGCCCGTGGGCAACTGAGCCCAGGCTTGCCCCTTGGAGGCCGAGTTCTCCCAGAACCCGCCGGCGATGGAGGACGCACTGTGTCCAGTGCGTCTACCAGCGCGATCTCTTCAGCGGGGGGGCGGACGCAGCGGCCGCTTCCGCGCCCGCGCGGCACTGCGCGCGCGGGCGCGGCGACGGTCAGCAGGCATGGTTGACTTGATCAACGGCCTGGGCGCGGGTCACCTTCGGACGGCGTCGACGAGCGGCGCGGCCAGGACATCCATCGCGACGAGAGCGGCTTGGAGGAGCGCGCGCGCCTTCGCGCTGTGGAGGACGCCTGCTTGGAGCGCGACTGCCGGGGCCTCGGCCTGACAGGCGGTCCACCCGACGGACGCGTGCAGGAGGCTGCTGGCCCTGAGAGCTATACCCGAGCTCTGGGGGCCACGCGAGTCGCGCATGCACCGATGCGACCTCTTGGCATGGACAAACCGAAGGACGATTCCATTGTGGACATGCTCTCGGCGCTCCCGGGGCACGACAGGCGCTTCTGCGAGCGCGAGGCCAACGTGGTCTCCTGCGCGGGCAAGGCCGACGCCGTGCTCTGCGAGCCGGAGGACCAGCGCTCCTTTGTGAACAGCACAGACTAGAGGAGGACTACGCCACCTACCTGTGCCGCGAGGACCTTCCCAGGGGAATGCGGTCGTTCGCCCCCGCTCCCCAGGCGATGGATTTCGGGGGCTTCAGTACTGCGCCCAAGAAGGACCCCGAGAAGCAGCGCAAAGACCCGATGAACGCCCCCGCCAACTACGCGTGGATCCATCCCAAGGGGCGGGCCGAACACGGCCTGGCGGGGGGCGAAGCGCCGGCGCAGGTGGCGGCGCCCGCGGACCACTGGGAGATCGTTGCGTTTGACGAGAAAAACGCGTTCACCTTCCGCCGAAGGCCCGGCGCGCGCGGCACCTGCTGTCCCCAGAAGTGCGGCAGGAGGTCGCGGAGCAGGGGTGGGGGGCCCCGCTGCGCCGCCGCCCGGCCATGGGCGGCCCCCGCTCCGCGCGCGCCCCGGTGTCCGTCAACCTCGCCACGGTGGGCCGGGCGCTCGCGGGGGCGGGGGCTCGGCTGGCGCAGGGCCGCGGCAACCTCGGCCAGCTCAGCCCGGACGAGCGCGGCCTGTGCCGGGGGGGCGACCCCAGAGGGCCTGAGCGCGAATGATGGGGTGCGCGCGCGGCAGAGCGATGCGGCCAATCGATGGGCGCAGGGCAGTCTGGCTACGCGGTGGCAAGCTGGGCCCCCGCCGCCCGCGAGGCTAGGCGTCGCCGCGGCCGCGCGCTCGCGGTCGCGCGCCTGTTCGCGGGCAAGCGGCGGGGCGACGGCGCGCGGGCGCAGCTGGAGCCGCGCTGCGAAGAGGCTGGAATGGAGCTGCTGTTCCTCTCCGCGGACCTCGCGACGGATGCGGCCTGGGACCTGGCCGAGCCTGACGCGCTCGACGAGCTGATGAGCTCGTTCGAGGGGGGCTTCATCGACGGGGTCCCGGGCGCCCCTTCCGCGCTTTACCTTCTCGCGCGCGCGTCGCAGTCGCCCAGTGCAGGGGCCCCGACCTGCGCGTCAGCGCAGCCGTTGGGCCTGCGGCCTGCCCGACCTCGGGCCGCGGGAGCAGCGCCGAGTCCTCGAGGCCAACGTGCTCGCGGTGAACCTCATGTCCACGTGCGAGGCGGTCGTCGCGAACGGGGGCTGCCACCTCGCGAAGCACCCGGAGACCCGGAGAACCTGGGGGTTTTCCTTTTCCCTTCGCCGTGGGACACACCGGAGATGATGGCGCTGGCGGACGGGGGCCACCCGAGCCCTGTTCGACCAGTGCCAGTCCGGCGGTCTGGCCAAGAAGGCCACTTGCATGTCGGGCGCGTTCGAGTCCTGGACGGCCTGAACGGCGCACGGTGCGGAGGAGGCCATCTGCATGCTCGGTCCGATGGCAGGGATAGCCGCGGCGGTTTCAACGCGAGCCGGCTGCAGACGTACCCTGGGGAGCTCTGCGACAAGCTGGCCTCCGTGGTGTTCGGTGCGCTGCAGGGTTTCCACGCCGAGAACGCCAGGCCCGCCAGTGGCCAGGTCCCCGAGGGCGGCAAGTCGGCTAGTTCGAACGTGGCTAGGGCCTATGGGTTTGGGGCATTCTGGCGAGCTCCCGACGCCCCCCTGCAAACGGCGATTGTTTCTTCAGGGGCCAGATTCGCAGGCGACGGGCACTGCCATGGACGAGTGGGCGTTTGCAAAGGAGCTCGACAGAGGTCTCGCGCATCATGCTCGGCTGTTTCGTCTCCAACCGTCGCTGCGGAGAGTTGGTTTTCTGGACCCCCAGCATGTGACGGCCAGGGCCTTCTCCGATGCGTGGTCCTGCATCTGGCGCCCCCGTCGCGCAGCTCCACGGCTTGTTCATGGGCCTGATGTTCCGCCCGCTGGTCCTGGCGATGATGTCATGGGCGAGGGCGGTGGCATCCCACCAGACGATGTCGACGAGGGCGTCGGGTCCGAGGTCGAGGGCGAGGAGTCGGAGCATCGCGACTTCTCGCACGAGGAGCTGGCACGAAACTATCAAATGAGCATGTTCGTGAGGAGGGGTGGTATGATACGAGCGATGAGCACTTGGGTGAGGATCGGTACATGGGGGCTCGGCCAGGGCAAGCGGGTGGGAGGGCCAGGTGTGTGGGGGTGAGATACATGGCATGGAGAGGGGTTGGGATGATGATGGCGCACGGCTGGTTGGTTCTACTGGAGCGAAGGCCCATGGGCGGCTGGTGGGGGGGGCGTAACATCCAGCTATCGATGATTAGCTGAGCGGCATGGCCATGCATCGTCGCGACCACCGTCGCCCCCTCCAGTGGGCGACGGTCCTTGCGAGTGGTGCTCCTGGCGCCGACCTAGAACCAGTATCAGCCCTCATTGAGATTGCAGCTAGCGCGCGACGTGCCCCAATTGGTTCACCCATTGAGGTCCCAGCCCCGCCCGCTCACCACCCCCTCTCGTTCTCTCGCATCTTCTCCCAGATGCGACCCGGGCCGGGGGGCGGTGACCCAGTTGGGGTGCGGCGGGGGTCGGCGCAGTTTCAGACGTCTGGCATCCCGCGCGTCAGAGGACAGCGGCATCGAGGGGAGCGAGCAGAGCAGCGGCTCGGACGAGCCGGGACCTGAGCCACGGCCTGGAGGAGTTGACCCTGGGCGTGAGCCTGGAGGCGGCCACGGGCCTGGAGGTGGTCTTGGGCCAGTGCTTGGGGGCGGCCACGTGTCAGGAGGTGGCAGCTCTGGTTCAGGCGGCCCTGCGGTTGGAATCGTTCACCCGCCGCCCCCGCCGCCGCCTGGCCCGTCCCGCGCAGGCGATCGGACATCTGACAATCGTATTGTATTCTCGTTGAAGAATGGCGGCGAGATCCGATACTACGCCTCTGCCAAGCCATATTTCGTTGCAGCTTGTAGCAATAAGGGCTGACACGGGAAGTGCGAGAAAACAGCAATGGCTTATGGCAATCCAGTAGCTGGTCGTGAGTATCAGGGCCGCCCGTTAGGTTTCTTAGTGGGCTGGTTGCTTAACAGCGATCAGGACGGCCCATTCGGGCACGACGCCCATATGCAGTTCACTCCAGATTGTATGGAACGTTCGGTGGCTAGGGAAGGGACCCGCACAGAATACGGTGACGCCTTCGTTGCTATGGAAGGCAAGGGGCGACCGCCCAGGGACGGCGATGATGAGGAGCCGCTTGCGTGGCCGATTCAGCTGCGTGATTAAAATGTCAACTTGGTGGTGTAAGCTACGCGGTGCAATCTATGTGGTGCCCCGCGTTGTTTTGCATTGCCCGTTCCCGTTGCATTGCCCGTTCCCGTTGACTTGCATTGCCCGTTCCCGTGCCCGTTGCATTGCGTTGCCCGCTGCCCGTTCCCATTGCATTGCATTGCATTCCCGTTCCCGTTGTGTGTGGTGTATGCATTGCCCGTTCCCGTTGCATTGCATTCAGGGCCTCGGACCCAAACGTTCAAGTAGGCATTGCATTCGGGGGCGCGCTGGGAAGGGGTGCCGTTGCCGGCATTGCCAGACAAGCTTGGTCTGTGTGCATTTCGGCGCGTTCATGCCGCCGTCCATGTATATGTAGACGCCTTTCGGCGCTCACTCCGCTAATGAGCAGATGCGCCCCGCCGCCTCGTCGTTGGCCGGTTGGTTGCGTTGGCTGGCTGGTTCCTCGTGTTAATTAGGGGTGATCCGCTTATTTAGTTGGGGCGGTTGGCTCGTGACTTGGTTGGCTGGTTGGTTGGCTGGTTGGTTGAGGAATTCTTCATGCATCGCGTTCCCCCACCAGCCCACCCAGAAACGACGCCCATGCGAGTTGAGGTGATCAGGGGAACGCGGGGGCACAGATGGGGACAGTCGAACTGTGCGAATGAGGGGGGATGAGAAGGAGGAGGCCGGCTGCCTGGCTGGATGGGTGAGGGAGCGGGGAGAAGGAGGATGAAAATGAGGATGCTGATGATGATGATGAGGAGGAGGAGGAGGAGGAGGGCGAGGAGGAGGAGGAGGATAATGCAGAATAACAGGAGGAGGAGGGGGAATGATGAGGAGGAGGTCGAGCAAAAGGGCCAGAGGTCTCTTGCGTGCCTCTCGAAGCCTCCTGGGATATCTCTTGGGCGCTTCTTGGAGGCATCTTGGGGCGCCCTGGGGCTCTATTGGCAGTCCTGGTGGGCCCTTGGGCGCATTCAGTGCATCGGCGGGGGGGGGGGGTCTCAGGGCCGCTGAGGGTTCTTTTTTTTTTGGGGGTGGGGGGCTCTTGGGGGGGCCTCTTCGGGCCAGAGGGCTGGTGTGATTGTCGGGTTGGCAGGTTGGTTAAGTGCTCGATGATTCCATACTGCGGGCGTGGCCCCGCCATCGCCCATAGCGTGCGCCCATGTGATTACAGCGCAAACGTATCAACACTCAGTGGTTTTTAAGTTTTGTGCATGCATGGCCACGTTCATCGGGAATGTCGCAACGTTCAAGCGTTGTCTTATAGATATGGTTATCGCCCGTGTTATTTCGCGTATATGCGCATTTAAGTTGCGCAACTCGTTCTATTAATCAATAAAGTGTCTTGCAGATTCTGCGGCTTGCAATTTGTAGTAATGTATTTCGAACGTGGCAAACGAACCAATAGTCGATCGCGCGCGGCGCGGCTTCGTTGCAGCGTTGGGGGCGCGGGGGCGCCACCCGCGCAACGTCGTCGCTCGCAGCGCAGCGGGCGCGGGGCGCCGCTCTGAAGATGCGGCGCGCGCGCCAGCTTATCCGCGATCGCGCAGTGGAGGTCTCCGCCCCGCCACGCCGCGGGCCCGCGCTTCGCCTTTCTGCCCGGGGCGACTTTGGCGCGGCAGCCGCCTCGACAGGACGTCTCGGGGCTTACTGCGTGGTGCTTGAGTGCCTCGGCATTGGTTACCGCTTCAAACGCAGTCGGTTGCGCTACATTTATTTGCTGGATGGGCCAACGCGTCCGCGATATCAATTTTCCAACGCGCCGCGAACAATTTTCCCCCCTCGAATGTATTACCCGATGATCGCCCTCCGCGCGGGTTGCCCATTCTTGACTGGAGCGGTCGCGGCATGTCATAATCGCCGCGCGCGCCATCGGGACCCGCGGCGCCCACGTCTTTGAATGAGCGCGCGTTGCCGCCGCGAGCCCAGATCTTAGCGTGCCCAGCGGGCCGCTCGCCCGCCGCGCGATGCGTTCCGCGGCGTCAACAGCGGCTTCCTTCGCGCGGCGCGTGAGGGCTTGTTCGTTCGTTTGTTTCGCGCGGTTCTCGCCCGCGCAATGTATTTGTTTGTTCGACACTCATGTGCCAGCGCCTCGCGCAGCTGCGGCTGTCGCCGCCGCAACGTCCGCGGTCGCGCGAAACGCGCTGATATTGCAGTTGTCTGTGCTGCCTGGAAGGTTGCCGCCGCGCGGCTGCGAGCGCGCAGCCGTGATGCTGTGGTTTGCGGGCTGTGCGTCTGACGTGAGCACCGTCAATGCCGTTGTGAGCGGGCAGACACAGGGCGGCGCGCCCGTGCCATTGCCCCGTATCCAGGCGCAAGGTATATTGCCGCGGGCACCCCCTTTGGCATGGCAAACACGTGGGCCGTGCGGTGGGAACGATGTTGTCGCAGCATTGCGCGACGCTCGTTAGTCACGTTGTCCCTCGTCCATACCCTTATATGTGCCGTGTAGGGGGGCATGGCCGTTGCCATCGGACATATGGGCCCAATATCACAGGGAGCCTTTTGCATAAACAGTTTAGGGCCCTTGTGGGGGCACCTTATAAGGTGCCCATTCTGCGTCCGAGGGCGATGGACATCAAGGGTTGAATTGTCTTTGGGTATACGTGCTCTGTTAATACTCTTCGGGTATGTATTGAATACATGTTGATTAACCCGACAAGCGCACAGAGCTCCAGCGCACAATTGACGGGCCCCCGTTGCGCTGAGGGAATAGTCGAGCCGACTATTCCCAAACGGCCGTCTGATTTCCCGATGGTTCGAAGTACTCGTTGCGACTGTTGCCAGGCGTCCGCGGCGCCGAGGGAATAGTCGAGTCGACTATTCCCAAACGGCCGTTTGATTTCTCGACTTTTCAAAAATACTGTTTGAATACTCTTTTGATGCTCGTTTAATACTCTTTGAATACTCTTTGGATACTCCCGACGAATCGTCGGCGATCCGCAGATAATCTTTTGATACTCCCTTCTGATTCTCGAGGATCGGCCGATACTCTTTTGATACTCGTGGGAAACTGCGGGGGATCCATCGATACTCTTTCGATACTCCTGGCGCCGAGCTGCCGATCGAGCAATGCTCGTCCTGGGATCGCGTCGGTCAGTCGAGGGTCCAGTGATGCGCTAGTTAAGCTCGCTCGTCACGCCCTGGCGAGCCCCCTGAGCTGGCCGCCACATCTGAACATGGGCTGGAATACCTTTGGATTCCCTCGCGGGGAGCTGCCCCCCCCCTCCCTCGCCTTCCTGAACGCGTTCAACCCACCCCGGGGTTTTTTGGTGTAAATTTTCGCCATCTACCCCGCCGCCCCCCCCCCCCCTCCTCTCCCATCCGCTCGCCCGCCTGCCGCCGCGACCCCTTCGTCTGGGCCAAGGCCAAGGCTGGTACTGTCGCTGCGCCAGTGGATTTCCAGGGGGTGGATGCCGCGGGAGAACCTCAACGACGAGTTTGAGCTTTTGTGTTTTCAGGAATGGTGTCCGCGGGGGTTCCTCACGCCGCAGTCCATGGGAGGGCGGTGTGGAGCGCGGGTATGACGGGGTGGGGGAGCTTAGCTGACGGGGCTCCGTCCGGGCCCACGCTGGAGGGCCAGTGCCTTCCCTCTCGAGGAGCTGCGACCCCCCCCTTCGCGGTCGTGTGATTTCTCCAGAAATCCGTGGCCAGATGTGCTATTAAATGTTTGCAGTCTACCCCCCCCCCCCCCCCCTCCTCCCGCCCCCACCCCCCGCTCCCTTTCCCCCCCCGCCACCCCCCTCTCCTCCCCCCCCCCCCCGCCCCCTTCCCCTTCCCCCCCCCCTTCCCGCTCCTCTTTCCCCCCCCGCCCCTTCCCCCTCCTCACCCTTCCCCCCCCCCCCCCTTCCCCCCTCATCGGCCATCTTGCCCGCCGCTCCGACCCTCTCGTCGGGGCCTAGGCCGAAATGGTCGCGGCGTCCATGGATCTCCCGTGGCTGGATGGATGCCGCGGGAGAACCTGAATGTCGAGTTTGCGCGCGTGGGTTTTCGAGTGGGGCGCCCGCGGGGGATGCGTCGCGCCGCAGTCCACGGGAGGGCTGTGAGGGGTGCGTTTTTGATGGGGGAGCCTTCCTGCAGACGGGGCGGGCAGCGCGCGCTGCCCCCCCCCCCCCTTTCCCCCGAAAGCGCGCGCGCGAGGAATATTGCGGAGACGGCCCCCCGCAGGAGCCGCGCGGGCAGAGTTTGATGAGCGGGTTTCTCAGTTCCACGCAGGGATTCCCACGAGCGCTTTCTTACCGCAAATTGTATAGTCTGATTGGTTTGTAGACTGCAGGTTAAGTGGGAGAGGGTGTGGGCTCAGGTCGCCATTTTGGGTCCGTAGCGTTCGGCTCAGGCCGACGCGCGGGTGTTCCGGGGGGCCGCGGTGCGGCCATAACCGCAGCCGTGCTAGTCCGCGGACTAGGGGGCGCTGCTGTGGTGCCATGGCTGTGGGCTTCCTTGGGGCGCACCTGATGATCCTGGTTATGGGTGGTGCGTTCTCGGTCCAAGGGGCACTGAGCTGGCTGCCGTTCAGGCGCGCGGGGGGCGAGGTCCCAGCGCCGACGCCGCCAGCCCTGCCCGGACCGAAAGCCCTACCGACAGGCGGTGGGGGGCAAGGTAAAGGGCGGGGTCCGCCCGCCAAGCCCGCGCCTGAAGGAGGGAAGGGGCGAGGGCCGCAGGCCAAGCCCCCGGGGGTGCCAGGCGCTCCCTCGCCGCCGCGGGCGAGGTCGACGACAACGACCACCCTTGCGGGCATCGGGCGCGTAGGCAAGGGCGAGCCCCCGGGCAGCCCTGCTACGCCGGCACGTGAGGAGAGCGACGGGCCCATGGGCGCGCCTGGGCAGCCATCCGCTCCGGAGAACCGGACGGGCGATGGCGAGCTTGACCAGCCGCGCGGGCCGGATGGATACTGGGGGTGGAGCGGTTGGGTCCCGCACCTGCCCCACTGGTGGGCCGGCTGGAGCACGCCCCCGCCACCGCCTCCGCCACCCACCCCGCCCCCTGAGACGGGGTCAGGTCCAGGCTGGGGCTTCGCCGCCTGGGTCTTCGAGTTCGTGGGCTACGGTGCGTGGGTGAGCTCTCCCGACCACGCGGGCACGATCCGCACGAGCGGTGGCTGGGTTGGATCCGCCATCGATCGGCTGGGCGTTAAGATGCTCGGGTACTGGTGGGAGACCGCGGTCCTCTGCTTCGCGTTGGGCATCTTCACGTTCGTGTTGGGTGCCCTGGCCTTCATCGTCAACACTGCAGCTCAGCCTATGCTGTGGGTTGCCGGGGGGCTCCGCTGGGCGTGGTACCGGATTACCTGGTGCTGCCAGCGGCGCGGGGGCGACGGGCCCGGCGCCCACCTCCCCCCACCCCCCCCCGGGCGCCTCTGCTGGTGCGTTGGCGCGGGCCGGGGTTAGGCGGCGTGGTGAAACGGAGTTCTACACAAAGGGGGTGCGCGGCCGGGGGACTAATCGGGCGTGCAACCACGTGCTCCTGCGTAAGCACGGGCAGGTGGCCCGTGTCAGCTGCAATTTCGCGGACCGGTATCGGCTGGACCGCCACGGACTCAACATTAAGATCGGGCAGGTCCTGGGGTGCACCAGTCGCAAGTGGCGGCTGAACTTCGAGGAGACCGGCAACGTGCATCTATGCCGTGCCGTCGAGTGCGCCTCATGCCCGGTGGCGCATCCCATGCATGTCGACCAGTACGCGGCCATCGACCACACGCAGATCGTGGACTTAGCCGAGCACGGAAAGGCTGCAGCCTGCCGGGCAGTCGGCGTGGGACTCCGGAAGGTATTCGGGGTCCTCAAATGGCTGCTCTGCCTGCCCATGGTCGGTGTTCGGATGGCTGTGCCGGGCTCGGCCGGAGCCCCGCTACATCACCGACGCCACGGGTTACCGCCGCCTGGATATCGATTCGGAGAGCGAGGTGGAGGCTGAGGAGCGCCCCTGCCAAGCCGCACAAGTTGGGGTGCAGCTAGAAGGCGGAGCACGCCCCCTCCAGCCGGAGGGGTGCGGTGACCGAGGGATGCAGGAGGCGACTGTCCTGCTTCAGGAAGATGCAGAGGTGTCGGATGTCCCTCGGCCGGGGCATTGCCTCAATGCCCAGGTGCACCTCTGTGCCCACCATGCTCAGAAGTATCGGTCCACCCTTATCGGCCGCAAGTGCAGCCTTCCCACGTGCCTCCGCATGGCGAAGGGTAGCTGTGGGGGGGCTCCGATGTGCGGGGAGCACCTTCGACGGGACGAGGGCCACACCGTGCGCGTCGAGGCGACGGTCCAGCCGGGGATCCTCGGGGGCCTACGCCGTCGCATGAGAGCGCGGGTGCCAAGCCCCGCCAAGGCGCGCGACTGGACCGCGCACGCCGCCGAGGGGGTAGGCGTAGCGCCAGGGGCGGCCTACCCCCCGCTCGGTGCGCCACCACCCCCCGCGGTGGCCCCATCCGTCGATCTTGATCCTACCGGGGTGCAGGCTCTGGCCTCTGGACCGCAGCCGCGTCGATCACGATCCGCGGAAGCGAGGGCCAGCGAACGCTCGCGGTCCGCCGACCGTGGAGCCCCGGGCGATCGGGTCGCCCATCACGGGTGGCTTCAGGAGCCCATCCTCGTGAAGGTCTGCCCGATACTCCCAGACGACCCCCGAGGAGCCGAGGATGCATATGGCGCGCCCCCGGCGAGTCCTTGGTACATTCCACTGGGTGAATGCGAGGGGCTCGACGTACGAGGCACGGGCGGGGACGCCCAGCTTGTCATCGGGACCAGCCTCGAGGGCGTCAGGGTGGAGGTCCCAGCCAGCGAGGTTGTGCGGCATCCGCCCCCGCTGGAGGACGGGCGCTACCCGATAGATTGGATCAATCGTCTGCTGTATGAGGTCCCCCAAGGCGCGCGGGAGGTGGGGTTGCGTGTCATCGCCCACCACATCCCGCAGGATCTGCTGGCGATGTTACGCCAGGAGCAGTGGGGCGGTGTGGGCGTGGAAAGCGCGAGCGGCTGGAGGCGGCGCTACCTGACGAGCATGGAGCGCCAGCAGCTACAGCACGACCCGGCACGCACGCTTGGCCGCCACCGGCGGGGCGGCGCGCAGGGAGCGCAGCCTGCGCCCGGCATGGAGGGCCTGCCCCGCCCGGCCCCAGTGGCAGCCCCACCGCACCCGGCAGCGGCCGCCGCCATCCCCTCGAGATATTTATGGATACCCTACGAGCGGAGGATCTCAAGGGACGAGGGGGCCAAGCAGCGGCCCTCAGCGCGCTGGGTATGACCGCTGACCTACTCGGGATTCCACTTGATCAGGCGGACCGGCAGCTGCGGAGAAGGGTCGCTCAAGTGGCGGCGGCGAGCCCCCTGGGGCCCGATCTGGAGCGCGCCCTCGCGGATCTGGAGGACGCGCAACTGGAGGCGCGCGCGCGGGAGCGTGCCGCGGCCAGCGACAAGGTTCCCCTGCAGGGCAGCCTCTCACGCGAGGGATCGCGGAACCGCTCGGCGCGGGGACGGGATCCCAGCCCGAGGCAGGCGCCCCGGCGTGAACTCTTCGGGGCCGTGCCCGCCGTCCGACCCACGGACCCGCGTCGCGGCCTACTGGGCGATCGCGACTTACTGGCGCGCGAGGGACGCGGGGGCCCCGCTCGTGGGACCAACCCGCTCCTCGACGGACCCTCGGTCCTTGGGCAACTCACCGGCCAGTCGCCCCACGGGGGCGGGATGGGTGGAGAGCGTGCCGGTGGTCCGGACGACGCCGGGGCACCTGGGGCCCTGGGCGGCCTTACGGCCGAGGCCGAAGCCCAGATCATCGAGCGGTTGGATCGCCAGAACCGCCTCACCGAACGCCACGTCCTTGCCGCCGAGCGGCAGGCGCGGGCCACCGAGGGCGACAAGAAGGCCCGGGGCACCCGGGCGGGGATCGGTCGGGACGAGGAACTGGACCTCTACATAGCCAGAGGATGCAACACCTTCGTGGTCGAGGCTTGTGAGGGGATCACTGGAAAAGGACCTGTTCGACTCTCTCAAGCGCATGTGTGCGCACTCCAAGAGCGCGCTCAAGACGATCGGGTTTCCCTGCCTGGTTACCAACCGCGTGGCGCACGGCTACGCGGCGCTCGCCTTTGGGACGGGCCCACACGACCTGGGAGTGGATGACTGCATCCCGGCGCGCGACGAGGACTTCGACGGCTACAGGCTCCCTGTGGACGACAAATTGGAGCCCCACCAGCGACCCGCCACACACATGGCGACCTGGTTTAAGAGGGCCCGATGCGAGATCCAGATGTTCGAGTCCATCGTGGGAGTAGCGCACGGGGCTGAGCGTCGGCGGTCGCTGGGTTTCTTGGAGGCGGCCTTCGAGAGGGATCCCTCGGAGTTCCCAGACCACTGGGTCAAGGATCTGTGGGGGGAACTCCGGAGTACCTGGGTCGAAGAGCTACGGGAGCTTAGACGTCGGATCTGCTGGGAGCTCGACACCGAGAACCCAAGGAAGGAGGACATCAAGTACATCCTGCTCATGCCGGGGAATGGCTACGACCTGCCCCGAACGTTCGACCTCGGGGATCCGAATGCCTACTACCAGCGCAGGTAGTTGTACCCCGGCGTAAGGCCGCGCTCACGCGCCTCCTCAATGGGCAACTGAACGCCCACCTTACGAAGAGACCGCCGAAGGCGGGAGGGGGTGATGAGATAGGCGAGTTCCAGCCCTCGGCGCTAGGCGACGACAGGCCCAAGGCGGGGGCTGGGCCCCAGCCGAAGGCGGGGCCCAAGGCGGGCACCGGTGCCCCAGCGGGGACGGCACCCAAGAGGGCGTACCCGGCGGCCAAGGAGTTGACACGCCAGGAGCGTACGCGCTCCGTGGCACACGCACCCCGCAATAAGGACAACGTCCCTATCTGCTGGGGGGCTACCACGCACATGGGCTGCTCGCGGAAGGCTTGCGACTGCCCTAACTCCCATGACCCCATCAAGTCAACGCGCGGGTTGGACTACACGGTGGTCATGCAGCTCACGAGGCGCGGGGGGCTCCTTGGGACGCCCCGGATCGATCCCGAACAGGTGGATGGGATGATTGCGCAACTACGCTCGCAAGCCAAGGCAGCCGAGGCCGAGAAGGTCGGCGAGGACACCTCTCCCCCTGCTGCCCCTGACTCCCAGAAGGGAAAGGGCCGCGGCCAGGGCAGTGGCTCGCGAGCGGCGGGCGACCAGACGACTACGCTACTCTCCAGCTTACTGCGATGGAGTCCGACCTCCGGGAAGCGGTCAAGGGTCCCGACTTCGGATGGCTCGAGGACCACGACTGCCCACGCGCGGCGGCCACTTGGGACGCCCAGCCCACGGGGGAGGGACCGGAGCTTCGCCGCAAGCTCATGCAGGAGCTTGAGTCCGAAGGCATCTTCGCGCCTCTGAAAGGGGCCAGTGAGTATCTGCAGAGCCACGTGCGCGGGCGCGTCATGGGAGCACGCCTGCGCGGGGAGCGCCTCACCGTGGAGCGGGCCCTCGAGGAGGCCGTGGACCGCGGCCATCGGGGACTCAGCAGCGAGGCGGCCGACCTGCACGAGGCGCTCAGCTGCGCCGCAGGATGCGTCTCCGAGGGCGGGGCCGAGGTCGGCCCGGTCGCCTGGGATGCTGACGGGCTGATAGGTCGCGGGTCTTACACCTTTTGGGACGGGGACACCCGCATCCAGTGGGCCTTCCTCGACTACCGGGACCGCCTCAGCCCTGCGGAGGAGATGGGCCGGGCGATGGGCTTGGAGGTGGGCGACACCGAGGAACGGCAGTGTTTGCTACTGCACGTAGCTGCCGGGGTGCTCCTGCTGCGCGCGGGCGAGGGCGAAGGTGAGCCCAGCCCGGATGCGGTGCAACAGTTGACCGCGGAGTACCGACGCGCACTGTGGGGGGAGGCCCACGAGGCGCTACGCGCCCTGGGCGACTCGCCCCCGTGGATTACGGCCATGGAGGCCGATGTCCGATCCTACGTCCACGACGCGGTGCACCCGCACCACGACAAGGACTATCGCTGCCTGGCAGCATGCCCCGTCGCCGACCTCGACGCCGTCACGCTCCAGGTGCACCGCGTCAATGGCAGTGGGCGCCTATGCGTCGACCACCTGATGGGAACGGGTGTTGGTGCGGAGGATCGAGTTATCCCGCTCCTGATCTGGCGCGGCCACATGCGCGTCTTGCGCCCTGGCACCCACGCGGAGGCAGTGGCCCTAGGCCAGCGCTGGGGGCACGCTGGCAGCCTGTCCCGAGAGATCGTCAGCGTCGGCTGGCGCGAGATGCTCGACGAGGGCCCGGACGTCGAACCCACCGTCCCAGGCAAGAGCGCGCCCTGCTGCAAGGCAGCGGAAGGTCGGGCTGGCCGCGCAGTTGGGCGCGCGCCGGCTTCGTTCGGAGAAAATCCGGCAGACGTCCAGGCCCGCCTCCTGGAGGCCAACGCGATACCACTTCGACACGACCCCGCGTTCGCGTACGGTCTGGTCGCCCAGGAGGTGTATGCCAGGTCTGGGAATTGGTCTGCCGCGCTCCGAGCCGAGGGTATCAGGGTGCTGGAGCCGATCGAATACTACGACGACCCTCTCCGAGAGCCGGCCCACGGCCGGACCACGACACCCTCGACCCTGCTGTTCGCGCGCGCGTACAGGAGGCCGCGCGGACCCCCATGGGCCCCGATGTGGCCAACGTCTGGTGCTGGGGTACACCGTGTGGCTCGTACACCGACCTCGGGCTCATGACCCAGCCCGGCGGGGCCCCGCAGGGGACCCGCACGTGGGAGCGCCCCGAGGGGGACGGCTCCAAGGAGTTCGAGCTCGTCGGTAACAGCCACACCCAGTTCACGTGCGACACCTGCCGCATCCTCCACGATGCCGGCAAGGAGTTCCTCGTCGAGTCCTCTTGGCCTTCGGGCCGCTACCCCAAGATCTGGGACCAGGCCCCTATGCAAGAGCTGCGTCGAGCGACCGGGGCCATGATCGTCCCGATCCACATGTGCGCCTGGGGTAAGGCCCCGTTCGATGCGACAGAGAGCCGCTATCGCAAGGGCAGCTGGTGGCTCGTCAGCCCCCGGCTGTACTTGCACGCCCTGTTGCTGGCACGCCGATGCCCACGCGACCACCACCACGTCGAGCTGAAGGACCACGTGCCCGGCACGGGCATTAAGCGCACCAAGGAGGCGCAGGTTTGGGCCCCCTGATTTTGCACCGCGTGGGCAAAAGTGCTGAAGGGAGCCTATCACCGCTGGTCGGTGAGCCAGCTGCGACGGCAGCTGGCATCTGCATGGGAGGATGGCCCGGGGGCTGGATAGGGTCACGGGCATGTCGGGGATCAGATTAAGAATGATGAAAATGGTTTTCTCATGGTTCTAGGCCGCTTGCGGGCCGTGCGGTGCTGAAGTTGAAAATGGTTCATGGTGGTTTTGAAAATGGCCGCGCGCGGGTTTCAAATAGCTTCGGCGTCAAACTAGCAGCTTGGCGCGCCCGCCATTGGAAGGTATGATTACGCGCAACGCGGCCTTCGCTCAGGGGTGCCAGGGCAAGTGGCGCTTGATCCCCCTTCCCACTCTGCCCTGCAGTAGGCGGTGCGAGCCAAGGGCGTTTGAGCCTTCTCCGTGCCTCTTCGCATGCAGCCCGAGCTCGGCCTTTCAGCGCGCGGGTGTCTTTTGTTGGGCTAGTTGGAACTAGAGGTTGCGTCTCGAACCGAAAGAGCCAACATGTTTTGCCCCACCAATTACCGTTGCTACTGCACGCTGCTGGGGCCGCCGCCCACGAAGGCATCCCCAGGTTCGCGCCGAGTCCGTCACATGTGAAACGTGCTGCGTTTGCAGGCTGGCCCGCGCCGAGTCCGCGGCATGTGAAGGGTTTGACAACTCGGCGCCGCGCCGAGCAAGCTATCGCGCCCCCCCTACCCTCCCCATCGGCAGAAGCAGGGGCGCGTGCAAAAGGGCACTTGTTTAAGTTGTTGTATGTTTTTTCAAGTTTGTGCCTAGCAGCTCCGCGAAACTACTGCAGCACGCGCCTGTGCAGTCCATCGTTCCGTGTGTGTGTTGGGTAATTCGTTATTTTCCCTCCCCGCTCTGAGGTCGCCGCCCTGGGCGGCCGAATGACGAGAAACTTTGCTCAAACTTGCGCCGCAGGATGTGGAGTGAGAAGATATGGTACGATGCGGGATCGATTACACATGTCTGCGGTAACTGCATATGCAACAAGGGGACGATTTGGGGAGACTCGTGGCCCGTCAAAGGAGGAGGACCATGAGCAGGAGCAACTGCAACAGGCGTGCGTCTAGGCGCGCGTGGCCCTGCCACTGCGTCAAAGAAAAACCGTGGTGACTATAATGATTATGGACGACCGGGGGGGGGCAGCTGCTTTGGCATTGGCGGTGCGCGCCGCAGGCATCTGGATATCTGGACAAACCGCGGGTGCAGCTGCAGGAAGTTCTTCCTGCCCTCGCACTTCCGCTCGTTCGCCAGCGAGACCTCCGCGCTTGTTTTGCGTGCTCGGTCGCGCCCGTGTTTCATGTTGCCCACAGCCACCTGGCACTCCATCTGAGAAATGGCCCCGGCCATGTTTCTCTGGAAAACTGCGCATGGGTCCCTGTTGGTGAACAGCCCTGGGATCGAGGCGCGCACCAACTCCAAACCTCGCTTTTCGCACTCCGCGATCGCCTCTTCCTGCACCATCAAGCGGCGGGCCAACCGCTTCTCGTCGGGCACCACGATCCGCTTGATGCCGCGCTTCTCGCACCTGTCCACGAAGGCGGCCACGCCCGGCCTGGACAGGAACGGCGTTGAACCTGGGGAAGCAAAAAAAATCGACGACAAATTCGGCGTGCGATTTTGCAATACTTCGCCGCGGGGGCGGTGGAAACATGAAGGCGGGGGGGGGGGGTCGCTTGCTGTAGCAATTGCGTTGCGTAGCGTCTGGCACGCTAACAAATCCAGGGTTTCGCGCCGATGGGCGATGTTACCTTCGGAAGAGGACGCGACGCGCCGCATTCCTCATCCAATGCCCTTGCGGTGTGTGGGGGCGTTGTGGCCCCGCCGTCCTGGGACGTTCTTCAAGACGAGCGTTTCCTGGGCGGTGGGGGGGGGGTGCCCCTGGCCGCCTTCGTTATCTGTGCCTTCTGCCGCGGCACGCTGGCGCCATCCACGTTCGTCATCGTCGACGCGCGTGTCGTGGCAGCCGCCTTCATCTTGGCAGGCATGGCGCGGGCGCCAGAAAACGAAACAAACATATGTTGCGCGGTGCCCGAACGCCGCAGGCGCGGCAGATAGGAGAGGGAAGGAGGAGCAGGAGCAGGAGCAGGAGCAGGAGGAATACAATTAGGCGGTGGATGGGGATGCGGGGGAAGGGGGGAATGGGGCGAGGAGGGGGGCGAGGAGGAAAACTGGGGGAGGGGGCAGCGAGGAGGAAGGAGGACGCGCGAGGGGGGGCGCGGCCCCCGCCGAGGCTTGAAAACGCTAGAGGGCGGCAGGGGCAACGCCGGCGACGGCGCCGACGAGGGTTGGGGCGGAGACAGAAGGGCGCGCCGGAAGTCGGTCCTGGACCGACTTCCGACGCGGGCCCGCGCCAGAAGTGGGTCCTGGACCGACTTCTGGCACAGCCCGGCGGCCGGCGCCAGAAGTTGGCCGACGGTCCGTGGGGGCCGTTCGAAGGGGGGCTCTTGCGCTGGCAGGAGCAAGCGGCAGGTCGGCGGCAGTCGGCGGGAGTAGGCGGGGCCCACCGGCTGAGGGCCCGCCAGAGCTGGCGGAGAGGCGGACGCTCTTGCCAACAGACGTTGGCGGGAGGTCGGCGGCAGCCGGCGGAAGTACGTGCAGCCTGCGGCCGACGGCCCGCAGGTGGCCGCGGAAGTACGTGCAGCCTACGGGCGACGGCCCAGGGGAGGTTCGTGTCGCCCGACAGAAGTCACAAATAGACTGCGGCGGACTGACAGCGGGGGCCGGCGGGGATCCCTGGGAGGCCCGCGGCAACCGGAGGAAGTAAGCGTGGACCACCCAACTGTAGCCATTCGTTGCTTTTTCGGGGCTCAAGCAGCGCGGGGGCAGCTTTTTCTGGACACGCTATCATGGACGCGGCACCCCGCCCCACCGTCCAGGAAACGCTCGTCTTGAAGAACGTCCCAGGACGGCGGGGCCACAACGCCCCCACACACCGCAGGGGCATTGGATGAGGAATGTGGCGCGTCGCGTCCTCTTCCGAAGGTAACATCGCCCATCGGCACGAAACCCTGGATTTGTTAGCGTGCCAGACGCTACACTACGCAATTGCTACAGCAAGCGCACCCCCCCGCCTTCATGTTTCCACCGCCCCCGCGGCGAAGTATTGCAAAATCGCACGCCGAATTTGTCGTGGAGTTTTTTTTGCTTCCCCAGGTTCAACGCCGTTCCTGTCCAGGCCGGGCGCGGCCGCCTTCGTGGACAGGTGCGAGAAGCGCGGCATCAAGCGGATCGTGGTGCCCGACGAGAAGCGGTTGGCCCGCCGCTTGATGGTGCAGGAAGAAGCGATCGCGGAGTGCGAAAAGCGAGGTTTGGAGTTGGCGCACGCCTCGATCCCAGGGCTGTTCACCAACAAGGACCCATACACAGTTTTCCAGAGACACATGGCCGGGGCCATTTCTCAGATGGAGTGCCAGGTGGCTGCGGGCAACATGAAACACGGGCGCGACCGAGCACGCAAAACAAGCACGGAGGTCTCGCTGGCGAACGAGCGGAAGTGCGAGGGCAGGAAGAACTTCCTGCAGCTGCACCCGCGGTTTGTCCAGATATCCAGATGCCTGCGGCGCGCACCGCCAATGCCAAAGCAGCTGCCCCCCCCCGGTCGTCCATAATCACTATAGTCACCACGGTTTTTCTTTGACGCAGTGGCAGGGCCACGCGCGCCTAGACGCGCGCCTCTTGCAGTTGCTCCTGCTCATGGTCCTCCTCCTTTGACGGGCCACGAGTCTCCCCAAATCGTCCCCTTGTTGCATATGCAGTTACCGCAGACATGTGTAATCGATCCCGCATCGTACCATATCTTCTCACTCCACATCCTGCGGCGCAAGTTTGAGCAAAGTGTCTCGTCATTCGGCCGCCCAGGGCGGCGACCTGAGAGCGGGGGGGAAAATAACGAATTACCCAACACACACGCACAACGATGGACTGCACAGGCGCGTGCTGCAGTAGTTTCGCGGAGCTGCTAGGCACAAACTTGAAAAAAATACAACAACTTAAACAAGTGCCCGTTTGCACGCGCCCCTGCTTCTGCCGATAAGGAGGGTAGGGGGGCACGATAGCTTGCTCGGCGCGGCGCCGAGTTGTCAAACCCTTCACATGCCACGGACTCTGCGCGGGCCAGCCTGCAAACGCAGCACGTTTCACATGTGACGGACTCGGCGCGAACCTGGGGATGCCTTCGTGGGCGGCGGCCCCAGCAGCGTGCAGTAGCAACGGTAATTGGTGGGACAAAACATGTTGGCTCTTTCGGTTCGAGACGCAACCTCTAGTTCCAACTAGCCCAACAAAAGACACCCGCGCGCTTAAAGGCCGAGCTCGGGCTGCATGTGAAGAGGCACGGAGAAGGCTCAAACGCCCTTGGCTCGCACCGCCTACTGCAGGGCAGAGTGGGAAGGAGGATCAAGCGCCACTTGCCCTGGCACCCCTGAGCGAAGGCCGCGTTGCGCGTAATCATACCTTCCAATGGCGGGCGCGCCAAGCTGCTAGTTTGACACCGAAACTATTTGAAACGCGCGCGCGGCCATTTTCAAAACCACCATGAAGCATTTTCAACTTCAGCACCGCGCGGCCCGCAAGCGGCCTAGAACCATGAGAAAACCATTTTCATCATTCTTAATCTGATCCCCGACATGCCCGTGACCCTATCCACCGGGGGCGCCCCCCAATTTCGCCCGGGCGAAGGCGCCCGGGCGCCTGCAGGGCGTCGACTTCACTGGAATCGAGCGCCTACAGGCTTCGGGGGACGGCTCAAAATGCGGCAGGCTCAGCCCAGCCATGCATCGAGCTGGCGGGGCTTCCCAAGCCCCCCTTGGGAGAGACACAGGGGGGGGCGAGCGCGGGCAAGCCTCGCTCCCCTTGCGAGGACCCGGCAGGAGATATCGTGGACCTCGACGGGTGCAGCCCGGCTGAGCTAGCTACGGTCTACCTGACCTTCTGCACGGAGCACCCCGAGCATGATCCCGAGGCCATGCGGACTCTGGTTGGTCTGGGGGATCGGCTCCTCCAACGGACTGGGTCCCTGAAGGAGGCGGCCGCGCTGCTTAGGCGCGCGCGCCACGAGCGCTTGGGCAACCCTCTCCGCGGTGTCCTGGGGGGCAAGGTGGGGCGGTGTTTAAGCCGAGAGCACTTCGAGTGCGTCCGGGAGCTGGCGGAAGGAGGGGCGTCTGCGCGGCGGGGCGCGCCGCGGAGGCGCGAGCGGGCCCAGCCGCGCCCTAGCGTGCGAGCCCACATCGACGAGGCCTACCAGAAGGTATAGGCTGATGCGACGTGGGGCATCGTCTTGGTAGCTTCCCAGGCGGCAGAGGGATTCACGACGGAGCTGGTGGGCCCCGAAGCAGCTACTGGACAGAACCCTATCGTCCGAGGGGCGCATGATCCACGCGATGCTCTCGGCCAACGCCGCCACTCATAAGCGCGACCACCCGCCGGCCGTCCAGCCACGCCGTCGGCAGGTGGCGAGGACGGCGGTATGGCACCGCGCGCGTCATCCGGGAGCGCGCCTTCTCTGCGCCAAGCGGGACGTCTCGCGGGCCTTCAAGTGGCTGGACATCGCCCCGGCGGATGTCGGGGACTTCGGCACTTCATTGCCGGGGGCCCACGCCGGCGTCGAGGGGGACATCAGAATCGTCTACCTAGCCATGGTGTTTGGGTGGACAGGAGCCCCAGGTAATTACATGATGCTCGCCCTGGCGGCCAGGGAGCTCCACAAGAGTTATCGGCCTTGCGAGCCGCACTGGCACGACGCAGCCCACTTCCACTCGGAGTGGCTTATGGAGCCCGACATCGGGGTCCGGCCGTGGATGGCCTGCGACGCGGTGGACGCTTCCATACGGGAGCTATTCGGGTCCGAAGCGGTGAACGTCAGCAAACGGGACGCCGAGGGGGAGCCCTCTACTACTCAGATTATCTGGGGGCTCAGCATGGACTTCGAGCGCGAGCGAGTGGGACTCCCGGAGCCCAAGGCCATGAAGATGCGATTCCTCCTGGCGGAGCCGGAGCTGAGCTTCGGCTGCCGCATGGTACGGCTGCGAACCGCGAGGGAGCTAAGTGGGCTAGGCCAGTCCTGCGCTTGCGCAGCTCCCGCCCTGAGCCTGGAGCTCCCAGGGGTCCACCGGATGCTGTCGGGAGACCCGGGCCAGGCCTACGTCCACCCGCCGGGTGACACCGAGCAGGTAGAGGCTGCGTGGGACGACTGGCACCAGACCCTGGACTGGCTGCGCGTCTGCTTTGAGATGCCTGTCGAGGGTAACTTCGAGACCTCCTTTGAAGGCCTGCTAGGCCTACGCGAGGCCCTCGCGCTCCCGGGGGCGCTCGGCAGGTTACGCTGGCTGGGAGGCGATGCCACCCTGGACCAGATTGGCGCGCTGGACTGGACCTCGCGCGAATACATCGTGGCGGAGGCGGCCCCCTACCTGGAGACGCTCCGCTCCGCCCCCGGGGTCACCTGGCAGGGAGAGGGGCAGATCATCGCGGTGGTCGAGCTCCTTTGCCTGATAGCCCTGGCGGCTGAGTAAGGCCCGGACTGATTCCAGCTTCTCCTGCCGTACGTCACGGACAGCAGTAATGTCAGTCGTTGGCTGCGACGCCGCCGTGCACGGAACGCGTTGGCGCGCCATCTGCTTCGAGTCCTGGCCATGCTGGAGCTACGGTACAAGTTCCGGGTTGTGGACGGACTTTACTTGCGAACTTACCACAACGAGTTGGCCGACTTCGTGACTCGAGCCACGGTGGCGGAGGTGCGCCAGCGGATGGCGGAGGCGGGGTGGACCGAGTTATCACTGGCAGCCCCGTGGGGCGAGCTGGTGGAGGAGGCCGCCCAGCGCGAGCTGCGGATGCCAGGAGACGATGGCCCCTGGCGTGCGGCCGCGCTCCAAGTCAAGGGAGCCCGAGAGGCCCTGCCACGCTGCGCGCCCCTGCAAGTCGACGGGGCGCGGCTACTGGAGGTGGGAACCGCGTGGCCCCTCCCCTTCGGGGAGGCCTGGGAGAGCCTTGGCGGGTCGGCGCTGCTGGCGCCTTGGGATGTCGGCGACCGATGGGGCCCGGACGGCGGCGACCACCCCAAGGACCCCGCAGGGGCACCACAGGTCCGCTGGGCGTGCGCGTCACTGTCGGAGGACCCCGGCGGACGCGAGGCAGCGGGCCTGGAGCGACTACTGATCGCCATCCGGCCGCTGGGCGTGCCGCTCGACGCCCCCGTCAACTACGCCGCAGCGCGTCTGGGTGCGCGCTTGCGGCGCCTCGGCTATGTGGCTCTCTCCCCCGAGACGCGTCTTCTGTGCACGCACTTCGGCGATGTCACGGCGCGCGCGCGAGCGATCCAGGTTTGGGGGTGTGGAGAACGGACCCGGGTTCCGGGTCCCATCCCTAGGGAGGGGGCTCCCGCCTGAGACTTCCTCGCCATTCACTCACAAACGAGGCTCCCGCCTGATACTTCTCCCATATTCAGGCCCCAGGAGCCCAAGAGTGACGACAGTTATAGGTTTCCGATGACCCGCTCGGATTAGTAACATGATCTGCGGGCCCCATAGGGACGGGGCTCCCGCCTGAGACTTCCTCGCAATTCATTCACAGACGAAGCTCACGCTCGAGACTTCCTCCATATTCAGGTCTCAAGAGCCCAAAAGTGACGACAGTTGCACGTTGCGGATGACTTGCTCGGATTCGAACATGAAGTGCGGGCCCCATAGGGAGGGGGCTCCCGCCTGAGACTTCCTCACAATTCACTCACACACGAGGCTCCCGCCTGATACTTCCTCCATATTCAGGCCTCAAGAGCCCCAAAGTGACGACAGTTACACGTTGCGGATGACCCGCTCGGATTCGAACATGAAGTGCTGGCCCCATAGGGAGGGGGCTCCCGCCTGAGACTTCCTCGATTCACTCACAACGAGGCTCCCGCTCGAGACTTCCTCCATATTCAAGTCTCAAGAGCCCAAAAGTGACGACAGTTGCACGTTGCGGATGACCCGCTCGGATTCGAACATGAAGTGCGGGCCCCATAGGGAGGGGGCTCCCGCCTGAGACTTCCTCACAATTCACTCACAGACGAGGCTCCCGCTCGAGACTTCCTCCATATTCAGGTCTCAAGAGCCCAAAAGTGACGACAGTTGCACGTTGCGGATGACCCGCTCGGATTCGAACATGAAGTGCGGGCCCCATAGGGAGGGGGTTCCCGCCTGAGACTTCCTCGCAATTCACTCACAAACGAGGCTCCCGCTCGATACTTCCTCCATATTCAGGCCTCAAGAGGTCAAAAGTGACGACGGTTTCACGTTGCGGATGACCCGCTCGCATTCGAACATGAAGTGCGGGCCCCATAGGGAGGGGGTTCCCGCCTGAGACTTCTTCACAATTCACTCACAGACGAGGCTCCCGCCTGATACTTTCTCCATATTCAGGCCTCAAGAGCCCAAGAGCGACGACAGTTACACGTTGCGGATGACCCGCTCGGATTCGAACATGAAGTGCGGGCCCCATAGGGGGAGGGGGTTCCCGCCTGAGACTTCCTGACAATTCACTCACAGACGAGGCTCCCGCTCGAGACTTCCTCCATATTCAGGTCTCAAGAGCCCAAAAGTGACGACAGTTGCACGTTGCGGATGACCCGCTCGGATTCGAACATGAAGTGCGGGCCCCGTAGGGAGGGGGGCTCCCGCCTGAGACTTCCTCGCAATTCATTCACAGACGAGGCTCCCGCTCGAGACTTCCTCCATATTCAGGTCTCAGGAGCCCAAAAGTGACGACAGTTGCACGTTGCGGATGACCCGCTCGGATTCGAACATGAAGTGCTGGCCCCATAGAGGGAGGGGGCTCCCGCCTGAGACTTCCTCACAATTCACTCACAGACGAGGCTCCCGCCTGATACTTCCTCCATATTCAGGCTTCAAGAGCCCAGAACTGACGACAGTTGCACGTTGCGGATGACCCGCTCGGATTCGAACATGAAGTGCGGGCCCCATAGGGAGGGGGTTCCCGCCTGAGACTTCCTCGCAATTCACTCACAGACGAGGCTCCCGCCCTAGACTTCCTCCATATTCAGGTCTCAAGAGCCCAAAAGTGACGACAGTTGCACGTTGCGGATGACCCGCTCGGATTCGAACATGAAGTGCGGGCCCCGTAGGGAGGGGGGCTCCCGCCTGAGAATTCCTCACAATTCACTCACAGACGAGGCTCCCGCCTGATACTTCCTCCATATTCAGGCCTCAAGTCAGCGAGTGGTGATGATGATGATGATGATGATGGTGATGATGAGGATGATGATGATGATGATCGTTCGATGCCGATGATGGTGAGTGATCGTGCGATGGTGATGCTGATGGTGATGATGATGATGAGTGGGGAGTGATGGTGATGGTGATGATGATGCGGAGGAGGAATCAAAGAGGAGCAGAGGAGAGGGAGGAGGAGGAGGAGGAGAGATCCTGCGCGGAGGGTGTGCAGAGAAAACAGGAACCCCACTTAGGATGTGGGGAAAAACACAAGGTTTCGCAACACAGATGTTCAACAAAAGCGTGCGCGCGCTCTTGCGTCGTCGTCGTCGTCGTCGTCGCCGTCCTCCCTCCTCCCGCGTCGTCGTCGTCGTCGTCGCCTACGTCGTCCTCTGTCTTTCCTCGTGTTCGTCGTCGTCGTCCTCTTTGGCGTCGTGGTCGTTTCCGTCGTCGTTGTCGCCGTGGTCGTCCTTCCTCCTCCTCCCTCCTCGTCGTCGTCGTCGTCCGTCGTCGGCGTCTCGTCGTCGTCCCTCCTATTTCGTCGCCGTCGTCGTCGTCGTCGTTCGTCGTCGTCGTCTTCCCTCCTCCCTCGTCGTTGTCGTCGTCGGCGTCGCCGTCCTTCCTCCTTCTTCATCGTTCGCGTCGTCGCCGTCCTCCCTCCTCCCTCGTCGTTGTCGTCGTTGTCGTCGTTGTCGCCGTCGTCGTCCTCCCTCCTCCCTCGTCGTCGTCTTCGTCGTCGTCGACGTCGCGTCTTCGTCGTCGTCGTCGTCGTCGTCGTCGTCGTCGTCGGCGTCGTTGTCGTCGTCGTCGTCGTCGTCGTCGGTGTCGTCGTTGTCGTCGGCGTCGTCATCGTCGTCGTTGTCATCGTCGTCGTCGTCGGCGTCGGCGTCGTCGTCGCTGTCGTCGGTGTCGTCGTCGTCGTCGTTGTCGCCGTCGTCGAAGTCGTTGGAGACGTCGTCGGTGTCGTCGTAGTCGTTGTCGGTGGCGTCGTCGTCGTCGTTGTCGCTGTCGTCGTCGGCGTCGCTGTCGTTGCCAAGTGCCATTTGGTACCCACCGTCACGGTCTTAAGAGATTTTGCAAACCAAGTTGCGGGTGGGTGGGTGGGGTGTTTGCGCGAGCAGTGGAGTGGACAACTCACTGCGAACAGAAATTAATCTCACCATAGATCTCAGTCAACGGGACACCACGGGCCACCTCGGAACACCGCAGGACACCGCAGGACACCTCTCGATCTCACGATCGGTCTCACTATCGATTCCATTATCGATCTCACTCAACGGGACCAAATAGGACACCACGGGACACCTCGGGACACCATTTCGATCACACTATCGATCTCGATATCGATTTCATTCAACGGAACACCACGGGACCCCATAGGACACCTGTCGATCTCACTATCGATATCACTATCGATTTCACTTTTTGGGGCACCACTGGGCACCTCGGGGCACCACATCGATCTCAGTATCGATCTCACGATCTATTCCACTATCGATTTCACTCAACGGGACACCACGTGACACCACGGGACACCTGTCGATCTCACCATCGATCTCACTATCGATTTCACTCAACGGGACACCATGGGGCGCCTCGTCGCACCGCATCGATCTTACTATCGATCTTATTATCGATCTCACTCAACGGGACACCACGGGACACCGCGGGACACCGCGAGCCACCGCCGGACGGACGGACGGGCGGGCGGAGAAAAATCATTTGTCTTGACTTCGCCCCAGCAACGGCGGACACCACGGGATACCACGGGACACCACGGGACACCGCGGGACACCGCGAGCCACCGCCGGACGGGCGGGCGGGGGAGAAACATTTGTCGTGACTTCGCCCTAGCAACGGCGGTTCATTCCTCTCGCGCGACCGCGCAGCTTCGCCTCGCCCGCACGCACGACACGAACGAAACGAAACGATTTCCCGGTTGGGGGTCTCCGTTCCACTGCGATCTCACCACCCAACCTGCGATTGAACAACCTGAGGGGCATAAATGACTTTGGCCTCCTGGAGATCCTCTTGGAACGTCGTCAGGGCGTTTTCGGGGCCGTCCTGGGCCATCTTTAGGCAATCTTAGGCCGTCTTGGGTCTTGGGTGCATCTCGACCCGTCTTGGAGACATTGTGGGGCCATCTTTGGCTGTCTTGGGACCATGTGAGCCGTCTTGGATGCATCTTGGAAGCAATATTGTAATCATCTTGGCCTTCTTGGAGGCGAGTTTTCCGGTACTGTCCCGCCTTGTGCGTCCTTCTGGATAAGGCCCATTGGGAATCTCCTGACGATCAAGAACTACATCAAAACTTGCATGCCGTGCACCGTTGTGGCAAGCCAACGGGGTGGCAGATCTAGTGGCCTTCGGCCAATCCTGCCACTGTGCCGAAGTAATGGGTCAGAGGTGTTTTGGATGCCTGTCGGGGTGTCCTAGGGGGTGTCCTTCAGAAGCTTTTGGGGGGACGCGTCCCTCGTGGATGCAAGCTATATGGTTCAAGTGGTACCAAGGTGGTACCATTTGAGTCATATCGGTCCCAGCGGGCGTAGATCCCTCGTGCCTGGGTTGTGGGTCAACGGCCCTCTCGGGGGCCTCGTGGGGTGTTTCCCCTTCTTGGATGGCTCTTGGGAGCCTTTTGGGATCTGGGACTATTTTGACCTAAGGGCGCCTTCGCCTTCCATGTCTTGGGCTCATCTTGGTGCAGTCTTGAAGACCCCTGGGGCCGTCTTGGGGGCGTCTTCGGGCCGTCTTGGGGCCCTCTTGGGCCCTCTGGTGCCCTCGTTGGGGTTTCTTGGGCAATTTTTGGGCGATCTTAGCGGCTTATTGGGCTATCTTGAAGCGTCGACAGGCCGGCAAGGCGAGGACGCTGACATCCTCGAAAACCGGCGGAACGTCCGTCCATGACTTTGACATTTCGGGGCCCTATTGGCGGCCCTCTTGGGGCGTTTTGGAGGCTTCTTGGGCCGTCTCGCGGCCACCTTGGGTAATTTGGAGCGCTCGTGTGCCGTCTCGCAAGCTTCCTGGACAACTTTAAAAGCCCCCTGGAGCCCTCTGGCCCGTCTTGTCGCTCTCTAATTTCCGAGCAAGTCACGGGGGAACATCGGCCAATCCCCAGGAGGCACGCGACGCTCCCCACAAGCTTTGAGAATCCAGGGTGCATCGCTCACGCACTCCTTACACAACATAGCTCACGCCACATAGATTATCCTTTCTAGAAAAATTAGGTTCTACTACCCTCCGCTCCCGGACTTGCAGACTCCCCTTTTCGTAATGCAGTTTACATATGATTCTGCCCCATCGTCCATCCTAACTGCGAGTTCATATTATCCCAGCCGAAGCGGTATCGACCCCCATTCGGTTCCCTTGCAAAAAATACTACGCGCGCACACTTGTTTATAAAAAATCATAAGCTGACAATAATCCCTTGCAACAAATGGGACGAAGTGCGCTCGCGCGCGTCGTCGCGCGCGCATGCCGAAATCCTTCAAAAACGCTCGGTTTCGGAAGGTTTTCGAAATCGAGTCTTCAAAACACATACAACAACACTGGGTTTCGCAACATTGATGCGCTAAAAAAGCTTACGCGCGCGCTCTTGCGAAATCTTAATAAGACAACCATAAGTGTTTCAATATTTTCAGAAAATACTGCCAAACAGGCGTCGCGCGCGCGCATGTTGAAATCGTTCGAACGCCCTTGCGCAAAACATTGGATGAAGTGCACGCGCGCGTCGTCTCGCGCGCATGTCGAAATCCGTCAAAAACCTTCGGTCCCAGACGGATTTCAAAATAGAGTATCCCAAAAACATACCAAACAAAGGGTTTCGCAACACGGATTTTCAACAAAAGCGTGCGCGTGCGCTCTTGCGTCGTCGTCGTTGTCGTCGTCGTCGCCGTCCTCCCTCCTCCCTCGTCGTCGTCGACGCCGTCGTCGTCCTCTGTCTTTCCTCGTCGTCGTTTCCGTCGTCGTTGTCGCCGTGGTCGTCCTTCCTCTTCCCTCGTCGTCGTCCGTCGTTGGCGTCTCGTCGTCGTCCCTCCTATTTCGTCGCCGTCGTCTTCGTCGTCGCCGTCGTCGTCGTCGTCTTCCTTCCTCCCTCGTCGTTGTCGTCGGCGTCGCCGTCCCCCCTCCTTCTTCGTCGTTCGGGTTGTCGCCGTCCTCCCTCCTCCCTCGTCGTGGTCGTCGTTGTCGCCGTCGTCGTCCTCCCTCCTCCCTCGTCGTCGTCGTCATCGCCTTCGTCGTCGTCGGCGTCGGCGTCGTCGTCGTCGGCGTTGTCATCGTCGTCGTCGTCGTCGGCTTCGGCGTCGTCGTCGTCGTCGGTGTCGTCGTCGTCGTCGTTGTCATCGACGTCGTCGTCGTCGTCGTCGTCGGCTTCGTCGTCGTCGTCGTAGTCGTCGTCGGCGTCGTCGTCGTCGCTGTCGCTGTCGTCGTGGGCGCCGGTGTCGCTGCCAAGTGCAATTTGGCACCTACCGTCACAGTCTCAAGAGGTCTTGCCGCAAGAGAGATGGGTGGGAGGGTGGGATGTTTGCACGAGCAGTGGAGAGTACAGCTTCAAGACAGTCAAATTGAATCACCCCACATACTTTACAAACAGCCTGCACCTCATAGCTTACACAACATACTTTGCACGGCCTACCTTCCACCACGTAGTTCACATGACATATGAGATACATAGCTGACGCCATACAGCCCACCCCACTGCTTACACCACATAGCTTACACCCCATAGCTTACACAACATATCTCGCACCACAGCTCACACCAAAAAGCTTACACAGCATAGCTGGTACCACATTGTTTACACTGCACATCCTCCAACACCACAGTGCAATCACCCACTGTTTGGGGTCCACGCTGGCTAACACATTGACAATTGTTCACGCGTGTGTGTGTGTATACATATGGTGTTGTCAATGTAGACATTCCTTCCTCCTCCTTGCCTCCTCCTCTCTCACACGCGAGGTGGGGTGGGGAGGGGGACGGGAAGAAACCTCGGGGCGAGGACTTCGCCATGCCTTCGACTCTGGAGGCAGCGGCGGCATTCGTGTCCATTGAGCAGGCGGGCGGGGGTGCATTCTTCCGTGCATTGTTGAGGAGGGGAGGGGGGAAGAGGAAGAGGAGGAGGAGGAGAAGATGAGGAGAAGAGGAGGAGGAGGAGGAGGGGAGGAGGAAAAGGAGGAGGAGGAGGAGGAGGAGGGTCCGTAGCAATTTTGGCTCAAGGCTCAAACCTGTTGCTGACATACTCGCTCTCACATGCATCCTCAGCACAATGCTCCCGACGCCGCCCCAATACAACCCGACCAGCAGCAACACATACGCTATCCTGGAGGGTAAGTGGGCTAATGCACCACGGTTTGCTGTCCTACCGTCTTTGACGATTCACAAGGCGTGGTCACTCAAGAAAGACGACGACATCACGAAGGAACGCAAATAGCTGGTTGATTCATTATACCGCCAATCCACCGAGCAGTACATCGACGGCGGCAGCGAGACAATACCACCGTTACTATGCACCCGCAGCAGGAACAATATGGAGGAGATGGAAGAGGAGGAGGAGGAGGATGGAGGAGGAGGTCATTGTTGGGGACGGACCCGGCGCCATGAATCATGATCTGCCCCATCCGAAATCTAAGGCCTCCGAGTCCAGCTCGCCAGAGTCTTCGGCGGAGCTCGGAGTGATGCTTCCCCTCGGGCCTTCACCCAGTGATGTCCGCTTCCTCGAGGCCGAACGAGTCCACAATCTGCCCTCGCGAGGCGCAGCCGCTCGCCAAAGCAAGAGGCTGAGGACCTGACGCTTCCTGGGGGGCCCGACCATTCTCCTCCAGCGTCCGAGCCAGCATCCGACGCTCGGCGAGGTTCTGGCCCTCGTGGGCCCCCGGGGTGATATGTCTCAGGTCCTTCTTAAGTGACGGAAGCTTGCCAAGCCGCATCCGCCTCGGCTGGTCATTAATTCCGCCGGTGGACGACGTGGGCCTGCATGGCCTTTTGGCTCCAGCCTTGGGGAGCGCCCGAGAAAAAGGCCCCGCAGCGACAACAAGACCGGATCCTGCTCTTCTGGGGGCCGAGGCTGCTCAAAACGGCACGAGCCAAAAGCGCATGGCCGCTCGCTCCAAACACTTGCCAAGAGAATCGCAGCCAGTTCGAAGCACCGCCCCCATCCTTCTGATCATCGACAAGGGCCTGGCCGCTGACAGCGCTTCCTCTGGCCGCCATAATTAACCTGGAGGGCCGCTCACGGCCGCCGGCCCTGCTGGGCCACAAGCCCCGTGGTGTCGCGAGGCCCTCCAGACATCGCGACTTCGAGGCTGCCAGCCCACCTGTTCACCTCTCGGGCGAGGCTCCTGAGGACCCGCACTAGATTGGCGTCACCGTCGGTGAGTTCGTGACAGTCAGCCCCTAGCTGGGCGAGCCTGTCTGCTTTGCTGTTGGCGCGTTGCTCCCAGACCGTGTTATTGCCGCTATCCATGTCAGCATCTGTGGCATGGCCCAGGGTCTTGGAGCACTCGGCATCGCTGAGAGCAAAGGAGCTCCACACGGGCCCCCCAATCTGCCCCCTAGGCGCCCAGGGGCCCTCGGAGTACCTAGGCCCACGGGCACTGGCGTCCGGAGTGTTCTGGCAATCGCGACACATTTGAAACGGGGGAGAAATTTATATGCGTGAGCATATAGACATCAGAAGCATCCTCGTCCTTGCTAGTTTGCTGCGGGGCCGCGCTCAGAGGTACAGGACCGTACGCCGCCGAGATCAACCGCCCGAGTCTGTCCACCGGGACAGTAGGCCAACTTGCTCTCGTGGGCCCGTCGAGGCCCGTGAACTTCGCCGACCCATCCAGGAAAAGGAGGCCAATCAACACGCCAGCTTGGGGCCTGTTGATCCAGTGGACCGTCCGGGAGGGCTCCTGGAATTCGAGCGTATCCCGATGATGACGGAATATACATTTGGCCGACATTTCGGCCATCAGCGGGCCTCGCTGCTTGCTTTTCCTCGCGCGTTCACACAGCCTACGGCTTGCCTGATCTCGCCGGAAGGGCCGCGTGTGCTGAGCATTCGTATTGTCTGTGGAATAGAGTGTCTGGCTCTTCGCGGCAAAGCTGGCACCATCCGTCGTCATGCAAACTGTGCCTATACAATTGGTATGGGGGCCAATGCGCTCCTGAGACCAGGCACCTCTGGTCATCTGCGCCCTACTTCTCGATCGTCACCCGAAACATCCTGCCGATGCCATACCAGAACATAGGGTACACAGGTGGCCCATCCTGGCCATTCGGAACGAAAGAGTGTCTGTCCAAAGCCCGCACTGCCCCTTGCCGAATTAGAGTCCTGTTCTGCATCGGCGAGGGCTACAGCAAATTAGATTCGACTCCAAGGTCGCTGATGACATGGTGCTGGTCCTTGAAGTCCCAGCCAAGGCCGCGCAACGCGAGCAACGCCACATCACTCGGAGACGAGGCCGTTCTCCAAGGTAGCTTCGAATTCCGAAAATTGTCGAGCGAATGCTTCATAGTGCTAGCCAAGACCTGAGCGTTCGGAACTGACTCCCAGACAGCCGTGGCCCACATAAACAAGAAATGACCAGAATGCGCAATCAGCGGGTCGACCTTGAACCCGAGGCTGTAGGAGTACATGCGGAACTCGACCGAAGCACCTTTGGGTGGCTTGCCGAGGGAACTTGCAGCGGTGATACGGAGGCCTGCCGTTTTGGTGGACAGGCCAGAGAAACTCGAGCCCCATAAGGCCACCGCTGCATGGCCCACGCGATGGACCATGCCAATATCCGCCCCAGTTCCTTGCAGAATCTTCAACCGTCCAGCCCGAGACGTAGCTCGAGCTGATCTGGCATTCTGAATGCCGACCCGTCTGACTCCTCCAAACGTCGCGCGCGTGTCTAGGTCCCGAGCCGCGTCAGTCCTACGCGTCGGGGGGAGACTCCATTGTTGGTGGGGTGCTTTTCCATTCCCATCCATCTCCCTGGGGCAGAGGCAGGCGCGCTTCTTGCACTCGAGCGGCAACCTCAACTGGCGGAAGGACTTAGACAAGGATTCGACACCTCCTGCCGGCTGAGACGCAACTTGGACACAAGGGCCGCAACATTGCAGGAGGGACCTCCCGTTCGAAGGAGGAAAACGCTAGAAACATCAACGTTCGGAGCTCCGCGCGGATTTCTTGGATCCGCGCTGCCCCCCCCCCCCCGGCGGCGCACCCGGCGCCGCCCCTGGCGCGCTCCGCGCGCCAGGGAGGGGGATCCAGCGCAGATCCAAGAAATCCGCGCGGAGCGCCGCAAGTTTATGTGTATACGTTGCTTTCTTCTTCTGCCCTGCCTGAGACCGCATAGGATGCCGAGCGCTGAGCAACTGCTGAAGGGCGGCCTGTCCAGCCACTGGAAGAGCGGGGTCCTCTGGCACTGGGGCTGGCGACCCGCTGCTTCGAGAAGGCGCGCGCTGCCTTGCCCCCTCCAGCGACCGCCTTCTTGGCCCACTCTTTCCATTCCGAAAGCTGCGAGGCCGCCTCCAGCGTCCGATGACGAGCGCACTCAGTCTCGAGCTCAGTGAAACGATCAGAGATCCAGACCCTTGGGCCGGTCGCTGCAGAGCCCAGGGAGCGCGACTTGTCTTGGGGCGGCCCCTCGGGGACAATCTCTAGGCCCAGTAAGATATTGACCAGCTTTTGCTTCCAGGTGTCCAATAGATGCGGACACTTGGCCCCAGGGTCGCCTTCGTTGATAGCTCTGGCTTGCCAAGGCATCGACGAATCAACAGAAATCCAGGAGGTCGCTTGCCGCGAAAAAAGACGACGACGGTCTCGTTCCAGCAAGGCAGCTAACGGAACTTTACGAGTCTGGGGCCCCATGGAGCGGCCAACGTATTTGCGATAATCTTCGGTGACGTGGATTTCGACAGATCCCCTCATTCGGAAGCAAGTCTAGATCATGCTCTAAAGGGTCGCTCCACTGGATATTCCTTTCTGGCGGCAGTGGGCCCACCGAAGTGCGCGGTGGGCCTTAAGTGCCCAACGGATTGAATCGCACCTGCTGGTCCACGACCGCAGACTGTCTGAGGATTTTCGTCCGCAGCAGCACTGGGCCATGGGGCAGAAAGAGGTGCCCCTGTGACTACCTGAACATAGCGCACATTTGAACTAATCGACGAAGCGATGACGAATTCGCCCAACTCTCTTCTTCCTTAACCCTCAACGACAAAATCCTCATCCTCGGCTTCTCCCGTGGAAGTCCTAGGAGTCAAGCTGAACATGTGGATCGGCTTGGAGCTGCAATTGCGCCGTGCACATGATGGAGCCAACCAGAAAGCGCGAGGGTCGTGGAGGTGAAGTTTCAACCACCTTGCATGATCCACGGCCGTCTCCCGCATAACAAAACACTCCAATCAGTTCCAATATGTCTACGCTCGCGCCCGCAATTCCTAAGTCGTGGATGAGATAGAGCACTGGTAGATCCCTAGGCCATCGTCGAAACCTACGTTGAGCACGCGACCTACGATCCCCCCGTCGTGCCTGCCAAGCCCTCTAAGCTCGAGGGCACGGGGCCCTATGTCCGCGGCTGCCAGTATTCCTACACCTCCTGAGTTCAGAAGGGGGAGCACCAGTGCTAAGGGCTTCTCCATGAGGCATCACGTATCCACTGCGACGGGCCCAACTCTGGGTCGACATGATCTTGACGGTTTTTTTTCAGGCGGATCTCCCGGAGAGTCAAAGCTTGAAACTTGTTTTGAAAGTCCTTGCCCCAAGAAGCGTCGTTGCTCGCGTTGTCTCGGAACCCGTTTACGACAGTGTCTGTCGTAGACCAACTGCTAACATAACAGTCGCTCCCCAGATACACAAATCGCACGCTTTGCCTCCAGCGGGAGGCGTCTTTGACCACGTGGAGTTCGATGCCGAACCAGGCGCCAGTGGGGACGAGGGCGAGGATCCTGAAATCCTTGCCGATGGGGGCCTGCGAAGTCACATCGCAGAAGGTATTCGCAGCGAGCCCTCCGCCCGACACATTGGGGGGGGGCGCTGCGCCACCATGGCAGAGTTCTCAGGGTTGCTGCAGGGCCGCAAGGCCGATGCGCCGCCGATGGCGGTGGATGCAGGCGCCGAACCCGAAGCACTTGATCCCGCCAGAGTCCCCTTCGTTAGCCTTCTTGCTTGGGAGGTGGCCTTCATGCCCGCGCCACGCGTCGGGCGGCCTGGCTGGCCTTCTCGGAACGGCCGCGGCGCCGAGGAGCGGCCACTCGAAGCCATCCAGCTCGGAGAAGCTAAAGACGACGTTGCTTACTGGCCGCGTGGTCAGCAAGGAGCTTGGCGACCAGACTTTGATCTCCCCCTTGCTCGTAGATGCGCTTGAGGCTGTTCTGGAGGTCCTCGTCGACTAAGCATGACACGTCCATCTGCTGGAAGCCCTGGTTGCCACTGGCACGGGCTCCTGGAGTTTCACGTGGCGCAGCGCCCCCAGCACCAGGCCCGCCGCTCCGCCCAGCACCAGCGCGCTGAGCCTCCTCATTCTCGCGTTTGGACCGAACTGCGCAGCGCCGCCAGCTCCGCTTTGAGCTCCTTGATCGCTGCAGGTTCACCTCCTGGCGGCCCCCGAGCCCACGCAGATGGCTTGGGACCACGCGGAGCGGACTGGAGCTGCTTGGCGGCGGAGGTAGCGGCGCTGGCGATGCGTCGAGGGGCCGCTGCACCACAGCCCCTGCACTTGAGCCTGCTGGCCCAGTTGCCGTCGGTCCCGCATCGGCCCCCCCCCAGCGTGGGATACTCTGGGCCCGCCAGCACATCCTTTGGGGGGAGCCCATGAACACCCTAGACACTGATTCGCGCGACGGTGGCTCGCAGGCACGATGCCATTTCGAAGCACGTACCTGCAACACTCTCGAGTGCGAAATGGCTGGGGTGAGGAGGAGGAGGAGGAGGAGGAGGAGGAGGAGGAGGGGGAGGAGGAGGAGGAGGAGGAGGAAGAGGATAATGCGGAGGAGGAGGATGCGGACAACGGGGGGGACCAGGGCGGCGATGAAGGAAAAGCCGACGGTTGACAAGGAGGGCGCGCATTGGGTGGGAGGCCGAAGCCATCGCCATCCTAGACATGAGGATCTTCAACACCGACCGGCACGGTGGTAACCTCCTGCTGACAAAGCCGGCAGGCGCGGGCAGCTTGCTCCACCGCTCTCCATGAAGCAAGCGGGTCCTGAAGGGGACGGGTCTTGGAGTTGTTTCGCCGTTTAGCCTTCCTGTGCCCTCACGCGCTCAGGGACTGTCAGAAAACAGCTTAGGATGACAGGTTGGCTGCGGGTCAAAGCCTCGGGACCCAGGAACCGTTTCCCTCAAGACTTGTTGCCTCCATGTTGATCCATGCTGATGGTTGACACTTCGCGTGTCCCCAACAGTTCATCTAGAATCAGTGACAGAGTTGGCCCTCCTGACCTCCTGCACCTTCCTGTCCTACTCTACCTTCCTTACGTCCTCTGCCTTCCTGGCCTCATCTGTCTTTCCGGCCTCCTCTGCTTTCTTGGCTTCCTCCTTTTGACACTCTCTGTCTTCCTGGCCTCTTCTGTCCTTCCGGCTTTATTGGCCTCCTCTTCCTCCGTATTGTCCACCGTCTTCTTGGCCTCTTTTGTTTTCTGGCCCTCCTGTGCCTTCTGGGCCGCCGCTGCCTTTCCTGTCTCATCTGCCTTCGTCTCCCAGGCCTCGAGGACGGCCTGCATCGCAACGGCATTGCTGTGGATGTTGCCATCCGGATTCGTACGTGTGTGTATATACATATATATATATATATATATATATATATATCGGAGTACCGGGGGCGGGGCCCTCGCCCAACTGCCCCCAGGTCGCCATGGTGGCCTCAGGTCCCCCGGAGAGTCCCGGCCGTGCCGCGAACCTGCCTAGAGAGCCCCAGAACGAGTCCAGAGTGCCCCCACAGGCCCCCAAGACATCCCCAGAGGCCCTCGAAACGATCACGATGAGCCCAAGACGGCCCAAGCGGCCGCCAAGACACTCCAAGAAGTCCCCAAGAGGTCTCCCCAGAGGACCCCGAGGAGGGAGAATTGTTTATTTTCCATTGTGTTATTCTATGTTTTTGGCCTTCTCGCCCTTTCGCCTTCCCGACGCTCCAAGACGGCCCAAGAGGCCCGCCAGGACACCCCAAGACGGCCCAAGAGGCCCCAAAGACGCTCCCCGGACGGCCCAAGAGACACCCAAGACAGCCCAAGAGGACTCCAAGGCGGCCCCAAGAGGGGCCCTAGAGAACGACGAAACATTTCAAAAATCCAGTTTTCCGCCCCGAAGGGGCCCCAGGAGGCTCCAAGAGGGTCCGAAGAGGTCCCCAGAGGCCCTCAAGAGTCCCCAAGGAAATCCGAACAGACCCCAAGAGGCCTCCAAAAGACTCCAAGAGACGGCAAATACAGGCCCCCAGAGACCCCCAAGAGACCCCCAAGAGCCCCCATGGAGCCTTCAGGCCAACACAAGCCGAGGAGGCCCTGCCCAACCCGCGCGAGGCCTTTCTTCGCCCCCATGTTCCGGACAAGGCTTTCCGGAACATGGGAAAGGGATCATGCGCCGCCGACATCGACGACGACGATCGCGCAAGGTGCAGAGTGCAGGGGTCCAGGGTCGGGTGCGAGCGAATGGGGTGAGGGAGCGCATGACAATGATCAGAGGCCCGCCCCATGTTCTGGAAGCGCGGTTCCAGAACATGGCTGGGAGAAGACCCCGCCGCCTTCGTGGCAAGAATCCCCCCCTCAGCGCCCAGGCCGCGCCCACAACTAGAACCTGAGCGCGCGCGAAGCGCCCCCGATGATTCTAGTACGGTAGGTCTGCGTCGTGTCGAGCAGCGGCGACCCCAGCGCGGGCGTTCAAGGTTGAACGCCGCCGGCGACCCAGAATCGATCGATGTTGAACGATCGGACGTTGCGGCAGCGGCCGATCGTTCAAGGTTGAACGATCCCTGCGGTGTCAAAAACCAACGCTGGGGTCGGCACGACACGAACCTGCCGTATACATGATCCCGGGCTCCGGGCCCACGGGCCCCCCTCCCCCAGATGGTATGGTCCCAGGATTCCTCGGGCCCCCCCCCCCGATGGTGTGGTCCCAGAGACGACGACGACGACGACGACGACGACGACGACGACGACGACGACGGCGACGACGACGACGACGACGACGACGACGACGACAGCGACGACTACGACGACTACGACGACGACGACGACAACGACCACGACGACGACGACGGCGGCGGCGACGACGCCGGCGGCGGCGGCGGCGGCGACGACGACGATGACGACGGCGACGACGGCGACGACGACGACGACGACGACGACGACAACGATGAGGACGACGAGGACGACGAGGACGACGACGACGACGACGACGACCTCTGAACCACCACAGCCCCACACCACATCCACAGGGGGGGGGGGGCACCGCAGCGCAGCACCACGCCACGCCCACCTCTGAACCACCACAGCACCACACCACATCCACAGGGGGGGAGGGGGGCACCGCAGCGCAGCACCACGCCACGCCCACAGGGGGGGGCGGGGGGGACCATCGCGCGGGGGGGGGGGGCCCAATGGCATCAGCATTGGGGGGGGAGGGGGGGGGGGCCCAAGCCCTGGACCACACATATATATACATATATATTATATATATATATATATATATATATATATCAGAGTGAGGGGGCCGAACGGTCATTCACTGTCCCTGGGTGCGTGGCTGAAGTGGCATTCCGCGGTGCGGATTCGTGTTGTTGTTGAATTCTCATTTCTGAAAAATAATTATTGTTGATCCCCCCTGTCCGGTGCCCATTGGTTTTTTCAATTGAAGTGCGTCTTCCGGGGCTCGCACCTTGTTTTTTGACAGGGAAAGCATTGCGGATCAGATTGCGTTGTTGGGCCCCGGACTACAACAACAACGGCTCCCGCCTGAGACTTCCTCACAATTTACTCAGGACCCCCGCTCCCGCCTGAGACTTCCTCAAAATTTACTTCGGAAGGGCGCTCCCGCTTCAGACTTCCTCACATTTTATTCAGAAACGGCGCTGCCGCTTGAGACTTCCTTAATCAGGACCCTTGCTCCCGCCCGAGACTTCCTCATAATTTACTCAGGAATGGCGCTCTCGCTTAGGACTTCCTCGCAATTTATTGCAGCATCGCGTTCTCGACGCTCAGCAACCACGCTCGCGCCAAGGACGCCCTCGCAATTTACTTAGGAATCGCGCTCTCGCTTAATATTTCCTCGCAATTTACGCAAAAATCCCGTTTGAATGTCCCGCCCGTCCGACCCGCCCGCCAGGGTCCGCCCGCCCGACCGGCGCTCCCGCCTGAGACGTCCGACAATGTACTCGGGACCCCCGCTCCCGCCCAACTCTTCCTTGAGGAATACGCCCTCGCCTAGGACTTCCTCGAACGTTCACACTCTTACCCTCCTGCCCCTTCCTCCCCATCCAACCTCCCTCCTCCTTCCCCTCTCCCTCATATCCACCCTCCTCCTCCCTCTTCCTCTCTCCCCTCACCCTCCTCCCATAACCCTCCTCCCTCCTCTCTTCGCCCTCCCCTCTCCAGCCTCCTCCTTCCTCCCTCCTCTGTCTCTCTATCTCCAATCGTCCCCCCCCCTCCTCGCCCCCTCTCTCCTGGCGTGTTCCCCTTTAGCCTCGTCCTTCCCCCCCCCTTCCCCCCACTCTCCCTCGTTCTCCCCCTTCCTCTTCTTGCAGGGCCCGCGCTAATTCCAATGGTGGGCAAAGAGATGCGTGCCCCATCCTCCGAATAATTCCCCGCCCGTTCACGCCCGCTTGTCTAAGCCCGCCCGCCCCCGCAAAAAGAAAGAATCCCCCCCAGAAGGGGGTACGCTCGAAGACGAAGGGGGCGGGTATCGAGGGCGTGGGTATACACGTTGCATGGCGCGCGGGCAAGTAAGAGCGAACAGTTTTAAAATGATTGTTGTTTTGTTGTGGTTGTTGTTGTTGTTGCTGTTTGTTGTTGTTGTTGTTGTTGTTGTTGTTGTTGTTGTTGTTGTTGTTGTTGTTGTTGTTGTTTGTTGTTTGTTGATTGCTGATTGTTGTTTGGTTGTTTGTTGTTGTTTGGTGTTGTTGTTGTTGTTGTTGGTGTTGTTGTTTGTGTTTGTTGTTTGTGTTTGTTGTTTGTTGTTGTTGGTGTTGTTGTTCTTGTTGTTGTTGTTTGTTGTCGTCGTCCCACCCGCAACCCGCTCCGCGACCCACCCGCGACCCACCCCGCGACCCACCCGCGACCCACCCGCGACCCACGGTTAACCGTGAGTGTGTAGTGCTAAAGTCGCAAGTGCACAGCAGTAAGTGCACAGTTGCGTTCTCGATGGAGTGCTCGGTGCACGGTACTGCAAAGTAAAACTCAATGCTAAAAGCCAATGCTAAAAGCCAATGCTAACCTCCAATGCTAAAAGCCAATGCTAAAAGCCAATGTTACAAGCAAATGCTACAAGCCAATGCTAAAAGCCAATGCTAAAAGCCAATGCTAAAAACCAATGCGAAAATCCAATGCTAAAAGCCAATGCGAAAAAAAAACAATGCTAAAAGACAGTGCTAAATTCCAATGCTAAAATCCAATGCTAAAATCCAATGCTAAAATCCAATGCTAAACTAAAATCCAATGCTAAAAGCCAATGCTAAAATCCAATTCTAAAATCAAATGCTACAACCCAATGCTAAAATCCAATGCTAAAATCCAATGCTAAAACTCATCTGGGCTTTCGGTGGGGTCACGACACGTGTGAAGGTTGAGCCAATCTGGGTGCGGTGGGCGCATGCGAACGGTGGAGTTTGTGCCTTCGTTGGGGCTCCCTGTGGGGCCACGAAACGTGTGAAGGTTGTGCCAAAGTGGGCGCAATGGGTGCATGCGAACGCTGGCATTTGGGCCTTCGGTGAGACTCCCAAGGGGGCCACGAAACGTGCGAGGGGCCTGCCAAAATGGGTGCGGCGGGTGCATGCGAACGCTGGTGGGCCTTCGGTGGGGTCACGAAACGTGTGAAGGTTGAGCCAAACTGGGTGCGGTGGGCGCATGCGGACGGTGGAATTTGTGCCTTCGGTGGGGCTCCTTATGGGGCCACGAAGCGTGTGATGGGGCGTGCCACAATGGGCGCGGTGGGTGCATGCGAGCGCTGGCATGTGGGTTTTCGGTGAATCTCCCGGTGCGCGCCGCGTGCGAGCTCGCACGCGCGGAAGCGCTTTCGGAGCGCGTCCGAGTGCACCGCGTGCGAGCGGCGCGGAAGAGCTTTCGGGGCGCGTCAGACTGCGCCGCGCGCGAGCGGGCACGCACGGAAGCGCTGTCGGGGCGCGCCAGAGTGCGCCACGTGCGTGCGGGCGCGCACGGGAGCGCTTTCGGAGCGCGCCAGAGTGCGCCGCGTGTGAGCAGGCACGCATGGAAGCGCCTTCTGGCTGCGCCCGAGTGCACCGCGTGCGAGCGGGCACGCGCAGGAGCGCCTTCTGGGTGCGCCGGAGTGCGCCGCGTGCGAGCGGGCGCGCACGGGGGCGCATTCGGGGCGCGCCAGAATTCACCGCGTGCGAGCGGGCACGCGCGGGGGCGCTTTCGGGGCGCGCCAGACTCCGCCGCGTGCGAGCGGGCACGCACGGAAGCACAGTCGGAGCGCGCCAGAATGCACCGCGTGCGAGCCGGCACGCGCTTGTGAGGGGCGTGCCAAAATAGGTGCGGTGGGCGCGTGCGAACGCTTCTGGTGCCTTTTCGATGGGACTCCCTGTATGGCCACGAAGCGTGTGAAGGGTGTGCCAGAATTGGTGCGGTAGGCGCGCGCGAACGCTGGCATTTGGGCCTTCGGTGGGGCGTGCCAACATGTGCGCGGTGGGCGCATGCGGACGCTAGCATGTGGGCCGCCGGTGGAGCTCCCTATGAGGTCACGAAACGTGTGCGTGGTGCCAAAATGGGCACGGTGGGCGCATGCGAACGCTGGCATTTGGGCCTTCGGTGGGGCTCCTTGCGGGGGCCACGAAGCGTGTGGGGGGCGTGCCACAATGCGTGCGGTGGACGCATGCGAACGATGGCATTTTCGCATTCGGTGGGATTCCCGATGGGGCGCCGAAGCGTGTGAGGGCGTGTCAAAATGGGTGCAGTGGGCGCATGCGAACGCTGGCGTTTGGGCATTCGGCGGGGCTCCCTACGGGGCCCCTGCAACGTGTGAGGGGCGTGCCGACATGCGCGCGGCGGGCGCATGCGAACGCTGGCACTTGGGTTTTCGGCGGGGCTCCCTATGGGGCCACGAACCGTGTAAGCGCGCGTCAAAATGCGCGCGCTGGGCGCATGCGAACGCTAGCATTTGGGCCTTCGGTGGCGTTCCCTGTGGGGCAACGAAACGTGTGAAGGGGTGTGCCAAAATGGGTGCGGTGGGCGCGTGCGAACGCTGGCATTTGGGCCTTCGGTGGGGCTCCTGGTGGGGCCCCGAAGCGTGTGAGCGGTGTGCCGAACTAAGTGCGGTGGGCGCCTGCGAACGCTGGCATTTGTTCGGTGGGGCTCCATGTAGGGCCACGAAAAGTGTGAGGAGTGTGCCAAAATGGGTTCGGTGGGCGCGCGCGAACGGTGGGGCCCCCCATAGGGCCACGAAGCGTGCGAGGGGCGTGCCGAAGCAAAAACATGCGGAGCCCATAGGCGAGGAGGGCAAGGAGGGATAATTGGGCGGAGGAGGAGGAGAGGAGAAGAGAGGATATAAGAGGAGCGCGGGGACCGTCTCTTCATAACGAGGGCCCAACGCCACAGGATGGGTCGGATAAGCGCTGACCCAACACCACAGGATCGTTGGGGATAACAAGTTTACATTCGACTTGCTACCACTGCAATGCAGCACGGGGTTGCGAACACCGTCCTTCAGGATATGCCCCGCCACCCTCCAAAGGCTAGGACCAGGGGGCGGGCTTCGGTAGGCCCGCCGCATTGCTTTCACTGCCCCGCGGCGGCAATTGCATGTGAGACGAGACGTATTCCTCAACGCTTGCCCCCACGCGCGACCTAATTGCAACGGCGCTTGTCCCCTCGAGTTCGTGACCGTTCTTCTAAGCAGAGGCGAGCACCTAGACGATCAAAAGAGGGGACCGCCGCTTTATTCGCCAAGCTTGCCAGAAGACGCCTGGATTGGACGCGCCGGATTCGTGCAGCGCGCGTATCGCGCGCATGAGCGGGGCACCAGCCACTGAGCATGCAGCAATTGCTTTGAAAACCCAGCGGTGCAGACAGCGTGTCCGTTGCATTTGGCGTTGATTATATAGGCTTGCGCCACATCCGCCGACCCCTCTATAAACTACTGCGCCTCCAGGAGTGCAATCCACGAGGCTTGTCCGAATCATGACGCGGCGCTCGACATCGTTCCTGCTGCCTCGTTGTTGTTATCGTATTTTCTGGGACCCACGCTTTGTCCCGATCCGTTCCCTGGCGGCTCCCGGTGGGCTCCGAGACGGCTTCCCGCTGCACGCCGAGGGTGTCAAAAACCATCTCTGGGCCAGCTGAAGCGACTGCTGACGCGCGCGAGAAGGAGTTCGCTCGGCAGCAGCACATCAGCGACCGGGCGGGAGCTACGGGGGGTGGGTCAAGACCGGGCGGGGTCTATGGGGAGGGAGGAGGAGAGGGAGAAGGCAAAGGAGGAACCCTGCGCGGGCCTCGTTGCCATGCTTCTGATTGTCTCGAGTCGTGTTTCCGCTGCATCCCTGGCTTCTTTTCCGCGTATCCACTCGTTCCGAGTCGTGCTCGTCCTATGCTAAAATCCAATGCTAAAATCCAATGCTCAAATCCAATGCTAAAATCAAATGCTAAAATCAAATGCTAAAAGCCAATGCTAAAAGCCAATGCTAAAAGCCAATACTAAAAGCCAATGCTAAAACCCAATGCTAAAAGCCAATGCTAAAGCCCAATGCTAAAATCCAATGCTAAACTCCAATGCTACCATCCAATGCTAAGATCCAATGCTAACGGCGCCGAACTCTTGCGCGCCGAAGCCCGCGGCGCCGAAGTCATGCGGAACACGCGGCAAGGAGCTACAATCCAATGCTCAAACCAATGCTAGAATCTAATGCTAAAATGCAACGCTGAAAGCCAATGCTAAACGCCAATGCTAAAAGCCAATGCTAAAAGCCAATGCTAAAAGCCAATGCTTAAATCCAATGCTAAGAGCCAATGCTAAAAGCCAGTGCTAAAATCCGGTGCTAAAATCCGGTGCTAACATCCAATGCTAAAATCCAGTGCTAACGGCGCCGAACTCTTGCGCGCCGAAACCCGCGGCGCCGAAGTCATGCGGAAACCGCGGCAAAGGGGCGAAAATCCAATGCTAAAATCCAATGCTAAAAGCCAATGCGAAAAGCCAATGCTAAAAGTCAATGCTAAAAGCCAGCGCTAAAAACCAACGCGAAAAGCCAGCGCTAGAAGCCAATGCTAAAAGCCAATGCGAAAATCCACTGCTAAGATCCAACGCTAAGGTCAAATTCTAACATCCAATGCTAAAATCCAATGCCAACGGCGCCGAACCCTTGCGCGCCGAAGCCCGCGGCGCCGAAGCCATGCGGAAACCGCGGCAAGGGGCGCGCATCCAATGCTAACATCCAATGCTAAAACCCAATGCTAAAATCTAATGCTAAAATCCAATGCTAGACGCCCCTGCTAAAAAAAAAGAAAAGAAAAAACAACAATGCTAAAAGCCATTGCTAAAGGCCAATGCTAAAAGCCAATGCTAAAACCCAATGCTAAAACCCAATGCTAAAACCCAATGCTAAAACCCAATGCTAAAATCCAATGCAAACATCCAATGGCAACGGCGCCGAACTCTTGCGCGCCGAAGCCCGCGGCGCCGAAGTCACGCGGCAACCGCGGCAAGGGGCTAACATCCAATGCTAAAATCCAATTCTAAAACCCAATGCTGGAATCCAATGCTAAAAGCCAGTGCCAAAAGCCAATGCTAAAAGCCAATGCTAACAGCCAGTGCTAAAAGCCAATGCTAAAAGGCAATGCTAGAAGCCAATGCTAAAAGCCAATGCTAAAAGCCAATGCTAAAATCCAATGCTAAAAGCCAATGCTAAAATCCAATGCTAAAATCCAATGATACAATCCAATGCCAACGGCGCCGAACCCTTGCGCGCCGAAGCCCGCAGCGCCGAAGTCATGCGGAAACCGCGGCAGGGGGGGTATAAAATCCAATGCTAACATCCAATGCTAAAAGCCAATGCGAAAAGCCAATGCTAAAAGCTATTGCTAAAAGCCAATGCTAAAAGCCAATGCTAAAAGCCAATGCTAAAACCCAATGCTAAACGCCAATGCTAGAAGCCAATGCTAAAATCCAGTGCTATACGCCAGTGCTAAAAGCCAATGCTACAAGCCACTGCTAAACGCCAATGATAAAAGCCAATGCTAAAATCCACTGCTGCAATCCAATGCTAAAGTCCAATGCTAAAATCCAATGCTAAAATCCAATGCGAACGGCGCCGAACTCTTGCGCGCCGAAATCCGCGGCGCCGAAGTCATGCGGAAACCGCGGCAAAGGGCTAGGATCCAATGCTGAAATCCAATGCTAAAATCCAATGCGAAAGCCCAATGCTAAAAGCCAATGCTAAAAGCCAATGTTAACAGCCAATGCTAAAAGCCACATGCTAAAAGCCAAATGCCAAAATCCAGTGCTAGAAGCCAATGTTAAACGCCAATGCTAAAACCAATGCTAAAACCCAACGATAAAACCCAATGTTAAAATCCAATGCTAAAACCCAATGCTAAACTCCAATGATAACGGCGCCGAACTCTTGCGCGCCGAAACCCGCGGCGCCGAAGTCATGCGGAAACCGCGGCAGGGGGTTAAAATCCAATGCCAAAATCCTATACTAAAAGCCAATGATGAAAGCCATTGCTAAAAGCAAAGCCAATGCTAAAAGCCAATGCTAAAACCCAATGCTAAGATCCAATGCTAAAATCCAATGCTGACGGCGCCGAACTCTTGCGCGCCGAAACCAGCGGTGCCGAAGTCATGCGGATATCACGGCAAAGGGGCGACAACCCAATGCTAAAACCCAATGCGAAAATCAAATGCTTAAAGCCAATGCTAAAATCCAATGATAAAAGCCAATGCTAAGAACCAGTGCTAAAAGCCAATGCTAAAAGCCAATGCTAAGAGCCAGTGCTAAAAGCCAACGCAAAAATCCAATGCTAAAATCCAATGCTAAAATCCAATGCTAAAACCCAATGCTAACGTCCAGTGCTAACGGCGCCGAATTCTTGCGCGCCGAAGCCCGCGGCGCCGAAGCCATGCGGAAACCGCGGCAAGGGGCTAAAAGCCACTGCTAAACGCCACTGCTAAAAGCCAATGCTAAAAGCCAATGCAAAATAAACCAATGCAAAAAGCCAATGCTAAAAGCCAGTGCTAAACGCCAATGCTAAACGCCAATCCTAAAAGCCCATGCTAAAAGCCAATGCTAAAAGCCAATGCTAAAATCCAATGCTAAAATCCAAGGCTAAAGCCAATGCTAAAAGCCAATGGTAACATCCAATTGTAAAACCCAATATTAAAATCCTATGCTAAAATCCAATGCTGACGGCGCCGATCTCTTGCGCGGCGAAGCCCGCGGCGCCGAAGTCATGCGGGAACCACGGCAAGGGGCGAACATCCAATGCGAAAATCCAATGCTACAACCCAATGCTAAAATCCAATGTTAAAATCCAACGCAAAAGCCCACTGCTAAAAGCTAATGCGAAAACCCAATGCGAAAATCCAATGATAACATCCAATGCGAAAATCCAACGCGAAAGCCCACTGCTAAAATCCAATGCTAAAACCCAATGCTAAAATCCAATGCTAAAAGCCAATGCTAAAATCCAATGCTAAACGCCAGTGCTAGAAGCCAACGCCACTGTGCACTTACAGCTCAAGGCCACTGTGAACTTACAGCTTGCCATCACCCGCGACCCACCCGCGACCCACCCGCGACCCACCCCGCGACCCACCCCGCGACCCACCCCGCGACCCACCCCGCGACCCACCCGCGACCCACCCGCGAGCCACCCCACGACCCACTCCGCGACCCACCCCGCGACCCACCCGCGACCCACCCGCGACCCACCCGCGACCCACTTTCGACCCAAACCACGTTCAAGGTACAACCCAACATTTTCGGCGCCTGCGGCGGGTTTTTTTTCCATTCCTTCCAGGTAAAGAGCCCGCGACCCACCCCGCGACCAACTCGCGACCCAAACCACATTCAGAGTACAAACCACATTTTTCGGCGCCTGCGGCGGGCATCTTGTGCATTCGTTTTAGGTGGAGAGACCGCGGCCCACCCGCGACCACGTTCACGGTACAAACCAATTTTTTCGGCGCCTGCGGCGGGCATCTTTTGCATTCGTTCCCAGTGGAGAACCCGCGGCCCACCCGCGACCAAAACCACGTTCAGTGTACAAACCAATTTTTTCGGCGCCTGCGGCGAGATGCTTTTGCAGGAGGACGAGGAGGAAGAGGAGGAGGAGGAGGAGGAGGAGAAGGAGGAGGAAGGGGACGACGACGACGACGTCGACGTCGACGACGACGACGACGAAAAGGAGGAGGGGGGAGGATCGGGAGGGGGGGAAGAGGAGGAGGACGACGAGGAGGAACATGACGACAATGGGAGGACGATGATGGAAGGACGAGGGGGGGAGAGGGAGGACGAGGAAGAAGCGGAGGAGGAGGAGGAGGACGAGGTGGAGGAGGAGGACGACGATGACGATGAGGACGAGGACGAGGACGAGGAAGAGGAGGAGGAGGAGGCGGAGGAGAGCGCCATCGACAGGGAAGGTGGGGGCCACGAGGTCCGCCGGCTTGACGACGACCGCGTCGCCCGCGCCCGCCCCTTACTCTTATCCGCAATTGCGGGGTGCTACACACACACACACACACACACACACACACACACACACACACACACACACACACACACACACACACACACACACACACACACACACACACACACATACACATATATATATATATATATATATCAGAGTGAGGGGGCCGAGCGGTCATTCATTGTCCCTGGGTGCGTGGCTGAAGTGGGGATCCGTGGTGAGGATTCTGCTCGTTGCGTTGTTGTTTGTTTGTTCTCGTCGTCCCACCCGCGACCCACCCGCGACTCACCCCGCGACCCAACCCGCGCGACCCATCCCGCGACTCACCCCGCGACCAACCCCGCGACCCACCCGCGACCCACCCGCGACCCAACCCGCGACCTACCCCACGTCCCATCCGCGACTCACCCGCGACCCACCCAGGACCCACCCCGCGACCCACCCGCGACCAAGCCGCGACCCATTTGCGACCCACCCGCGACCAAGCCGCGACCCATTTGCGTCCCACCCGCGACCCACCCCGCGACCCACCCGCGACCCACCCGCGACCCACCCGCGACCCAACAGCGACCCACCCGCGACCTACCCGTGACCTAACCGCGACCCACCCGCGACCCACCCGCGACCTACCCACATTGGTTGAACAACAAATCGGCGCTTGCGGCGGGCTCGTTGTATAATTTGGGAAACTTTGGCGCCTGCGGCGGGCTTCTCCAGAGTCTCGCAGACTGCCGACGTCCCCACCGCCCCCTCACTCTTATCTGCATCTGCGGGGGGCTATGGTATCGGGACCTATTGGGGACGCGGATTTGAAAATTCAGATCGGCGGACGTCAGGGAAGTGGAAGGGGGGGATCGAGGGTTGCAGGAGAGGGGCCCGAAAGGGGCCTGACAGGGGGCCCCCTGGGGCCCCGAAGGGGCACGACATGGGTATCTTTGTTCCGCCCCCTGGTTCATGTTACCCCCCTGGGGCACCTAAGCTTGTCTCCTGCCGCCGCCCCAGGCTCGCAGCACTGCTGGGCCCGCCCGCGGTTACCGGAGAGCCTAGCCCTCCAGCGTCTGTCCGCGCCGCTGGTGCGCGCCCAGGTCTGGCCCCAAGGACTGCGCGGCGGCGCCCTCCTCGGCACTCCGCGGGAGGGCAGTTCCCTCGTAAAGGGGCCCACGGCGCATCCACGCCGCGGCGCCTGCTCTTTGTCCACGCCGCGGCGCCTGCGCGGCGTGCGCTCCTTGCGCGCACCATTGAGGGGTCGGTGCCACCGGCTCTCCGGGCTTTGCTCTGCCACAGCTGGGCCCGTCAGCCGCGCAGTCCTCGTATCCTTGGCACTGCCGCACGCCGTCACCGCAGAGGGCCAGGAGACTTCTTGTGCCAGAGCCAGAGCATCGGGGTGTCCCCAGCCTTCAACGCCACTCCGGGGCCTGCCTTGGCCCGCCGGGCCTCGTGAGCAGGTGCCCCAGAGGCCATATGGTCCTCCCGCGGGAGCTCTCTTGGGGACGCCCCAGGGCAGGGACGGCGGCGTTGGGGACGAGGAGGAGGAGGAGGAGGACCAGTGTAAACCCAAGAGTCATCAAAGATTTTGAAATAAATCCTCCCTCCGAGCCCCTTCTTCAGAGGCCCCGACAAAGGTTCATTTCCATTGGGGGAACTTCCTCGTTGGAAGACAACCGTTTGAAGAGCCTGAGGCATGCCAACAAATTGTTTTCGGGATTTCAACCCCACGGATCAACCTGACTGCTGCGTCTTGACGATCCGGAATCGTGCCAGAAAACCATTTTTGGGACTTCAACACCGCGAATCAACAGAAGGCCTACACCCGTATAATCCTGAATCCTTCCCAAACACAATTTCTGGCACGTTGATCATGGGAATCCGTGAAACTCTGCCAAATGTTTTGAACGAATGCGCGCGGCGCTAAGGCGAGAGCCACTTTAAAAAAACGGCCCGCCCTCAATCCACTCAAATCTTGCATAGTTTTAAAACGAATGTGCGCGGCGCTAAGGCGGGAGCGACATTTTGAAAACCACCCGCCCTCAATCCGTGCAGCGTTTGCATATTTTCCCAGAAAGGGCGCCGGCCCAGGGTTCTCTTTTAGTTGGTAAACCTGTCCCCGGTGCCTCAACTGAGGTGGGCTGGCGGATTCTTTCCGTGATAAATATCGAGGTCGAGGTGGGCCGGCGGATTAAGATTTGAGGATGTCTCAGGCGACACGCTTGTTTTTGAAATCCCCATCGATAAATCACAGGGTGCGGGCCACTCTTTTGTGTGTTGAGGATGTCTCGAGCGAAACGCTTGCTCCGCAGAGTTACCGAGGATGTCTCGAGCGAAACGCTGGTTTTGCAGAGTTGGGGATGCCTCGAGCGAAACGCTTGTTTTCAGAATTGGTTGAGGATATCTCGAGCGAAACGCTGGTTTTGCAGAGCCGACCGCGACGCGGAAAAGCGATCCGCGCGCAGGAATTCCGAGGATTTCTCGCGCGTGCCGCGTCCCGCGCGCAGGAATTTCGAGGATGTCTCGACTAATTCGTTGTTTTGCCAGGATGTCTTTGGATTTTGGCAGGATGTCTCGAGCGAAACGCGTGTCTTTCATAATTTGTTGAGAATGTCTCGAGCGAAACGCTGGTTTTGCACAATTGGGGGATGTCTCGGGCGGGGGCCTCGTGGGGGGCCAGAATTCAGAGGATGTCTCAGGCGAAATGCTTGTTGTCGCGTCCCGCTCTCAGGAATTCCGAGGATGTCTCGCGCGTGCCGCGTCCCGCGCGCAAGAATTCTTAGGATGTTGGCAGGATGTCTCGAGCGAAACGCTTGTCCCCAGCACGTTCTTTAGCGCGTCCCCTTGGCACGTCCCGCGGTGCGTCCCCATGGCACGTCCCCTGGCACGTCGCCTGGCGCATCCCTTGAGACGTTCCGCGTCGCGTCCTCCTGGAATGTCCCCTTGTCAATGAGCTTTGGGGCAGCTACTATGTGTTCAGGCAGCTCGAGCTTAAGATCCAGATCAGTTCGGTCAGGACTCGGATGCAAAGGAGGACTCGATCCACGAGGCTATAGAGCACAATCGCGGCATGGCACATTGCAATTCAGCACGGCGCAGCACAGCACAGATTCCGGCACGGTACATCAAGATCGATTCACTCAGCATTGCAACTTGGCACGTTCATTGGCACGTTCCGTGGGGCGTCCCTTGGCGAGTCCCCCTGGCACGTCGCGTGGCGCGTCCCTTGGCACATCCCGTGGCACATCCATTGGCACGTTCCGTAGCGCGTCCCCTTGGCACGTCCCGCGGTGCGACCCCATGGCACGTCCCCTGGCACGTCGCCTGGCGCATCCCTTGAGACGTTCCGCGTCGCGTCCTCCTGGCATGTCCCCATTGTCAATAGCTCTGGGGCAGCTACTATGTGTTCAGGCAGCTCGAGCTTAAGATCCAGATCAGTTCGGTCAGGACTCGGATGCAAAGGAGGACTCGATCCACGAGGCTATAGAGCACAATCGCGCCATGGCACATCGCAATTCAGCACGGTGCAGCACAGCACAGCCCTCGGCAGGGTACATCAAGATCGATACCTTCAGCATTGCATTTGCCCGTCACCCAATCAGGTATCTTTGAAAGCGTTGCCATGTGTTACAGTTCTATATTCCTTTCCGGGTTCGTGGGTCGATCATGTTTAAATCGAATGTGCGCGGCGCTAAGGCGATAGACACATTTTGAAAACCGCCCGGCCTCAATCCGTGAAGGTCTTGCATCTGTTTAAATCGAATGTGCGCGGCGTTAAGGCGAGAGCCACATTTTGAAAACCACCCGCCCTCAATCCGTGAAGCATTTGTATATCCGTAATGGCTTCGCCCCATGCCGCCGGCCCCCTGTCTCGGATAGATGCAAAAGCTAAATCATGAGGTCTGGGCGCCGCCGTGAAGCAGTGTCGAGACTTATTTGTTTTTCGACCCTGACCCTACGGATTTGCGTCACGGGTGCCACTGGATTTCAGAAATGTGGCAAATCCCTTGTGTTTTTTTGACCCTGACCCTACGAATCTTCATGAGGGGTGCAGCCGAATTGTAGAAATGTTGCAAATCCCGTATGTTTTTGCACCCTGATCCTGTATGTTTTTGCACCCTGACCCTGTATCGCAACATCTACACCGCATGCGGCGGCCACCCAGCACCCAACCGTGTCGACGAGCACGCCCTCGTACAATCGCTGGCGCTACTCCGACGCAACCCAATAGCCAAATCAAACATCAAAAAGAAGGGTTTGGGGGGGCACAGCGATAAGGGGGAGGGCGCGATCATGCGAAACTGTCACCCATTTCCCCTTGCATCCCCTCATCCTCTGAACCTCTTCCCTTCTTGTCGCCCCTTCTGTCTGAACAAGCATTCGCACATCAGCAAGCTTCCTCGCCCCAATCGCGGGCGCGCGGATCAACTTGCGCGTTCAGCTGCCAGCTCGCAAGTCCCACTCGGGGATGGTTGCCACTACGAGGCAGATGGCCGCGCAGCCACGCAGCCAGGCGAGGGGCGCCCCGCAGGCCAACATCACGATCTACCCTCACGCGCAGAGGCAGCACCTCGCGGTTTCAGACCGCCCAGCGTGGCCCTCAATGCCCCCGCCCGGGCAGCTTGCGCCCAGGCCGCTGCTGGCGCTCCCGCCCGCGCCCCAGGCCGTGCCCCCGCAGATGCAACCCGAGACTGAGCCTGCGACAGCGGAGAGGGCATGGCCCCTTGCGCCTCTGGCAGCTGCGGCATCGTTTGAAAGCGTCGCGGCCCCCCCCGAGGACGCCCCGCTCGCTGCTGTTCCGCAGCCGCCCGTCGCCGCCCTAGCGGCGGACGCCGAGGCGACGCCAGCGCAGCGGGCCAACACCGCTGAGGGCCAGTCGAGGATCCCACCGACCCCTCCCCGCGGTGGCTGGGAGGCCGAGGCGGCCTCCGGGAGCTCCCGCGAAGGCGCGGGCGCGGCAGCCCCCAGCAGCTCGGGCGCCCCAGTGGGAGCATGGGACACGAGCGACCGCGAGCAGAAGCCCATGCTGGAAATCATGGAAGATGAGCTCAGGTTAGTGCTCAAGCGCACGAAGATCGATTCCAAGATGAAGCGCCCAGCGGCATACATGGAACCCGACTCTTGCAAGCACGAGGGCTCCGACGCGGGCGCCCCCTTGCAGGACATCGACGCGGGCTCCGACGCGGAGATGGCCTCCCAGGACTCAGACGACCAGCCGCTCGTGGGCGTCGACGCCGTGTTGAGGAAGCCTGCTGCGGCGAAGGTGGGTGGCAACTCCACGATGAAGAGGCCTGCCGCGGCGAATCATCAAGAGGCGTTGTCGGGCGAGGCCGACGACCAGGGCGGCAACTCCACGATGAAGAGGCCTGCTGCGGCGAAGCCTCTGGAGATCGCGTCGGCGGAGGGCGAAGCGGCGAAGGCGCCCTTGAAGCAGCAGACCTCTGGGGTGCTGGTCCAGACGCCGAAGCCCAGCACGACCGCCGCTGCCTCGCAGAGCGGTGCCAAGGTCCTGAAGCGGCCTGCGGCAGCGGGCCCAACACCGACGCCAAAGCGCAGCCGCTCCAGCGAGGAGCTCGGCGATGACGACTTGGACGTGGAGGTCGACGTCTTCATGATGGGCTTGAAGCGCCCAGAGCTGCAGTGGCCAGGGGTGCCGACGACGCCGCGCCCAGTGTTCCAGTTCAACGGCTGGAACGTCTGGACCGACCTCAAGGGGAAGAAGTGGAGGGTCAGGGCCATCGAATGGGAGAACCCTTCAGACTTCGGGTTCGGCTTCGGCCAGCGGGACCCGGGGCTGGCGAAGAGAGCCTGGGGCAGGCTCGTAGGCAAGGTGTGCTCGAAGCCCTAGCATGTAATCCCAGTGATTACAGCGGCTGGAGTGCCCTTTGACGGCTCGCGCCGCAATAGGGGGAACTACCAACACCTCATCAACATCCTACCATCACATCATCGGCATCGGCATCCCTACCATCACAGCAACCGGCATCCTACCATCACATCATCACATCATCAACATCACCACCATCACCAACACCAGCATCAACGTCATCATCAGCAACATCATCATCAACATATGCGTCGCCACGTCATGCGAATTGGCTCACCACTCCGCCACTATTCTCCCCGCGCTCCCACCCCATCTAAACTCGCGTTCTGGGGAGTTGGCTCGCCACCCCCAGAACCCCAACCCTGCGTGAACGAGGGGGTGGCGCAATTGCGAAAACAAAAAGCGGCAAGCCGACTACGCGTGGGATATGCGTGAACGAGGGGGTGGCGCAATTGCGAAAGCATGAAGCGGCGAGCCGACTACGCGGGGGGTATCAAGAGGGATGACGACGACCATCAAGATATTGACGACGGAACCAACGAAACAACGCAGGAACACATTTTGCCGCTGGGGTCCCTGGGGTTTGACATCAAAGCTCCCGTTCGAGACGTCCTTCGGGTTCGCGGTTGGGGAGCCCTGAAGGCCCTTCAGTTCCTGCGTGTTTTGTGGTTTGCGGCGGGATGTGGCACAGTTGAGGGCTCAACTCTTGTCTGAGCGTCGATTAACTCGCCGACGCGTCAGTGGCTGCCCTCGCAGGGGCTCCCATCAGGCGCGTGCGAGTCACACAAGCGAGATGTAGGGAGGTCTTGCGGTCCTTGTGGGCGATTTGGGGGGGTGGCCTCGATCGTTCCACAAACCGCGCTTAGAGAACGTATCGCTCGAAACTCGCTGAAGGACCCTGGGGCAAGTATGTTTGTGATTTTTTTGGCACCCACCAATGGGGCATCTTGGGCGGTCGCTTGGGCGTCGGAAGATCGAAAGAGCGAGAAACATTACATGTCCAACAACAAAAAGGAAACATCACGATTTTCGTTACGCGCGCGCTTTCTTGAAATTCCGTTGAACGTTTCGTTGAAGCCGTCTTGCGCCATCTTGACACTGCTGCGCTCAAACCGCCATCCCGATCATGCGAAAAGCATGCTGAAACCTAAGTCAAACCTAAGTCAAAGTTAAGTACATACTAAGTCGAACCTAGCTGAACAGCTAACTGCGCGCAGCCGACCTATAAACCGAGTACAAGTCACACGTAATCGGGCTTATAACCAGTTAAGAATAATTCAAATGCAAGCCGACCTACACTTAGCAACTGATTATAACCTTTCGGCGAGTTATACCCAGTTGCTAAGTGCATGTGGAAATATATGTTATGATATAACCCAGCATGTCGATGTATATCTTAAGTTATACCCACATGCTAAGTACCTAAGTCCCCCCGCTCAGCTAAGTGAGGGTGTCAGACGTGGTGGGGGGGCGCGGTGGGGGGGCCGGCGCCTGTTTTTATAGGGTGGGGGGTCCCTGAGAAAAGCACACGATGAGGATCCAGGAAGGTGGGGGTGTCAGACGTGGTGGGCGGGCGCGGTGGGTGTGCCGGCGCCTGTTTTTGTAGGGGGGGGGTCCTTGAGAAAAAGCACACGGAGAGGGTCCGGGAGGGTGGGGGTGTCAGAGGTGGGGGCGTGGCGCCTGTTTTTGTAGGGTGGGGGGTCCCTGGGAAGAAGTATACAGAGAGGATCCAGGAGGGTGGGGGTGTCAGACGTGGTGGGGGTCGCGGTGGGTGTGCCGGCGTTTGTTTTTGTAGGGTGGAGGGTCCCTGAGAAAAAGCACACGGAGAGGGTCCGGGAGGGTGGGGGTGTCAGACGTGGTGGGGAGGGCGCGGTGGGGGTGCCGGCGCCTGTTTTTGTAGGGCGGGAGGCCCTTGAGAAAAAACACGCCGTGAGGGTCCAGGAGGTGGGGGTGCCAGACGTGGTGGGGGGGGGGCGCGGTGGGGGTGCTGGCGCCTGTTTTTGTAGGGTGGGGGGTCCTTGAGAAAAAGCACACAGAGAGGGTCCAGGAGGGTGGGGGTGTCAGACGTGGTGGGGGGGCGCGGTGGGGGTGCCGGCGACTGTTTTTGTAGGGTGGAGGGTCCCTGAGAAAAAGCACAGAGGGTCCAGGAGGGTGGGGGTGTCAGAGGGGGGGGCGCAGTGGGGGTGCCGGCGCCTGTTTTTGTAGGGTGGGGGAGAAAAACAAACAGAGAGGGTCCAGGAGGGTGGGGGTGTCAGAGGTGGGGGGCGCGGTGGGGGGGCCGGCGTGTTTTTGTAGGGTGGGGGGTCCTGAGAAAAAGCACAGGGTCCAGGAGGGTGGGGGTGGACGTGGTGGGGGGGGCGCGGTGGGGGTGCCGGCGCCTGTTCTTGTAGGGTGGGGGGTCCCTGAGAAAAAGCGCACACAGAAGGTCCGGGAGGGTGGGGGTGTCAGACGGGGTGGGGGGACGCAGTGGGTGTGCCAGCGCCTGTTTTTGTAGGGTGGAAGGTCCCTGAGAAAAAGCACAGAGAGGGTCCAGGAGGGTAGGGGTGTCAGACGTGGTGGGGGGCGCGGTGGGGGTGGCAGCGCCTGTTTTTTCTAGGGTGGGGGGCCCTTGAGAAAACCACACACAGAGGGTCCAGGAGGTGGGGGTGCCAGACGTGGTGGGGGGGAAGCGCGGTGGGGGTGCCGGCGCCTGTTTTTGTGTAGGGTGGGGGGTCCCTGAGAAAAAGCACAGAGAGGGTCCAGGAGGGTGGGGGTGTCAAACGTTGTGGGGGGGCGCGGTGGGGGTGCCGGCGCTTGTTTTTGCATGGTGGGGGGTCCTTGGGAAAAACCGCGCAGAGAGGGTCCAGGAGGGTGGGGGCGTCAGACGGGGTGTGGGGTGTGGGGGGGCGCGGTGGGGGTGCCGGCGCCTGTTTTTGTAGGGTGGGTGGTCCCCTGAAAATAAATACACGCAGAGGGTCCAGGAGGGTGGGGGTGTCAGACGGGGTGGGGGAGCGCCGTGGGGGTGCCGGCGCCAGTTTTTATAGGGTGGGGGGTCCCTGAGAAAAAGCACAGAGAGGGTCCAGGAGGGTGGGGGTGTCAGACGGGGTCTGGGGGCGCAGTGGGGGTGCCGGCGCCTGTTTTTGTAGGGTGGGGGTTCCATTAGAAAGAACAAACAGAGAGGGTCCAGGAGGGTGGGGGTGTCAGACGGGGTAGGGGGGCGCGGTGGGGGGGCCGGCGTGTGTTCTTATAGGGTGGGGGGTCCTTGAGAAAAAGCACAGGGTCCAGGAGGGTGGGGGTGTCAGACGTGGTGGGGGGGTGCCAGGGCCTGTTTTTGTAGGGTGGGGGGCCCTTGAGAAAACACACGGGGAGGGTCCAGGAGGGGGGCGCGGTGGGGGTGCCGGCGCCTTTTTTACCTAACAGCGAAGACTGATAGGTTTCTAGTGGGCTCGAAAGAAAGCATCATGACTCCCCAGGGGGGTCTGGGCAGATGCCGGACGGGTGCCGCGGGAATCCGGGCACTCATTTCTTAGCCAACAGTAACGCACTTCGTGGTCTTCGAGTTCCCAGAACTCCATTCCTGGGCATGATTTTGAATGCCCGGAGCCAACTGTAGGCCACTTCGTGTTCTTCGAGTTCCCAGAACTCCATTCCTGGGCATGATTTTGAATGCCCAGAGCCAACTGTAGGCCACTTCGTGGTCTTCGAGTTCCCAGAACGTCATTCTTGGGCATGATTTTGAATGCCCGGAGCCAACTGTAGGCCACTTCGTGGTCTTCGAGTTCCCAGAACTCCATTCTTGGGCTTGATTTTGAATGCCCGGAGCCAACTGTAGGCCACTTCGTGTTCTTCGAGTTCCCAGAACTCCACTCCCGGGCCACATTTTGAATGCTGAGGCAGGCTGATGCTGAGGCTGAGGCAGGCTGAGGCTGAGGCAGGCTGAGGCTGAGGCCGAGGCTGAAGGCAGACTGAGGCTGAGGCTGAAGCAGGCTGAGGCTGAGGCTGAGGCAGGCTGAGGCTGAGGCAGGCTGAGGCTGAGGCAGGCTGAGGCTGAGGCTGAGGCTGATGCAGGCTGAGGCTGAGGCAGGCTGAGGCTGAGGCCGAGGCTGAAGGCAGACTGAGGCTGAGGCTGAAGCAGGCTGAGGCTGAGGCTGAGGCAGGCTGAGGCTGAGGCTGAGGCAGGCTGATGCTGAGGCAGGCTGAGGCTGAGGCTGAGGCTGCAGGCTGAGGCTGAGGCAGGCTGAGGCTGAGGCCGAGGCGAGGCTGAGGCTGAGGCTGAGGCAGGCTGAGGCTGAGGCTGAGGCAGGCTGATGCTGAGGCAGGCTGAGGCTGAGGCTGAGGCTGATGCAGGCTGAGGCTGAGGCAGGCTGAGGCTGAGGCCGAGGCTGAAGGCAGACTGAGGCTGAGGCTGAAGCAGGCTGAGGCTGAGGCTGAGGCAGGCTGAGGCTGAGGCTGAGGCAGGCTGATGCTGAGGCAGGCTGAGGCTGAGGCTGAGGCTGATGCAGGCTGAGGCTGAGGCAGGCTGAGGCTGAGGCCGAGGCTGAAGGCAGACTGAGGCTGAGGCTGAAGCAGGCTGAGGCTGAGGCTGAGGCAGGCTGAGGCTGAGGCTGAGGCAGGCTGATGCTGAGGCAGGCTGAGGCTGAGGCTGAGGCTGATGCAGGCTGAGGCTGAGGCAGGCTGAGGCTGAGGCCGAGGCTGAAGGCAGACTGAGGCTGAGGCTGAAGCAGGCTGAGGCTGAGGCTGAGGCAGGCTGAGGCTGAGGCAGGCTGATGCTGAGGCAGGCTGAGGCTGAGGCTGAGGCTGATGCAGGCTGAGGCTGAGGCAGGCTGAGGCTGAGGCCGAGGCTGAAGGCAGACTGAGGCTGAGGCTGAAGCAGGCTGAGGCTGAGGCTGAGGCAGGCTGAGGCTGAGGCAGGCTGAGGCTGAGGCTGAGGCAGGGTGAGGCTGAGGCTGTAACTGCGACTGCCGTTGCCACTGCGACTGTCATCGCGAATGCGACTACGACTGCGAGAACAGCAGAATTCTACAACTGGATTTCCATCTGAATCTTAAGGGGAATGCTTCCAGATATGCTCCTACACATCGCTGTTAGGTTGCTTTGCCGGGATAATTTTGTAGGGTGGGGGTCCTTGAGAAAAGCACACACAGAGGGTCCAGGAGGGTGGGGGTGTCAGACGTGGTGGGGGGGCGCGGTGGGGGCGCCGGCGCCTGTTTTTGTAGGGTGGGGGGTCCTGGGAGACGACCGGTTCTGCGAGAAACACACACTCAGGAGGCAAGGCTGCTAGCTTGCTGGAAGCTCTCGGGGCACTGGAGGACGCTCAAGTCAGTGTGCCTCCTTCTGCAAGCTGGGCTACTCCATGCGCGTGATCCCGCCGACGGCGCACACCGGCGCTTTGCAGAGGCCATGGCTTCTGCCGTCCGCGCCTGCCTGGAGCAACTCAGCGGGTCCGCCCCCTTCTGGAGACTCTTGGAAGCAAGCGCAGCTCAAACTCAACCGAGGTGGGCTCGGGCCCCGCTCCTCCGAGAGGCACGCCGCGGCCGCCTACTTGGCCTCGCGCGCCCGCGGCGCCGAACTCTGCCGACAGCTCTACGCAGCCTACGACGACGCCGACGGCGGGGACGGAGGCAGCCTGGCGGCGGCGACGCAGGCATTCAACGACGCAGTCCTGCCAGCGGACCGAATCGAGTTCGACCCTTCCAAACATGGGGACCAGCGGCTCCTCTCCGAGAAGGTAGACGACACCGTCCACGACGAGCTCTGGCAGCGCGCCTCGCCAGCCACGTGAACCCACCTCAACTTGGTGGCGGCCCCAGGCGCTAGCGCCTTCCTGCAGGCCCCCCCGAGCCGGGCTCTTGGCACCGACTTCCCGCACAGCTTGATGCAGGTAGCGCTTCAACGCCGCCTTCGACACCAGCTGCTCGACGAGGAGGCCTTCTGCCTGGCGTGCGGAGAGGTGATGGACGTGTTCGCAGATCACGCGCTCACTTGCAGCTGCCACGACGACCCCGCACGAAGCGCCACAACTGCCTCCGGAACCAGGCCTGGCACGAGGCGGTGGCCGCGGGCTACGCCGGGGCGGAACTCGAGCGCCCGGGCCTGCTGCCGCCGCGCGCGCCCGGCGAGGGCCCCCAGGCCGGGGAGGCCGGCGGCGACGACCTGGACGGCGACGGGAGGTGCCCCGAGGACGTTTTCGTCCCGCGCTGGCGAGGCGGCACGCCTGCGGCGTGGGACTTCGCTGTGACCTCGGGCCTCCGCGCGGACCTGCTCGCACTTTCGGCCGCGGAGGGCGGCGGCGAGGCGGCGACCCGCTACGAGGAGCAGAAGCGCCTGCACCTGGACACGGCGCGCAGATGCTCAGAGGCCGGCCTGACGTTCATACCGACGGTATGCGAGGCCCACGGCGGCGGCTGGGCCGCGAGGCGCGACGCGCCTTCGCGGTGCTCGCCAAGCGCGCGGCCGACGCTATTGGAGACGACGCCGCGGTCGCGGCCGACCAGGTTGCCCAGCGACTTTCAGTTTCCTTGCGCAAGGAAAATGCGCGGGCAGTGCTGCGACGCCTCCAGCCGCGAGCGGGCGCGACGGCCGCGCGCCTGGCCGCGGCCACGGCAGCCGCCACGGCGGATGCCGTGTGAGCTGCCTCCAGACCCCCAGAGCTTCTGACCACGACGACCCCCGACCCGCCGACCCACGACCCCCAGACCCACGCCCCCTTGACCTCTGACCCAATCGGTGGCGGGAGTTTCGGCCACGCTTTCCGGACAGCTTCTGACAGCTGATTTCGGCGCGCATTTGGCGTGTCGTGGCCTCCCCGTTTGGAGCTGGCTGTGGCAAGTGCGCAGACTCCCGGTCGAGTCCCTCAGAACATTCGGCCTGGCGGTGAGGCAACGGGGCCCAGGAAGGTGGGGGTGTCAGACGTGGTGGGGGGGCGCGGTGGGGGTGCGACAGGGAGACGTTAATTATCCATATGGAAAAGGAGTGGAGGTGGAGGGGGAGGAGGAGGAGGAGGAAGGAGGAGGAGGAGGAGGAGGAGGAGGAGGAGCAACCAACTCCCCGGGGCGGGGCCCCCTGCAATTCATCATAGCCTCAGCAGCTGACTTGACGGAGCTGCGCGGGGCCGTTGGCGCGTGCAGCAGGCGGGGCGGGCAGATGTTATGTCCGTTCGGTGCCGCCCTCCCCGCACTGGCGCGGGCGGGGGGGGGGCGGCGAGCCCAGGGTTGAGTCGGGCGTGCCCCTCTATGAGAGGATGGGGGGCGACTTCTGAATTTTACCATGTTTAAATATGAATTGTTTATTTTTCATTTGTCCTCCAATATCTGCCTGTAGGGGGACATGCCCGACCTAAGCCCAGGGTGCAGGTGGCGACGATCGGCTCCGCTGCCGCCCTGGCTCGAGCCCAGGCAACGATTTTGAGTGCTCCGCGCGTGCAAGGGGCACCATGCGGGTGGACGGCAAATGGTACCGCACGATTTGGCTCCAGAGTGAGGCCACGGTGCAGATCATCGACCAGCGGTTTCTTCCCCACGACTTCGTCGTGGAGGACATCCGCAGAAGCTGCCTGTGTGCCACCACCGTACCTGGCCAGGGCCATCCTGGGCCCCAGGATAGCTCACAAACCCTCAAGGCCTCAGGCATGAGGGGGCGTGCGCCATGCCATGACCCAGGGTGGCCCTGGCCAGGCGGTGGTGGTGTCTTGGTGTATACACGCCTTCCGCATAGGCGCGTGTCGACCAAACTCCGCTCAAAATCGGTCCGCGGACACCTAGGGTTCATCCCGGTCTGTTTTCCGAGCTGCGTCCAGCCGCAGCGAGAACCTTCAGGAGCACCCCGAAGACCTCCGAAACAAGAGTCTCAGAGTAGGGGGTGCAGTGCGTGGGTGGTGCCCGCGCAGAGGACATCACCACGGTGGAGGAGATGGCCGCCGCCATCAAGGACATGGCAAGTCTTGCTTCAAGGCCCCGGAATCTGACCCACTCGGAGGTCCCTGGAGATCCCAGGGGGCCCCCCGCTGCCCTGGGAGGCCCCAGAGGCCTCCGGAGGCACCTGGAAGAGGCCCGACGAGGGCCAAGAGCGTCCGATGAATCTCCCCTTTCCGACCCTCGAGGGTCGAGGGCAGAGTTCGGCACCAAGGACATGCACGTGCGCGGCGCGGGCCTGATCGGCTGCGCCGCCGCGTACGGCATCTACCTTGCCGCCAGGGCGGCCGCCGCGGCCGACGAGCTCGTGCTCGAGGCGGTGGCGGCGGCCGGCGTGAGGCTGCGGGCCACGAGGCCGCGCGGAGGGGGGGCGAAGTGGCGAGGTGGAGCAGTGGAGGACGTGGAGGGTGAAGCGGGGGGCCTGCAACCTTCGCCTTGCAGCAAGACCCAGGGCGGAACGTTTTACCCTGTTCGTGGCCTCCGCGGACCCTCGCCGAGCCCTGGGACCTCCGAAAAGGACTCGGGATGAAAAGCCAGTCACGCGGAATGGGTCGAGATTTCTGGAGGTTCGCGTTGTGAAACAAACGTGGCGTCGGGAGTCTGGGGAGAGGGAGGAGGCTGACCTTTGGGGATGAGCCTTTTGTCAGGGACCGCATGCGTCATAAAACCCTGGCCTGGCGATTGCATTGGGTAAAATAGGGGCTTAGTCACCAGTGGCTCGCTGTCCCGCAGGTAGCTCCCCCCACAGCCTCTCCCGTTTCTGCGGGGGCTGCGCTGACGTGGTCAAGAGGAGAAGGAGGAGGAGGAAGAGGACGAGGATGATGATGAGGAGGAGGAGGAGGAAGACGGTCAGTGAAAATCCAAGACGCATCAGCCATGTTGCAATTTACTTTCCAAGTTCCCTATTCAGAGTTCCTATCAGATTTCCTTGCTTGCGGGAAGTGCCCCATTCAAAGACAACAATCTGAGAATCCTGCATCGTGCCGAGGGGTTCCAACGCCACGAATCAACGTGACTGCTGCGTCCTGATAAACCGTGTTAGAACGCCCGTCCTGGGACTTCAACACCGCGGAGCAACGTGATTTGTCGCGTCCTGACAGTCTTGAATCGTGCCACAACACAATTTCTGGGACTTCAGCGATGCGGATTTCTAGAACTGCTGCGAACGTTCAAAAACAATATGTGCGACGTGATGGCGATAGCCACATTTTGAAACGATGCCGTCCTCCATCCTTGAAGCGGCTCCAAACTTTGAAGACGAAAATGCGCGGTGCCAAGGCGAGAGCCATATTTTGAAAGCGACCAGCCCTCCATCCTCCAAACCGTTGCACGCTACTATGACAAGTGCGCGCGGTGCTAAGGCGAGAGTCACACTCAGGAAACGATCCGTCCCCCTCTATCCCTGAAGCTGCTGCAGATTCAGCTCCAGGATCGTAAATAGCGAGGAAGTCGCAGGCGAAACTCCCGGCTCGCCCTGCCGGCACCCTTCGCCGCCGTCGCCGCTGGGCCCCGATGCCGGTCCGGCCGGCTCGCCGCCGCCCGCCACCGCCGCCCGTGCAATGCGATTGCAATCGCATTGCATTGCAATCTCAGCGCGTTGCGCTGCAGTCGCATTGCGTTGCTTTGAATTGCTTCGCATGGCGTCGCACCACATAGATTGCACCACATGGATTGTACCACCTAGATTGCACCACATTGATTGCACCACCTAGATCGCACCGCATAGATTGCAAGAGTTCACTGTTTTGGTCCACCCTGGCTACCATGTATAAGGAAAAGGATGGAGGAGGAGGATGAGGAGAAGGAGGAGGAGGAGGATGAGGACGTCCGTGTCCCTAGAGATCAGCAGAGGCCCCCACAGCTTCTTCCCGTAGCTCCCCAGAGAGGTCTCCGGAGGCCTCCCGGAAACGGCCAGGAGGCCAGGAGGGCCGAAAAGCCTCGATTCTCCGCTCCTCCTCCTCGGTCGGTCGGTCGGTCGAAAGGCGGAAAGTCGACGCCACAATGGAGAGATAAGGGCGAGAAGACCACTGGGTGAAGAACGGAGCAGCGGCAAAAGCAAGCAGATCAGCAAGTGGACCTGAGCAGATGCCAGCGCCAGAAGGCGCGATCCCACACTGGCCGTGGGCTGGCACAAACAAAACAATGGGGTACTATCGCTTAAAGTGGATGGGCACTTAAGACAGAGAAAGGAAATACACGAGTGGTAAGAAAAGAATAGACCTTCCCCCAAGGTTGACAAGAGTGCTACTGCCAGGGGCGCAGCGAAGCTTCCCATATGGAACACTTCACACCATGCAACTACTGCCATTAAGGTGGCGCGCCTGGCGGAGCTATGGTGGGCTCGGAAATCCTTCATTGCATGGCCATTCACACTCCTATCTAGTTCGTGGTGGTCAGCCACGCTGCCACTCTGCAACTCAATAGGATAATGATGAAGAGAAACAAGAGAAGCAGACCGTCACGTCACATCACACACTCGGGTCCGACTGAACTGTGGGATTGTGGATCATACAATCCATGGCCATCGTTCCAACCACGTAGGGGTCGAGTGGGGATGTGAACCGTCGTAGTCCTATCGGCACCTCCCAGCCGTCGTCACAACTGCTGAGGTCAATCCTGCTCCTGAGTGACCGCTCGTCATTGAGGGTCCATCGGAGCCTGCTAGCAGCTGCAGACGGGAGAGGGGAGGGGAAAGGATTACAACTCAACTCGGGATAGCGTACCGAAATCTCCTGGACCAAAGAGGCCGCCAAAAACTGGCACAGCAGGGACGGATATGTCTTGGTGTGCACACTGCGCCACAAACCATCAACGCCAACCCCCGATAGACCCCTATGCGGCTGGGAATGGGTGCACCTGCCTGCCCCTTCTTTAGCATCCAAGATGGTGGCCATGGTTGGCACGTGGATGGCAAGGAGGGTGGTCGGTTTCAAGACTCTAGCTCCAAACATGCACTGGTGAATGTGGTGAGCCTTGACCCCAGGAAGCCCCAGAAGACGAAGCATTTGGGGGAGATGCCAAGAGCTGGGGGCCTCAGGAACCAGGGGGTTGGTGGAGGGATGCTCCATGATGGCTGGCACCTCGTGAACCCAAGCCTCGTACAAGAGCCTGACTGTAGCGCGCAAGAGTACATTGCCAAGCCTTACCTGTTCACGCTCACGACGGTTGAGATGCCCTAGCCCCCACAAATGGCATGCAGTGCGAAGGGGTCGAGGGGGTCGCCTTCCTCCAGGCGCGTCGGCAGGGACGGGCAAGCATCGTGCCGAAGACCAGGTTTCGCAGGGCGGCCCCGCAAGGATGGCCGCCACGCGTCCCGAGCGGAGGAGAGAAATCCAGAGGGCAATCGTGTCAGGGGCCGTGGGATCCCCATGAACAGGGTGGTTGGCAATATCCACGCTCAGGACCAAGTTGGCAGGAAAACGCCCCAAAATGTCCTCAACATGCCATTGGAAATCATATAGCCTCCGACATCCCGAGAACAGGTGAAGGATAAACTTGATGGGGCCTGGTGGGGAGCGGGAGGTGACAGAAGGACCCTGGGAGAGGAGGCTCGGGGGGGACCTCAACAACAACAGCTCCTCCTCCTCCTCCTCCTCCTCCTCCTCCTCCTCCTCCTCCTCCTCCTCCTCCCTCGGGAGGGGAGGGAGCAAGAGAGGGAGCAGGAGAGGCGGTGGAGGATGCCGTCCCCCCGTCCCTGCCGATCACGGGCCGCTGGGCTCCCGCAGCCTCAGGCCTCAGTCCCCGAGGGGGGCGGGGCACGCTCACGCGGTCGAGCGGCTGCGGCGGCGAGGACGGCGGCCAGCCACGGCGGCGACGGCGGCGACAGCGAGAGGCCGACGGCCGTGAACCTGGCGGTGGGCGCCGCCCGCGTGGAGGCAGCGGTCGGGGCGGCCCTGCAGGGCGGGGGCGGTGCCGCCGCCGCGGTCGCCGCCGCGAAGGCGAACGCCGCCGCCTTCGCGGTCGCCGCCGTAGTCGTCGCCGCCGCCGCCGTCGCCGCCGTCGCCGCCGTCGTCGTGGTTGCGCCGCCGCCGTCGTCGCTGTCGTCGTCATCGTCGGTGTCGGTGCTGTCGAAGGCGGAGGCGGGCAGGTTCACAGACGAGGACGCGGACTTCTGCCACCGCATCGGCGAGGCTGGCGCGGCGCTGCTCGAGGAGATCCGCGACGCCAAGCGCGCAAAGGCTGGGGCCTGTGGCGAGGAGCCCGCGGCCAACCCTTCGCCAGGGTAGCCTTTTGTGCGACGCTCTCGGGGGGCGTCTGCGTCTGTTCCTGTAGGTCTTCCTGCCTCAGGATGCGCTCCAGCAGCTGCGTCTCGCCAAGAGCGTTCCGTGGGTGCCAGGACAGTCCCGAATGGCCGCCAGAATCCCGAGTAGTATGGCCCGAAACCGAGGGACCCTTCGCCAGAGTGACTGCGATGCGAACGCAGCGGCATGCGCGCCGCTTGTGTTTACCCCCCCGCTCCGATCCCGTGGTAAACTCGGCTACACGGCTGCACGTAAGATCGACCCTCCGCCGGAGTGGCCCCTGCTGCCCGGCTTTGGGGGAGGGGAGGGCAAGCCCAAGCATGCAGGCCGTTGTTGTCGCATCGCATGCGACGATCGGCAGGCCGCGCACCAGAGGTCGCTCTTGCCTAGGGCCACTCTTGCATGCAGGGGGCAGAGGAGCAAGACGTTATGATAGTGATGTGTTCCAGGCGGATTCCCCAAAACGAGGGCCGCTAGTAACTCCTCGGCCGTATCCTGAACCACTTGCATGATGACATCATTCTCGTCCTAGAGGAGCCCGTGGTCAACGTGCTCACCCACTGCAACGCGGGGTGGCTTGCCTTCGCCGACTGGGGCTCCGCGCTCTCGCCGGAGGGGATGGGCGGTGGGCGGTGGTCGATGATAGAGGTGTCAAGAATTTCGGTGGCTTTTCGTACAGTCCGCCTGGCCGCCGTGGGATGTCCTCATGCTGCGGTGCCTGGCGTTAGCTTCACCAGCTCGGGAAATCGCGGGGGCGTCGGCCATCCCTCCGTTGAGGGCCCCGCATGGCTTCTTTGCAGGGGTTTCGGCCACCCCTCCTTGGAGGGCCATGCGTTTGTTGGGTGCGAGGGCATCGGCCACCCCTGCATCGAGGGCCTTGCAACGCTGAGCAAGGGCTTCGATCACCCCTCTTCCGAGGGCCTCGCTGGGCCAGAACATAACAGTGGAATAGTGCCGTTGTCCGCGTCAGTGCGTTGCCGCGTAGCGAATATAATAGACTAGCATTTATTTACTCAGGCGTTGCCGCGTGATGAGTACGGCAGGATGGCATTTGGTTTGCTTTGGGCGCGGTTATGCGACGAGTATAGTCCAGAATCGAAGACTTCCGACAGATTGCATACATTTTGCGTCGGATCCCTGATGATTCATTGGGGACCTCGGGCGTGCGAGCAGATCATCGCGCGGGCGGGCGGGCGCACGGGCGGTCGGACGGGCGGGTGGGCGGTCCGGCGGGCGGGCGGGCGCGCGAGCGAGTGGTCGCGCGGGCGCGAGCGGGCGAGCGGCCGGGCGCGCAGGCGGGCGCGCGGGCGGGCGGGCGGGCGGGCGCGCGGGCGGGCGGGGGGGCGGGCGCGCGGGCGGGCGCGCGGTCGCGTGGGCTGCCGGTCGAACGGGCGGGCGGGCGGGCGGGCGAGCGGGCGGGCCGGGGGGCGCGCAGGCGGGCGCGCGGGCGGGCGGGCGGGCGGGCGAGCGGGCGGGCGGGGGGGCGGGCGCGCGGGCGGGCGCGCGGGCGCGTGGGTCAGATGGCGGCCGGTCGAACGGGCGGGCGAGACGGGGCGAGACCACGCGGGCGCGCGGCGGGCGGGCGACTCGACGGGCGAGCTCAAGGCCGCGTGGGCGAGCGATCGAGCGCGAGGGGGCGCGGGCGGGCGGGCGGGCGGGCGGGCGTGCGCGCGAGCGGTGCGGGTGTGGTGGTGACCGTCGTCGTCGTTGTCGTTGAATTTTCGCGTTAACAGAATCAATAATGACTCGCACTTTGATTTCTATCGAAGAAAATATTCCTGCTCAAACTGTGTCGTTACCCCCCTGGCTGCAACAACAAAGGCTCCCGCCTGATAGTTCCTCACAAAACATTTCAAACTTGCACTCTCGTGCGGGACTTCCTCACAAGATACGTAGGAAGTGCGATTTCGTTCAGGATATCCTGACGGTTTACCAAGGACTTGCGGGCTCGCGTGGGACCTTCTCGTATTTTTCAATCGCATCGCGCTAACGCTTGAGATTTTCTCGCAATTCATGCAGTACTCACGCTTCAGCATCCCGCCTGCTCGACCTGGCCTCATGGGCTCGCCTTCCCGACCCACCCGCTAGGGTCTGCCTGCCCGATCTGCCCGTCTGATTCTGCCGCGTGCTTTCTGCTTTTAGCCCCCCTCTTGTTAATATCTCTCGTGTTCCAACCTTCTCCGTCCCCCTTACATCCGTCCTTGCCTCCCTTGTTTTAAGGGCTGCGCTAAATGCGCGTGGCAGGTAATAAGAATGAGTGTTGTTGATCCCCCTTGCCCGGTGACCATTGTGCTTCCAGTCAAAGTGCTCATCCCAGGGCTCGCACAACTTGTTTCAAAGGGAGATGTGAGGTCATCAAACTGTGCCCTTGGTCCCCTGGTTTACAACAACATCGGGTCCCGCCTGATACTTCCTCATGATTTGTTCCAAAATCGCGCTCTCGTGCGGGATTTCGTCACAATGTATGCAAACATCGCGCTCGAAGGTGGGACGTCCTCGCAATGTATTCAGACGCCGCGCCCTCGGCGTTCAGGAATCGCGTTTTCGCTGTGGTTGTTCTCGCGATTCACTTGGAAATCGCGCTATCGCTCGAGACCCCCTCGCGATGCATGCAGGAGTCGCGCTTCAGCAACCCGACTGCTCGACCTGGCCACGTGGGCCCGCTTGCCGACCCGCCCATTAGGGTCTACCTGCCCGATCAGCCCGTCTGTTTCTGCCACGTGCTTTCTGCTACTAGCCCCCCTCCTGCTACTCTCTCCCGTGCTCCATCCTCCTCTCCCTCGCATCCGTTCTTGCTTGTCTTGTTTTAGGGGCTGCACGAATTACACGCGGCAGGTAAGGAAAATGTACCCCAGTGGGGCACGATCGAAGACGAAGAGGGCGGGTATCGAGGGTTCGGGATACACATGTTGAGTGGCACGCGAGCAGGTAAGAGCGAACAGTCTTAAACTTATTGTTGTTGTCGTCGTCACCGAACCGTTTCCTTCTTGTTGCCCTTGTGGGGTACAGACGATATCATTGATTTCGCCCTTGCGTGCGTTGCCACGTGACGAGTAGAACAATGTGTTTCCGCTCCCTGCGCTGCCGCGTGGCGAGTAGAAAAGAATGGCATTCATTGTTCGCCTCCCTTCACGGGTATGACAAAACACGATTTGTTTCGCTTCCCTACGTTGCCACACGACGAACGTAAGCGGGCGAGCGGGCGAGCGGGCGTGATTGCGATCGCTGTCCGCTAGCGGGTTGGTAGGCGCAGCTGCTTTCATGGCACCAGTTTGCAGAGTAATTGTATCAGTGGTTACCGTTTGGCGTCGTTGTCGCCATTCGCGTTGCCGGTTTGATTTCTCATTTTCGTGTGCACGTGTTCTCGCGAAGTACACGGATGCGCGCGAACCCCGCTGCCGATGTCAACGACTACGGCCTTAAAATTAAAATTTCGGGGTGACCAAGACTCGCTTCGCCAAGGATTTTGCACTGAAGTGCCGCATTCGGGCTCGCGGGGCCAGCTCAGGGCGAAACATTTCCTCGACTTTTCATCGAGCCCGTTTCTTCATTGCTTGGGGCATGACGGGCGTCATGGCCCCCGCCCCCCCCCTATGACGTAACGCTCCCCCATCCCAGTGCGTTCCGGACATTGCCGCCGTGCGCATCGTGATCCGCATAGGTGTCCGCATCGGAATCTGCATAGGAGTCTGGTACGCAGTCGTCGTCGTCGTCGTCGTCGTCGTCGTCGTCGTCGCCGCCGTCGTCGTCGTCGTCGTCGTCGTCGCCGTCGTCGTCGTCGTCGTCGTCGTTGTCGCTCGTCGCTCGTCGCTCGTCGCTCATAGTCGTCGTGCGCGCGGACGCAGCTGGAGCTTGGTTTTCCCAACCATCCTGTGGTGTTGGGTCCTCGCTTTGACGAGACAGCGCCCCGCGTCACCTTCTGCTCACTCCTCCCCCTCCCCCTCCTCCTTCTTCCCATCCGCCTCAGGCCGCATGCGTCAACGCCACCCAGTCCAGCGCTTCGTGGCCCCATGGGAGCTGGCTCCACCGAAGGCTCCGGTGGCACAGGCCGCATGCCCACAGGGAGCTCCACCGAAGGCCCCAGCGGCAGGGTCCGCATGCGGGGATCGCCACCCATTTCGGCCTACCCCTCACACGATTCGTGGCCCAACAGGGAGCTCCACCGAAGACCCCAGGGGCAGGGTCCGCATGCGGGGACCGCCACCCATTTTGGCACACCCCTCACACGGTTCGTGGCCCAACAGGGAGCTCCACCGAAGGCCCCAGCGGCAGGGTCCCCGCATGCGGGGACCGCCACCCATTTTGGCACACCCCTCACAGAGTGCTCGCGCGCGGGCGACCATTCCGAGTTTCCTCAAAATGGTGACACACCGAGTGCCCGCGCGCGGGCGACCATTCAGAGTTTTCAAAAACATGGTGGCACACCGAGAGCCAGGTCCATTGTCGGCCGCCCGCAGCCCCCGTTGTATTATTCCGTACCGACGAGGAGAATCCCAAACATGGTGACACACCGAGTGCCCGCGCGCGGGCGACCATTCCGAGAATCCCAAAACTTGTGACGCACCGAGTGCCCGCGCGCGGGCGACCATTCCGAGTTTCCCAAGAATGGCGACACACCGAGAGTGCCCGCGCGCGGGCGACCATTCCGGACTCCCCAGAAATGGTGACACACCGAGTGCCCGCGCGCGGGCGACCATTCCGGACTCCCCAGAAATGGTGACACACCGGGTGCTCCGCGAGCACATTATCACCCGCACCAGTGCCACATTGTGTGCCGCCGCGAGCACGCCATGGATCATGTGCGTTAGGGAACCGCGGGGCAACGCGCGCAAAACTGTGTGGGTAGCACAATTGCACCTTCATTTCGCAATTCATTCGAAAGGGAAAAACGCTGAACTGTTAACAAAGGCCCCCCCCCCTCCAGCCCGCGGAATCTCCAGAATTCCAGTTTGGTTGCCCCAGGCATAACCGCGCGCGAGGGCGCTTGCGCCATCCGATGGCGAGATCAGGGTTCAGCGCGGGCGCTCGCCGTGCGATCCGCGCGGCGACCCAGCACTGAGAGCGACGTGACACGCGCGATCCCACCCCGTTACGCAGTCGCACAGCCTCGGGCGCCGCCCTGGCCACGCCCGCGCACGCCAACACCCGCAGTCGTAGTCGTAGCCGTGGTCGTAGTCGTAGTCGTAATCGTAGTAATCGTCGTCGTCGTCGTCGTCGTCGTCCTCGGATTCTTCGCCGTATCAGTGGGAAAAGGACGGGGAGGAGGAGGAAGAGGAGGGGAGGATAAGGAGGAGGAGCCGCATCTTTGACCAGACGTGTGCTGTCAGTGCTCGCATAAACACGCTTTACAGTGCTGTCAGTGCCACCGGGAAGGGTGCTACCAGGAGAGGATGCGGGGAAGAGGAGGAGGAGGAGGAGGACGAGGACGAGGACGAGGACGAGGACGAGGACGAGGACGAGGACGAGGAGGAGGGGAGGACGGGGACGGGAGGTCTACGTGGCATTCGACAGGGGCGTTCGGCTGCATGTCTGGGCCGACGAGACGCGCCCCCGCAACCAGGGCGCGGCGCTGACCGCTTGGGAGCTCTCAAAGCACGGGGTGCCCCACACCGTGATAGCGGACAATGCAGGCTGGGCGGGAGAAGATCGATGATGGATAATGGTGGTGGTGATGATGATGATGATGATGATGATGATGATGATGATGATGAGGCGGAGGAGGAGGAGGAAGAGGAGGAGGACGAGGATGATCAATATGATGAGCATTACGAGGATGATGCGGATGATGCGGATGATGAGGATCATGAGGATGATGAGGATGAGGATGAAGATGAGGATGACAATGATGATACATATGAAGATGAAGATGATGATGGTGATGATGATGCTGATGATGATGTTGTTGGTGATGATGATGTTGATGCTGATGCTGCTGATGATGACGACGTTGTTGATGTTGATGATGATGACGATGGTGATGATGCTGATGATGATGATGATGGTGGTGGTGGTGATGATAATAATGATGTTGATGATGATGGTGATGCTGATGATGATGCTGATGTTGTTGTTGATGATGTTAATGATTCTGAGTATGATCATGATGATGATGCTGATGATGATGATGCTGATGATGACGATGATGATGATGATGGTGGTGGTGATGATGATGATGATCATGATGATGAGGAGGAGGAGGAGAATGTCCGTAGCCATTTTGGCTCAAGTTGACATCTCGTCGAGGTGGCGCAGAGGCCAGTGCGCGCCCTGACCAGGGTCGGCCCGCGACACAGGGGTCTGGTCTGCGGCTTCTCTTTCTTGTGAGTACCTGGAAGGGCCGTGCCGACAATCAAGATTTCTCTCTCACAGTCTTTGTTGAAGGGTGCCGCCTACCTGTGTAGTCGTGCGCAGCAGTGGCTGGATCTCAGCAGCATCCCATGCAGCTCTCGCAGGATACCGCGTCGGCTCTGGCTGCGATGCCCGCGTTCTCCTCCCAGCACCCTCCGACTGGAACCAAGAGAGCGGCCCCAGCGAGTGCTACGAAGCGTCCTTGTTCTGCTGGCTACACTGATGACGACTTCGACATTGTGGGCGACTCCGATATCAAAGCCGACGTGGACCACACGAAAGACTCTCTCATGGCGGCCATCGAGCGCACGAAATCCGACATGGCCAACAGCTTCTCCACCACCATCGGCAACCTTGCCTCCACGGTCAGCGCCTCGCGCAAGTCCCTCGGCGAGCAGGTCGAGCGCAGGATGGCGGCTGTCGAATTTAAGATCGCGGCGCGCGACGAGCGGTTCGGGGCAATCGACATCAAGTTGGCAGAACTCCAACGGCTGGTGGTTGTTATCAGATCAGAAGAACCTCCTCCTCAGTCTCTGGTGGACCGCTCGGCCTTCGACCGTGACCCAGACTGCGCCATCCTGGTGGCGAGATCGCGGACTCTTTGCACCATGGACGAGTTCAAGAAGAGCATCGGCCCGATCCTGGGGGCCAACGATCTTTCTCCTTCCGAGGTCGCCTTTGAGGGCGCCCCCGCTTCTACGAGGATTCATGTTCGTGTTCGTAGCGCCGTCGGATACGCCGCGTGTAAGGTCGCCCAGATTCTGGGCTCACAGCATCTTGGGGACAACCAATGGGCCCGCCACTCGGTCACAGACACGTCAGGCTGCTCGACTGACCTCTTCCTCGATTCCGACAAGTCCCCGTGCCAGATCAAACGTGAGCAGCTGGCCAAAACCATCAGGTGCGCCTGCGCCGACGCCTACCCCTCGAAGCGCTTCTTCGGCAACAAGCACAAGGGCGAAATCAGCGCGGGCTGGAAGCCGATCGTTGCTATCTCACCGAACCCCGGCGACGCCCCCCCGTCCATCGAGCGGGCCGAGTCCAACCTCGTCGGCGAGGGCATCGACCGCCAGCGGATCGCCGACTGCATCGCGAACCTTGTGTCGGGGCCAGAGCCGGCGCAGTGGCCCTAGCACGTGTTTGTCTGCGTGGCGCCGCCAGAGTCCTTCCCATGTTCCCATCCTGTTCGGCTCTTGGAACGCCCGTTCCCTCTTCCACTACTCTCGGCGTCTTCGTGATCGAAAATTCCAGTACCTTCGGCAGCTCCTAGGACAAGGCGGCCTCTTCGGGATCCAGGAGACCCATGGGGCCGAGGCCGAGATTCAGAACCTCATTTACCGCCATCACCCCCCTGTCCAGGCTCGCTCGTCTCTGCCCCCCCACTCTTCGCACGCCGGCGGCGTGATCACGTTTCTCCCGAAGTTTATGGCGTCGGCAGGTTTGGCCTTGCCGTGCATCGAGGACTGCGCGCTAGTCCAGGGGAGGGCTTTGAATGTTCGGATCAGTTTCTCGGACGGGACCCTGGCCCCCCACTGCAAGATTCACAATTCTGGTTTATCTAGTATCCAGAGGGACTCCATCATAGAGGCTATCCAGCAGGACTTCGGTTTGGCCCTCCAGAGCACGATTAAGATCCTCGGGATCGTAGGTGGCGACTGCAATGTTGCGAGTGCCCCTCCGATAGCAGCGGACATGAACACCCCTATTACCCACTCCCAGAACCTGGACTAGCGTCGTTCTGAAACCTGCTTGGGACAGGTGCTTCGGTTCCATGTGCGAGATCGAACTCAATGAACCCACCCACTTTCACGTTGTCCAAGGGGCACTCAGCAACATCGATCGCTTGTTTGTTTCTGTTCCAGGGCGGTGCTTGGCTCAGTCGTGCACGGGAGCGCGCGTCCACGGGCTCCCTGAGATCCCCCGCCGCGCCCGCCTCTCCGACCGCGCCGCCATCTCCTGCGCCACCGCTCCCATAAGGCCCGCCAAGGATCGCGCCGCCCCCTCGGACATGTTCAAGCGCCCCGAGCTTGCCGCGAACATCGGAAATATTGTTGAGCAAGTGAACACGCGCGAGATCCCCCCTTCCCTCCGTCTCGCCCTCCACAAGGAGATCATGCTAGAAGCCGCTCGGATCACCAGAGACTCGCTCATCCAGGGAGAGCCCAGCGATCCACTTGCTCAGCTCATCGTCCTCAGGACTATTTCTCGCGTGGTCCGGCGTCATCATATCAAGCTCGCCCAGCGCGTCATGCGCGCCCGCGTGCAGGGCCCGAAGTTTTTGGAGATCGACTCGGCGTCCAATGAGTTTTCCTTCAGGGGCGCAGAGGCTTTCGAGCAGGCCGCCGACGCGGCGAGCGGCCGCCTGTTCCAGTCCGAGCGGGACAGGGCCAGCCTCCGTCTGCAGGAGGCCGCCTGCGAGCTCCCCCTTCAAGCTTCGCCGGCGCCTCAGAGGCCCCCAGAGAAAGATGCCGACTTTGGGCCCCGTTCGACAGCAAACTGCGTCTTCGATGTATTCGCCCGACAACCGACCCGTCGTCCAACGATCGAGCTGCTGCCGACCCGTCCGAGATGTTAAACAAGCTGGCGAAGCATTGGGGCCCTGTCTCTTGCGCGCAGCCCACCGACGAGGCTGCTGCGAAGTGCTTCGTCGAGCGCTTCGGGTTTTTGAGAAATGGCCAGCGACATACCGCCGCCGACTATCCTTGATGTTGAGAAATGCTTCCGACGTTTGAACGCCAGTGCCCCCGGGCCCGACATGCCCCCCTATGATGCCTGGAAGGCCCGCCCTTTCGGTGCCGAGGTTTCGGAAGAATCGCCATCGTGGATGTTAGGAGATAAGTCGCTTCTGCATGGGGTCAACGAGCTCAAGGGTGCATTCATAGCTAAGGAGGACGAGGCCGACGACGACGCGGGTGTCATTAGACGCGCTAGCCAGACGAGACCCCTGGACTTCAATAGTGCCGATATCAAGATCCTCACTGCCGTTGCCTCCAGAGCCCTCGCGAAGCGCCTCCCCATGATCACCCGCAGACATCAAGGAGGTTTCGTCCCCGCCCGCAACTTCGGGGAAACATCCTGGACCTCGACGCGGCCGGTGGGATCGCGTCTACGCAAGACGACGTGGATTCTTGGATGCCCCTGCTCGCGGCTTTCGAGCCAGGCGTTCCCGTCCGTTTGTCACGCCTGGATCTTCCTGGTCCTCCGCCCCCTGCAGAAGGCCCCCGAGCCCTTCTCCTGGTTTTCCACATGATTTGCCAAGATGTGTGGTGCATTGGAGATGTTGGAGCCGAGTCCAGGGTCCTCTTTGCCATAGTCCCGGGGGTCATCCAAGGGCGCCCTGCTTCGGGCATGTCGAGCGCCATCAGCCCCCGCCCGTTCAAGTGCCACTTCGAGGCCCACGTGGAGGACTTGCGAGGGCCTGCGCGGATGATAAAGGCAGTGTTCTTTTCAAAATCCAGGCGTTGCGCCAGCACTTTTCTGCGCGTAAGGCTTGCAAAAGAGTGGGGGATCTTAAGCTAAAAGTGAACGCGTGTTCCATGGTGCCGCTAGTTGGCGCCTTCCCCCCCCTCTGTTCAACGCGCGCGCGCTTCCTGGATTGCCGCTAACCTGCCCGAAGGGGCGGAGATGCGGGTAGTCAGCCATCTCAAGCATCTCGGAATGATGCTATGACCAGGTGCTGGCCAGAGCTCGTGGGACGCCCCGATTTCCAAGTGGTCTTCTCGCGCGTCTTACATTGCCGCTGCCTCTCTTCCTCCCCGAATATGCGCCGTGTTGTACGAGTCGCGTGCTCTCTCCACGTTGTCATATGTGGGCCAATTCCAGCGTCTCCCAGTCAAAGCGACCGGCCCGCTCGGGCAGCGAATTCTCGAGCCCACGTTTAAGATGCCCCGCTGCTCTCTCGCGCGTGCCGATTGGTTTCGTTTTCATGAGTGGGGAG